>JAHTMQ010000038.1:0-192731 GCA_019327925.1 Leucocoprinus sp. KB1807203 | reverse complement strand
TGATACTCAGTGAATACTGATTGCCTTGAGATGTTTTTGGTACCATTTGAAAGGTCTTCTTAAGGGCTTTTGGTGGCCATTTATATTGTTGAAATTAGTCAAGTATTCCCAGAGTTATAGTCTGAATAAAGTTTATAACACACTCTCTCTGTTGTTCTAGAGCTCCACTGCTATTTTTAAGTGATTGAGTTTTCTTCTTGCTTTTCCTTTATAAAAATCTATACAAAATATTGCTCAAAAGGATATCTTACTTTGAGAAAAACTTGGGCATTTGCTCAACTAGGAGTTTAACCACTTACTATGTATTTTTGGAGTAGGTTTCTAACTGTATGGTTAGTTGAAGTAGAGCCTACATGAGGGCATGGGAGTTCTAGACAGTACTGTTATATCAACAGCAAGCCAGGCTGCTAGACTAGCTTAAGAAGAGTAATGTCATAGTGCAAGATAAACACACATCTTCAAGATCTACAATCAACTGGAGTCTTTTCAAGAGGATACCAAAAATAGTATTCTTCTCTGGTTTTTATTGGATTGATTTATCATTCATTTTCACTTATGAGCTCTCTTTTTTCTGATTTATCTCCCCTATGCCTACTTGTTTGTGTATAACTATGAAGTAGCTTGGAGAACCTGTCTTTGACCTATTATATTTACCTTTGTTATTTCATTTATCCCCATCAGCATAGTAAAGTAAAGTAAAATTGTTTGAAAAGAGTATAAGCTTAATCTAGATTCTTCTTGTATGATATCCCTAAGGTGCCAACCTTTGTACACCATAACAAACTCACTATCAAGATAGTCAGTAAACCACTCCTAGGCCTTACCACACTCAACCAAGCTCTTATCTATACCCCTAACACTAAACCTTACAGGTGTGATACAATCTGAGTAGATGGCTAACTAGGCTTTTCAAGCCTGTTACCTTATAGAAGGTTATCCAAGTTATTGCTATGTCTTATCTCCAAAAAAAGTAGAAATATAGAGAGAAGTTATCTCAACTATTCAACCACTTTACTTAGAACTCATACAAGTACCAAAAGACAACTCTAGAACCCTTGAGATAGTAGTAGATGTCAAGATTGTATGCCCTCTCTCATTAACTCCCTAAGTGTTATATTAAAATTACAAATTAATGAAACTCAATAAAAAATAAATAAAAAAGAAAAGTCCTTTCTTTTCTAGCTTTCCTCACTTTTCTCCTCCACAACTGTACTATGTAGATATGTCCAACATTACCTTCCATCTTGCCATGTCAGTGTAGTGACTTAGCCTGAGATGACTTAATTATACTCCAAGTCCAAGTTAACAAAAAGAACTTAATGGAGTTTCTGTTAGATTCTGTACACTACTTATACAACTACTATATAGTCTGTGTACTACTTTCCCACACTCATTATGTAATGTAACCCTGTGACATCCTGACATATGATACTTTCCCATACTCCTTTCTTGTACAGTAAGTTCAAATAAGAAAAAAAAACAAAAAAAAAGAAATATAAATAATGACTTAGCTATTTTGCCAAGTCATGACAGCCAGCCTGTTACTACTATGTGCTTCTGCTCCACCTCTATACTACCACTTTCTATTAACATCTCCTGACCTTCTAACTGGCTACTTTCTACCCAAATACAATCTAGAAACTAGCTTTAATACATATAAGTGTCCTAGCTCATGATGTTATCATATACCATATCTACTTCTTGGTTGAGTTTAGCAGTGATGAGATCATAAGTTATTGATAGACTTTTGATATGTCACTTTGGTATCATATTTGTCTAAGTTTGTTCTAGATTAAAAGTCTACAGCATTCCAAAGGTATTCCAGAGTTTCTGAGTTCTAGAATATTAACATTGATAGTCTGTCTCTAAGAAACCTAATGCTAGCTCATTAGTCTTACCTCCTGAGGTATGTGCTAGTAAGCAAGTGACAGCTTGATGACTGTCTAGTAGAAGTGCCCATTCTTGGGTCTAGATTATGTTTTGTTAAGCCTTAATACAAGTCTTTCATTTGAGAAGAAATTGACTAAGGGAATAGCAGAGAAATAAAGGTTACTTATTCAAGAACAAAACTAAGAAGGATTATAGGCTAATAGATTTATATACTACTAGTGCTGAACTACAGAGGAACCCAGAGAGCAGGAGAGAATTGACAGACTCTCAAAGCTACTAGTCAAGTCCTAGATTAGTAAGCTAGTAATGATAGTATTACACAATAAGGAAAAGGAGTATATCATGCAAAGTGAAGGAAGAGCATAACATGTCTAGAGTTTGTAGAAGGATTCTAGAGTAGACCCAGTTAGTGAATTCAGAGGTATAAATTGTATTCTATATTACAAATCTGCAGAAATTTTGCTGGTGGCATAACACTGGAAAGCTAGATAAGAGTCCCAGAAGCTAGAGTAATATTCAAGTAAGGATAGATCTACTAGTACAGGCTCCTAGAAATACTACAAGAGACAGTCTATGCACAGTCATATGAGCTACAGTCCAACAATAGTACTTTCTAATTAGGATAAATAGAATAATCAAGATGATATATAGACAAAGAGACAAGAGAGTAGATGAATATATGTTATAAAATAAGATCTACTAGATAATTATAAATCAGACACTTAGCTAAGCTTTATCCTAGGGTGACAACTATTCTCTTATATATATGACCTTTATCAATCATAATCATAACAAGAGTACCTGGTGAACCTAGTATAGTGCCTACTTTAACTTAAACACTGTATATCAAGTAGGTTTCTAATATATTCCACTACTACTACCAAGCAGTCTTTTTTTAACCTATGTAACATCAGAATTGTATAACTTACTTCAGGTACAAAACAAACTTATCTTTAGACTATGGACCACTAGCTCTATATATTTACTCTCTTTAGCACCCAATACTGGAGTCTCTTTGTCTACTCTAGTATAATATGCTACTCTTTTATCCACTGGCTAGATACAAGATAACATACTATAGATGGCCTAGTTGCAATGATATATATTAGGCACTAGCCAACATGCAACTACAAACTATAATATCAAGAAGATATATATAACTAGGGTTGTATGTACAAGTATATAAACTATATAGTACTCAGGCTACCAGTCTGGTACAAAGCATAGGCCCTCAGCTATGGTTCTAAGATACTACCAGTTCTAATAGTAACTCCATCAAGGGTGAGTGCTATACTTCACCAAACCTAAAAGACATCAGAATTGTATTATACATTTCAACTTAACAGCCAACTTACCTATAGGTCTGGGCTTCAAAACTAGAAACACTATAGAACTAGGGTCTTATCTATACTGGTACACAAACTATACCTTACAGTCACAGTTAGGTACCTGGTGGTGTCTAACAGCTCTACATGGTAGTAATAGTTAAACCAGATTGTGAATAGAAAATAACATGAATACTACTGCTTTGTCACCGGTGTCTCATATCTAACCTACACTATATCAGAACTATGTAGTACAAACAAATTATATACTTACCTATAGACCTCTTCTCATAGTGTTATGCTGCAAACAAATTTTGTATAAAAAATAATATTTGATATACTTTATACCAATGGATTTATAAAAAGAATTTGCTCTAGAACCCATTGTATATATGTTCTTAGACAAGAGTAGGGTCAAAAACTAGTCTAGAGCAATACTTAAGGTAAACAAAGCTTACTACTAAGACTTGAGAGGCAAGAATGGTGAGCTAGCACCAGGTTAAAGAAACATTTTAGATAGAATAGTGATTTATAACCATTTGTAAGTAACTACAGTTCAATATGGCAGCAGAGTCTCTAGTTTATTTTGGAAGACCAGAAAAGACAGACTTAAAACTAGGAATAGTACTTACAAATAAGTATTGATCTCATCAGTATCACTCTATTTTCAGAGAGGATATATAGGTCGCTACTTAGAAGGGCATAGTGTATCAATTAAATATTACTAGATATCTAATAAAGGATTGGATAGCTGACTAAGTCTAGAAAGAGATAAAATGGATAAACTAGAAAGAAGAGAGAAGATTCTGGAAGGAATGCATCTTGAGTATATATTATCTATGATAGGAAGTATAAGAGGACTTTACCAACATCATTTCTAAAACATCAAACTCATAGCCTAGAGCAACTCTACACTTAATTAAATATTACATAGTAATATTTAATTTCTCTTAGCTTGACTCAGAAACCCTTGACCCTGACTAGCAGGACTATAGACTTAGAAATGTCTCAGTAGTAGAAGTATATATATTATAGAAGTACACTCTAAAAGCCTTATCTTAATTTCTAAGAATTCTCCTGGAAATGAGTTGTAATATACTTAGAACTTGTAATATTACTAAGGATTCTCCTGGAGTCCACTCTACTCTGGTCACCCTTATAGCAGATTAGGATCTCCTAAACAGAACCTTGGAAGAATGCAGTAGACAATCTCCCTCTGGATGCTTTTCTCTACTCTTGGCCAACTCTCCAGAATACTCTACTCTATACAAATATTGTATGCAGATATCTCCCAGACTGTTACTGACACTCTGACCTATCTATAGTACTATCTATATGAAGTAACTGAGCAATAGAACAACTCAGAAACAAATATCAATAACATTCTTGCTACCCTGACCACCCAACTATAGTAACTTACATATTTTTCCAGTTAATGCAGAAGCAAATACAATCAACTCTCTGGAAGGGTCATTCTACTACCAAAGAAGTCAAATAGTGAATGACTATCTAAATGGCTTCTAGGTCTTAGTCTCTGATACCGGATATACAGACCTCTGGACCTTAGTAGTAAAATTCAGATGTAGACTTAGAACAAATATCTAGAGCCAGATTACCATTATATCCTATAGAAGACCTACTAACACAGATCTAGAGACTTGGTATCATATAACTCAAAGGATTGACTAAGCCTGTCTAGCCAATGAGACCTTTCAGTCTTTGTAATACTCTATACTACTCCTCTCTTCTAGAGCTTTTATCCCCTGTCCAGCTCCACTTACCATAGTTTGCACCCCTTTAACTCTCTCTGTGCCCACTCTCTTCAAACCTCCACCTCCACTCTAATCCCTCAGAGTTCCTGTAGACATCAATATGGCTCAAAAGGCTAGGCCCCTCCTTCCACATAGCTACTACCATCATGAAGAGACCAGCTACCTTGTAAAGGACTACCTGCATTGCTTTAACATACAATGGCTTACAGTAGAATAGAAAGAAGAGTTGATTGAAAATTTGATGGCTTTCAAGGACATAGTTGTCACAGAGGAATTGGAGCCTCTGGTTGAAGAGAATTTTGTATAGAGCAGCTAGCAAAACATGCACTCCAGTCACTTTCAATAAATAAGTTATAGAAATATGATAAACTTGTAATACTCAGTTTTTATATATAAATAACTGTATTTCAGAAAATACCTTATGACACTCAAGTCTTTGTGTGTAAATAACTGAGGTGTTAGTATATGTTCTAGCTACTTATATATATTCTCTGAAAATAATAGCAACAATAGATAATATAAGGTTTTGAGAACATAGTCTGTAAATACAATAGTTTCCAACTTATAAACAATTGCTGCTTTGTATTGTGACCATCTGTGGTTACAATTATATCATCTCAGACTTGCAAATATTTGTCTGCTCAATATAAGTTTACTGTACTTGAAATAGAAAATGTTAATATAGACAATAATAAACCCAAATATACATACCTTCCCTTTAGTTCAGTCATTTCTCCTTTTATCTAGAGACCAAAGTAAAAAAAATAATTGCCCAAAGAGCTCTTTGCCAATATTCTTAATATATGTAGAATACCTCTAGTTCTTACAGTAAAACTGTTATAAGAGCCCCAAAAGGAGAAAAGTTTCCCAAGCATTCAAACACTTAATCCAAAACCTCAAAACATACAATAGGGTTGAAGATATAAATAGTGTGGGAACTAGGGTCATGTAATCACAGAACATTCTAGAAGGACATGACTAAAAGTACAGCTACTATAAAAGTAGTATAAGTAGAAGTCCAATTCAATAAAAAACTCTATCGAGTTCTTCTTGAACATCCATCTAGGGTAATCACTAAGGGCATTCACTGCCTATTGATAACATAAGAACTCAATATCCATCGTTGACCTTGTACCTCGCAGTCTCAATATCTGTATTTTTACTTACTCTCTTATTATCCTTGCTAACGAGCACAGCACTCAAAAGCATCTTGGATAGCAGGCCCTAGCTGTAAAGAGAACTTTAGAGGAGAAGAGAAAAATAGAACAGCTGAGAACAATTAAGCAAGAAGGAAGGACCTGTAATGAGTATGCACAGGAATTCAAAAAGGTCGCCAGGAAGAGTGGCTATGAGAGAAGACCCCTCATTAAAGAATTCAAGAGAGGATTGAATGGAAGTATTAGAAGAAAGCTGGCAGAAGCAGAAAAACTGCTGACCACTATTAGAGAGTGGCAAGAAAGAGCGGTGAGGCTGGATAGAAATCAGAGACAAAGCAGAATGGAAGAGAGGATGTTGGGGAGGAATGCGGCGTATCCAGGGGGAAATATGCAGCTTAGAGGGGGAGGATCATATAGGGAAAAAGGGGAGCAAATAACATAGAGAATAGGAGAAGGGTATAGAGGAGAAAATATACTCAATAGAGAGGGAACTCAAATGGGTCCAAGAAGAGACCCAAATACAATAGATATAGACAGAGGAAGAGGAGGAGATAGGACATGCTATGTGTGTGGGAAGTGGGGCCATATGGCCAAAAATTGTTGGGAAAGCTCCAATAATCTGTACAGTATATTGTGCCTAGAAAAGCTGGGAAATAAATTCAGTTGCATCAATACAACTGAGAGAGTAAGAGATGTACAGCATACTCTACGGCCGCTAAGAAAAGTCTAGATAAGGGTGGGGCTAGAGAAGCTAGAAAACTATGAAGGGGTAGCAGTAAGGGTACTGCTAGATAACAGGGCAATAGGCCTATTTATGGATATGACCTTTGCCCAAGAAAAGAGGTTTAAAATGGAGAAGCTAAAGAAACCTTTGTTAGTTAGAAATGTAGATGGAATGGTAAATGCAGGGGGAGCCATAATATACCAGGTAGAGTGCAACATGTTTTTCAGAGGACATGTAAAAAGGGCAAGGATGAATGTATGTAATTTAGGAAAAACAGAGGTAATACTAGGAATGCTATAGCTAGCAGCCCATAACCTAGAAATAGATTGGGAAAAAGGGGAGGTAAAAATAACATGTTGCCCACCTATATGTGAAAGGAAAAAGCAAGAAGAGAAGGAGAAGGAAGTAAAGAAGGTAGAAAAGGACAAAGATGAAAAAACATTGAAAAAATTAGTACCCAAAAGGTTTTGGAAGTGAAAAAGAGTGTTCGGAAAAAAGGAGTCAGAGAGAATACCAGTGCAAAAGACCTGGGACCATGCTATAGAATTGAAAGAGGTTTGTACCAAAAAAGGGAAAGATATACTCCTTGTTGAAGAAGAAAAGGGAGAAAGTACAGGCATTTGTAGAGGATCAGTTGAGGAAAGAATATATTTGACTTTTCAAGTTACCCCAAATATCACCAGTACACTTTGTGGCAAAAAAGGATAGCACACAAAGAATGGTACAGGACTATTGACACATAAACCAGTAGACGATAAAGAATGGGTATTCCTTATCCCTCATTGCAGATATACTGGATGGAGTAAGAAAGAGGAAGGTGTTCGCAAAGCTAGATCTGAGATAGGGATACAATAATGTTAGAATCAAGGAAGAGAACGAATAGAAGACAGTATTCACAACGTATATTGGAGCTTATCAACCTACAGTCATATATTTTGGGTTAACGAACTCCTTTGCTACTTTCCAAACAATAATGAACAACCTATTCAGAGACCTCATAAACTAAGGAGATATGGTAACATTTATTGATGACATCTTAGTAGCCATGGATACGGAAGAGGGACACAATGAGCTGGTAAAGAAGGTACTAAAGGGACTAGAGGAAAATGACCTGTTTGTAAAGCTGGAGAAGTGCAAATGGAAAGTGAGAGAAGTGGAATTCCTGGGAGTAGTGATTAGTCCCAAGGGAGTAGTGATGCAAAGAGAGAAGGTAAAAGGAGTCCTGAACTAGCTGGCATCTAGAAATATCAAAGAAGTACAAAAATTTCTAGGCCTTGCCAATTACTACAGGAGGTTCATAAAAGACTTCACCAAAATAGCAGTACCACTACATATGCTGGTCAGGAAGGAGTAGAAATAAAAGTGGGAAAAGGAGCAGGAGGAGGCGTTTGAGAAACTCAAGGCAATATTTACCATAGAACCTATCTTGGCTATCCCAGATATTGATAAAGAGATAAGAGTGGAAGCAGATGTCTCAGACTATACAATAAAGAGAGTGTTGTCAACAAAGTATGAGAATAGCAAGTAGAGACTAGTGGTCTTCATCTCTAAATCACTGAACATAATAGAACGAAATTACGAAATTCATGACAAGGAGATGCTGGCAGTTATAAGATGTCTAGAAGCATAGAGGCACTACTTGGAGGGAGCAAAACTCAAATTTGAAATCTAGACAGACTATAAGAACCTCTAGTATTTTATAACAAGCCAAAAATTAAACCAAAGACAAGCAAGATGGGCTCTATATTTATTATGATTTAATATACAATTGCACCATGACACTCTAGTAGGAGGACATAGAGAGAGATGGAAGACGACAGAGTTAGTGGCTAGAAATCACTGGTGGCCAGGAGTAATGAAAGAGGTAAGAAGATATGTGGATAAATGTGATGCTTGTCAAAGATACAAAAATTGAAGTAAAGCACTAGCAGAAAAGCTAATATCTAATACAATCCCAGAAAAACCATGGAGCCATATCTCGGCAGACTTTATCACCAAACTACCATTAGCCTAGAGGTATGATGCTATCTTAGTAGTATATAACTGTTTTAGTAAAATGGTGTACTTCATAGCAACAACAGAGAAAACATCAGCAGAAGGACTTGCAAAGCTGTTTTGAGATTATATATGGAAGTTACATAGACTTCCAGAAAGCATCATATCAGATAAAGAAGTATAGTTTGTGGCAGGAATAATGAAGGAGTTAAATAACTTGTTGGAAATCCAGATGAAACTCTCAACAGCCTATTATCCTCAAACAGATAGGCAGACAGAAAGGATAAACCAGGAGTTAGAGCAATATCTAAGGGTCTTTATCGACTACAGACAAGAGCAGTGGCTGGATTGGTTAGAAACAGTGGAATTTACAATAACAAAATCCACATGGCAACAAAAATATCACTATTCAAAGCAAACTACAGTCAAGATTCAAGTATAGGATTTGAGGGAAGAAGAAGGGGGAAATACAAAGCAGCAGGAGAATTTGCAGAAAGGATGAAGAGAATCCAGAAGGAAGCAAAAGCAGTACTAGGAAAAGCACAGGAAGAGATAAAGAAGTTTGCAAACAGAAAGAGAAGAAAGGAAGAGGAATACAGAGTAGAAGACCTAGTACTACTAAGTACAAAGGACTTGAAATAGCAGATGAAAGGAAAAAGATTAGAGAAATTGACAGAGCATTTTGTGGGCCCCTACAAAATCAAGGGAATTATCTCTAGCAATGTGATAGAATTAAAACTACCTAAGTCTATTAAAATACACCCTGTAGTTAATGTAAGTAGAGTACAACTCTATAAACTGCAGGTAGAAGGACAGAAGAAGATACTACCAAAACTAGTCATTATTGAAAGAGAGGAGGAATTTGAGGTGGAAAAAATCTTAAACAAAAAGATGGTTAGGGAGAAAAAGAAGTTTCTAGTAAGGTGGAAGGGATATATAACAGAAGAAGATACTTTGGAAAATAGAAAAAACTTGGAGAATGCAAAGGAATTGGTAGAAGAGTTTGAGAGAGAGTACAAAAAAGAAGTTGGGGAACTAAGGTAATAGAAGCTGGAAGAAGAAGAGAGGGAATTTAGTTGGAAATTACCAAGGAAGTTTACAGAAAAATTGATATATGGATGGAGAAAAAGGAGGTATAAAAGAGAAAGAGAAAAGAGGTGGGATGAGAACTGAAATTGATGGAAAAATTCCTCAGAACAAGGAAACTTGAAGAGGGGGTCATGTTATGAGAGCCCCAAAAGAAGAAAAGTTTTCCAAGCATTCAAACACTTAATCCAAAACCTCAAGATGTACAATAGGGTTGAAGATATAAATAGTGTAGGAACTAGGGTCATGTGACAAGGTCAGATGATCACAGAACATTCTGGAAGGACATGACTAAGAGTACAGCTACTGTAAAAGTAGTATAAGTAGAAGTCCAATCCAATGAAGAACTCCATCAAGTTCTTCTTGAATATCTATCTAAGGTGATCACTAAGGGCATTCACTGCCTATTGATAACAAGAACTTAGTACTACTAACACCAGCAAGCTCCACTTCATTAGCATACTTCTGGACTGCAGAGCTACTAGAAACTTTATTGATTGTGACTTTGTATGCTCTAAAGGGATCAATACCTAGACTATTTTCTGTCCCATACTAGTCTTTAACATTGACAGCACTTCCAACAAAGCTAGCTAGATATTGGAAGTAGTAGACATAGTCCTCTGCTATTGAATGTACTCAAAATAGATGCTCTTTGCTATCTTCAGTCTAGAGAAACAGAAACTAATCCTTAGCTATATCTAGCTTAAGGACTATAATCCCAAAGTTAACTGGGAGAAAGAGAAAGTCTGCATGACATACTGCCCATCCCAATATGAAGAGTATTGTACCCTTCAGAGAGAACAGACCTTAAGGAAGAGACAAGAGGTCTGAGCTATATAGCACTGTTAGACCAGACCCCTCTTTCTTCTAGACAAAGAGAAGAAAGAACTTGAAGTCCTATATAGAACTAATAGACAAGACTAGGAGCCTAGAGATTGACTGTTTATTACTAGGCTACTCCCTGAGCCCTTCAAAGAAATGATACAAGCCTCTACTATTACCTCTCAATGGTTAGCAGAAGGAGCAAGATGAAGTGTAGAGATACAGGCAACTTCTACTTCTCTACCTCTTTATGCTAGAGGTTTTGAATCTATGTTTTCCAAGGACAATTTTGATGTCTTACTGGAGCATTGCTATTGGGATCACATGATAGAGCTCTTTTTAGCCCAAGTCTACAAAGGTTTATCCTTTTTTTTCCATTGAGCAAAAGAAGCTAGATATCTTTCTGGAGGAAAACCTATATACTAGATAAATACACCCATCCAAATTACCTATGGCCACTCCAGTATTCTTTATCAAGAAAAAGAATAGTTCTCTCCAATTGGTGCAAGACTACTAGACTTTCAACTCAGTAACAGTAAAAAACAGATACCTTTTACCCCTTATCTCCAAACTTGTGTTACAACTCTACAGAGCCAAGTACTTCACTAAACTAAATATCTGCTAGAGTTTCAACAATGTGCACATCAAGTCTAGAGACAAGTAGAAGATCACCTTCTACACCAACTATGGTCTATTTGAGCCTCTGGTAATGTTCTTTGAAATAACTAATAGTCCAGCCACCATCCAGATAATGATGAATGATATCTTTAGGGACTTCATAGCCAAAGAAATAATAGTGGTATACTTGGATAATATCCTGATCTTTACAAGGACTGTCAAATAACACACAAGGACTATTTAGAGAATACTAGAGATTCTAGCAAAATATAAAATATACTTTTGACCAGAAAAGTATAAATACCAGAAGAAGCACATTGAGTACTTAGGTCTAGTAGTATTGGAGAATGAAGTCTTGATAAATTTTGTCAAGGTTGCTAAAGTCTGAGAATGGTTTACCCTAAAGTTATAGACTGATATTTAAGCCTTTCTGAGGTTTATTAACTTCTATAGGCATTTCATCCAAGACTTCTCAGCCATAGTCCAAACCCTTTTTGACCTGACATACTCTGATCAGACATGGGAATGGAGAGACAAGGAACAGACAGTCTTTGAGACTCTTAAAATGGCCATGACTTCCACTCTAGTATTAGTCTCACCCCATAACTTGGTACTCTTCTAGATTGAAGCAGACAGTTTGGACTATGCTACAGATACCATCCTGTCTCAACAGTCTACAAAGAATGGCAAGTGGCATCCAGTAGTATTCTATAGTAAGTTCTTGTTTCTGGTAGAGAAGAACTATAAGATCTACAATAAAGAGATACTTACTATTATTCATATATTAGAAGAATAGAGGTACTTTCTAAAAGAAGTAACTAATCTAGTAGAAATTTGGATGGATCACAAGAATTTGGAATACTTTATAACTACCAAAAAGCTAAACCACTAGCAAGTATATTGGTTCCTCTACCTAGTAAGATTTAATTTTACTTTCTGCCACTGACCTAGACAATCTATAGAGAAACCAAATACTTTATCACAAAGATCAGACCATGGCAAAGAATCCTTCAACAATAAGAATATGGTATTACTCTATCCAGAGTTTCTGGCTGTTTATGTCTTAGAAGAAGTAGAGCTAACAGGAGCAAAAAAGAACATCCTGTTTGAAGTCTGCAAGAATAACCACTCAGGAGACCTAGAAGAGCTAGTTGCTAAGGTCATCCAAGAATTCCAATACTCCACTACCAAGATGGTGCATTCATTGGAATAGTCAAATATAGATAACTTGCTCTATTTTTGAGAAAAGGTTTATGTGTCCCAGATCCCAGACTTGTATAGAAAAATAGTCTTTTTGTACCACAACACCAAGGTCACAGAATACCCTAGTAAATAAAAAATGCTAGAGCTGGTATTCTGGAACTATTGGTAGTCCTAGATGTCTAGGTATATAGGATAATATATGAGTATCTGTAATCTCTGCCTCTACATAAAATACTCTAGGAAGCCTTCAGTCAAAGAGCTCCACTCTATTCTAGTACCAGATGCCAAATGGGATGCTCTCAGTATTGACTTTGTGGTAGAGCTTCCTAAGTCCTCTGGATATAATATTGTTATGACAGTAGTAGACTCTGTGTTTAAGAGAGCTCACTTTATTCTGATACACACAATGGTGACTATAGAAGGAGTAGCAAGGTTGTTCTTGCACCAGGTATAAAAACTCTATGGACTGCCTTAATATATAATCTTGGACTGCAGACCTTAATTTGTAGCCCTGTTTATAAGAGAGCTCTACTATCTACTAGAGATTCAACTGGTTTCCTTTATAGCCTAGTACCCACAAACCAACAGACAGATAGAGCATATCAACCAGGAACTTGACTAGTACCTATATCTCTTTGTCAATAAGCAATAGAATGACTAGTATGATCTACTGCCAATAGTAGAATTCTAGCACAACAACTATATATATACTTCTACTTAATAGACTTAGTTCCTGCTCAACATTGGATGGACTCTTCATATGAGCTTTGAACCTAGGCAATGTCTTTCTAGACTGGAAATAGTAAACAAGTTCACAGAATGCATGAAAGCAACAGTCAAAGAGACCAAGACCACAATTTGGAAGGCATAAGAGGACATGACATAGTACTACAACCAAAGAAGGTCTCCAGCCCCAATATTTCACTCTGGGGATTAGGTATTCCTGAATACCACCAATATCAAGACCACACATTCATCTTCAAAATTGTTATACCACTATTTCAGACCCTTTGTAGTAGAGTATTAAGTAGGACCTCTCATCTACTACTTTAAGCTATTATATGCAATAAAAAAACTCTATCCTATGTTTAATATAGTAAAGCTGTCTGCTGCTCTAGAAGATCCAATCCCCAAAAGGAAGCCTAAACCTCCACTGCTATCTGTTGTCATTAATAAAGAAGAGAAGTAGGAAGTAAAAGAGATCTTGGACAATTGTTGGTATAAAAAGAGATTCCAGTTCCTGATAAAGTAGATAGAATTCAAAAGAGAACACAATTTTTGGAAAGTAGCCTCTAATGTCTTAGCACCAGACCTTATAGCAGAATATCTATCACAAACACCCTATAGCCTCTAAATACATCTGACAAGTAGACTTTGATACAATTTTTCTTTTCAGAACTATTGCTTTGAGGTACAGCAATCTTGAGAAGAGAGTAAATATAAAAAGACCCTACTAATGCTATCTCTGAAACACCAGACTCATAGCCTAGAGCAACTCTATGCTTAATTAAATATTACTATGTAATATTTAATTTCTCTTAGCTTGACTCAGAGACCCTTGACCCTGACTAACAGGACTATAGACTTAAAAATGCCTCAGTAGTAGGAGTATATATATTGTAGAAGTACACTTTAGGAGCCTTATCCTAATCTTTAAGGATTCTCCTAGAGGTGAGTTGTAATATATTTAGGACTTGTAATATTACTAAGGATTCTTCTAGAGTTCACTCCACTCCAGTTGCCCTTACAAGAAAACTCTAGAAGAGGGACATGTCATCTTTGATAGAAAGACTCTAGAAGAGGGACATGTTATCTTAGAAATTAGGAAACTTGGCATAAGAAGGGAAATTAAGATAATACCAAAAGTAGTAATAATTTCCTTTATTATTTTATTTCATTGAGTCTCTGTAATTTGTAATGATTAATATATAGTTCTAGGAATAGATAGAATAGCAACAAGAAACTTATCTTGGTATATATCTTCATCTCCACTACCTCTAAAATTGTTTAACATAGTATATCTTGAGTGGCAACTTTTGAAATCAGTATAGTATTAGAAACAAAACATAGAGTATACCAAGATTCAATCCAGAACCAAGTTGAAAACTTAACTTAGGCAGGCTTTGGAGAGGACAGTAAGCTAGGAAAGCTTGGCTAGATATATACTTGGATTGCATCATATCCATAAGGTTTAGCATTGGGGATGCAGATAAGGGGGCAACTGAGTGTAGAGGGTTCAAAGGGATCAACTAAATGTATTTTCCAGAGAAGCTTTTGTCATAGTGTATAAAAGTTGACATCTTAGAGAGGATATATAACACAGATCTAGAGTAACCTCCTACTTGTTTAATGCTAAATAATTATAAAACTTATATAAAGCTGTATATAATTTCTGATACCTCTTCTTTAATCTTTCATTTCTGTTTTATCCCCTTAAACCTTTAGCATATGATTGGGAGCTAGTACTATGTCTTATTATCTGTTCTAGTAAGCAATTCCCTTTTACACCCTTTTAGTAGAACTTTGTAAACAAAAGTAAATACCAAATGTGTATAAGTAGTGAACAATAATCAAATAGGAACTCTATCAAGTTTTTCTTGTCAACTTAGACTAGAAGTGAGACTAAGTCATCTTAGCTATATCCTTATACAAGAGAGTAGATGGATATGTATTATAAGATAAGATCTGCTAGATAATTATAAATCAGATACTTAGCTAAGCTCTATTTTAGGATAATAGCTGTCTCCTTATACTGGAGTACTTATCCAAAATCCAAAATAGAAGCTGTATAAGTTTTTGGTCTATATTGTAATTCTATAGGAGTAAACAATCTAGAAGGTTGGGAGTGGAAATTATAAATAAAATGAAAAGAAATTGAGAACAAATATTAAATAATACTGAAAATTTGGTATATGGTATTCTGTCTTTGCCCAAATAGTTAGAAGAGCACTTAAAGAGAATTGACGAGTGTGCCCGTCTGGCTGCAGAACTCCGAAGGAGCCAAGCCAAGTTCTCATACACAACGAATGTGATACAATTCCCGGGGAGGACACGAACAAGGCTGGTCCCAAGACCACGGTAGAAACCTCTAAAACCTTCTTGTTTCCAGGTGCGTCTGATAGTGGTGGGGATATCGGGGAACAACTTTGATTGAACATCATTCTGTGATGACGTTGGCGTTAACTCTGTACAAAGGCATGTACCAGAATAGGCGACTCACCTGAGTGCGAGACCGCACTACTTGATAGGGGTATGTAGCTGCTGAAGCCATGAATTTGCTTGATATGGACATAGATGAATACGTTAGATTGGACTAGAAAAATTTAGTACAATTTTACACAGTCCAAATGTAGTCCGCACTAGTTTATCCAGGTCTTGGTTGTAGGCCTTTCCGGCTCGCTCAGCTTGTCTTTGCTTCTGGTCAAATCCCCATTTTTTCATTTTTTCATACGCCACAAATTGAATGGCTCCATTAGACACACCCACAAGAGCCAACACAGTTCCACGAAAAAGACCCGAAACTCCATCCGTTTGAGCAATTGTCGAAAGTCCATCTGGTAACTAGTAAGATGCCTGGTGTAGTGAGTCAATAGTCAACACACCCCAGAGCCCCTTGTAAGCACCAGGAGATTCCTTAGTTGTAGCGAACATGCGCACTCTTACGAGCCAAAGTGGATTTGTGATTATGGCTGTCACTGCACCTTTCAGGTATTAGCATATTTAGTATTGAGAGATACAAAGCAGAGAAAAACCCGCACTTGCTTCGGCGGAGCACATTAGATATTGAGCTGCTGATAAAGGTTTAGTTATGTCCCCACCCGCCGCTTGCTTCTTAAGCAAATTATAACTGATGTCACAATCACATCAAAATGCTTGACTGTACAAAGAAATGGACACGAACAAGAAAAAGTACAATCCCCAGCTTGAAGCATTTCCAGCAATGTTAGGCGAAATTCCACGGTAAAGTCCTCTCCAACCCTGCTGTCGTTGAACATCCCTGAGAGCATGGAATATTTGACTGCCTATACCACCGGCCCGCACTCCTGTGTCAACTTGAAATTTGATTTTGAGCAGATCCAACGGGTTCAGACAAAGCGTAGTCACAATTCCTGCACCGATGCCAGCAACTGCATGATCCTATGATTATTGCAGAGGGAGCCAATTGACAGTAACTCGGCAGGAACATACAATAGCAGTGGTGGCAAAAAAGCTCAATGGCTGCTGTTTCATACCAGCAACGTCAGTCGCGAAAATAGGAATGAAAGGCTGGATGCATCAATCAAACACACCATGTGACTAATTACTATTCTGCTCCGCAACCGGGAGGGCAAAAGACACTGTAACAGATGCAAGTGTCAAACCAAAAAAATTGTTACAAAATACAAGCAGTACTGGTTGCCTATAGATGGAGATCAAGATACCAAGTGATCTCCAGCTGGAAAAATCACTGCTCCAGATGCAGAAATCAGACTGGGAATAGCATCTTTGGTAATTGTATCATTGTCATCACTGATTGTCAACAACAAAAAAAATCTATTAACTCATCCACACTCAGGCCAATACAAATCATTAACAGTTGCCAGGTCTCCTATTAAGAACTCTGCAAACATTATCAAATACTGGGATTGCCCTAAAACTGCAAGATAGTATCCTCATACCAAAGTAGATGAGGATGTGAAGAGCACTACAGTACAAGCTGATTGTCTATTAACACACTAAATGTCATGACATGGCTAAAACAGCTAAGTCATTATTTATATTTCTTTTCTTTTCTTTTTCATTTAATTAGAAAATCAGCAGATGCATGAGAGGGAATGACTCAAAAGAGATACATGGGAATTTATAAATAAAAGTAAATAAAGAATGTATATAAGTAGTATACAACAATCAAATAGGAACTCTATTGAGTTCTCCTTGTTAACTTGTACTAGGAGTAGTTCTAAGATGTCTCAGTCTAAGTTCTTATAGATATGCCCTCACCAAACTAAGAGCAGAATTAGAAGAAAGAGATGGGAGGAAGTGTTGGAGCTGTGAAAAGTTTGGGTATCTGGTCCATAAATGCAAAAACAAGAATGAGGAAGAGAAGGGAAAACCAATTCCCAAAAATAAATTTGAAGTATATTGTTGAGCAGAGTAATGAGGTATGGGATAAAAGAAGAAGTAAAGATAAGAAGAAACAAAACAGTAGAGGAAGTTAAATGTTTTAGATATTAGAATGTTGTGCATTTCAAATAGGAGTGTCCAAATATTGAAGTTAAAAGGAAGAAGAAGAAGGATGAGGAAGCAGTACATGTAGCTAGTCCACAAAAGGCACAGCAAGAGAAGAAACTAGTGTACTTCTTATAGAAAAAGGCACAGGAATACAGTGGCATACAGGGTATGTTCTCAAGAAATGCAGCTTTAGAGAAGAGAGGGTAAATAACTAAGTGGGAGATTGTGATATTTATGGAGTATAGAGGGTACAATTACAAAGACACCAAAACACATAAGAACTGAAGACAAGAAGTTGTCTTGGGTAAGCATTTAAGAAATGTATAGTATAGTAGTTGTCTTGAAACATGGAGATGAAGAAAGAATATGACAAGAGAAAGAGAAATAGTCAATGTAAAGTGTGGTTAGTGTGGAAAGAAAAATATAGTAAAAGAAGTATTAGAGAAAGATAGAAAGAGGGTTTTGTATCTAGAATGTAGGACTAGGAAGAAGCAGCCATAGTGGGATTAGAGAGTAATAGCACTGTTAGACTACAAGTGAATTTTGCACTAAAAAGTAGTATTTGATATACTTTATAACAATGGATTCTAAATAAGAATTTACTCTAGAACATATCATATATATATTCTCAGGCAGTAGTAGGGTCTATATAAGGGCAACATCAGACTCAAGGCTAGAGGTCACATCAAAAAGCTAGTAAGAATTCTAGAAACTAGGGTGATATTCAAGTAAGGGTAAATCTACCAATATAGGCTTCTATATATACTACTAAAGACAGTCTATACACAATTACATGAGCACTAATACAATAATACCAAACATTCCTAATATAGTTACAGGCTATTGTCCAAGTACAAACAAGACCAAAGAGAGACAGAAAAGAATAAACATGTACTAAGACATCCAGACTCTAGATAAGAATAGATCCATCAATATTTGCTAAGTGTGCTTCCAGGATGTTCTCTTATAGTCTATGGCTAATCTAGAGCAACACCAAAGATAAACCAAGCTTACTACTAGGACTTGAAAGGCAAGAGCAATAAGCTGGTATTAGGTTATAAAGATCTTTTAGCTAAGATAGTGATCTAGAACCACTTATAGATAACTATAGTTTAATATTGTAATAGAATTATCTAAATAGCTACCAAAAGCCCTCAAAAAGGCCTTTCAAATGATACCAAAAACATCTCAAGGCAATCAGTATTTATTAAGTTATCAGTAGATCAGTTGGCAATCACCAAGTCACTAGACACTAAATCACTGATATCTCAGGAACTACTTAACATAATCATTTGCTTCAATGACCATCATGAAGCTCTCTTCAATGTGCTTCTTTTGGCTATAAATAGACTCCAAGGCAATAAGATCCCATAGAGATACAAAGTCTTTAATATTTGCATATAATACTGATCTTTATCCATAGATTATCATCTGTCCTTGAATAGAACAAAGAACTACCCTAAGATGGTTAGGTTATCTCTATTTCAAGAACAATAGCACTTCTATATCATAATATGGCCAAATAGCTAATAGATGTATGAAAGAGAGTAACTTAAAAGAGATATATAGGACTTTATAAATAGAAGTAAATATAGAATGTATATAAGTAGTATATAGCAATTGAATGGGAACTCTATCAAGTTCTCCTTGTCAACTCAAACTAGGAGTAATTCTAAGATATTTCAGTTTAAGTTCTTATACTAGAACTTGATTTCTTCACTAGCACCACTTATTGCAGAGCCTTGCCAACTTATTCTCTTATCTTTCTCAGTACCTGGGTAATACAACTCAGGACCACTACAATATAGCTGGGCCCTAGGCTTAAGGGGACTTGATAGTCAGTTAGAGACTATTAGTAGAAGTACAGTACCAAGCTCAGGTATTGTATTTGAGACCTGACCTCACAGTTGAGTGGTATTGCCTTTAGTTACTTGTATCCCTTTACTTTATAAACATTGTGCTAAAGTCCCATTGTGGGCTATACATGTAGAGGATTAACACTATATCTTTAGAAAGGCATTTAGGTTAGAGATCCTTATCTTAGGGTAATAGTATAACCATAGTATTAGAGCAGTAGTAAGGTAGTAGATGTTTAGCTAGATCAAGATCTTGTGCTCCAGTAGATATAACAGTAGTAAAATCATTTCTTATTCAACTTCTCTGGAGATGTAACATTATATCTCTAGAGCAATATAACTCTCTCATGAGTAGGATGCTCAACCAACAGCATACCCTTGCCAAACTAAGGGCAAAGATAGAGAAAAGAAAAGGAAAAATATATTGGGAGTGTAAAAGGTTTGGGTACCTGGCCTGTAACTACAGGAATAAGAAAAAGAAGATAAAGGGAAAACTGATTTCCTAGAATAAATTTGAGGTGATAGCAAGTAGGATAATATAATACAGAGTAAGAGAAGAAGTAAGAAGACAGGAGATAGAAGAGAAGAAAGTACAGTACTTCAGATATTGGAGAATAGGATACTACAAGTGGAAGTGTCCAAATATTAAAGTAGAAAAGGAAAGAAGAAAGAGCAAGGAGGTGGCATATGTGGTTAGCCCACAAAAGGCATAGCTAGAGAAGAAACTAGTATACTATACATAGAGGAAAGTATAGAAATATAGCAACATACAGTGTATGTCCCTGAAAAGTACAGCATTAGAAGAGAGGGGATGGAAGACAAGATAGAAAATGGTAACATTTGTAGAGTATAGTAGATGTGACTATAAAGGTACCAAGACAGAGAAAAACCAGGAACAGGATTTTGTCTCTGGAGAGAAACTGAGGAATATATAGTACAAAAGTTGTCTAGAAGTATAGAAATAGAAGAACAAGAAGGCAGGAAGTAAAGTTAAATATACTCAGTGTAGAAGAAAAGACACAATAGTAGAGGAGAAAATATTAGAAGAGGAAAGAAGGAATATTTGGTGCTCAAAATATAGAATAGAGAGAAAACAACCATAGTGAAACTGAAAAGTAGCAGTACATTCTGAACAGAGAAAGGCACAGCAGAGTGGTACATGAACAGAGGCTCCAAAAGGCATAGTAAGAGAAGAGGGTGAGTAGAGAAAAATAAAGAGGACATTTAAAATACTGAGAGAAGTGTGGTTGAATATTAGAGTAGAAAAGGTAGATATACACAAAGGTATGATGGTAAAAGTGCTCTTGGACAGTAGCACAACAAAGATGTTTATGGATCAGAAAATGGCAGCAAGATATGGATTTAGGCTGTAAAAATTAGAAAGACTAATAGTAGTCAAGAATATTAATAGGACAAATAACAGTACAAGGGCTATTACCTATCAAGTGGAGGTGAATGTATACTATAAAGGTCATGTAGAAAGAATGAGAATAGATGTATGCAATCTAAAAAAAACAAATATAATACTTAGGATACTATGGTTACAAGTACATAATCCAGAGATAAACTAGGAGACAAGAGAAGTAAAAATAATAAGATATGTACTACTGTGTAGAAAAAATACAAAGCTGAAGAAAGAAAAGAGAGCAAAGAAAGAAAAAAGAATAACAATCCTAGAAGAGAAAAAGATTGTAAGATAAACAGTAGATGATAAAGAGGATTGGAGAAGAGAAAAAAAAGTAGAAGTAGACCATAGAAAGATTGAAGAAATGGTGCTATAGAAATTTTTAAAGTGGAAAAAGGTATTTGGGAAAGTAGAGTCAGAGAGGATACCGACAAGAAAAATCTAGGATCATACCATAGATCTCAAGAAGATGTTCAAACCTAGAAAAGGAAGGATTTATCCTTTATCTAGAAATAAAAGGAAAGAAGTTTAGAATTTCATAGAAGATCAGTTAAGAAAGGGGTATATCAGACCATCAAAGTTCTCTCAGACATCACTAGTTTTCTTTGTGAGCAAAAAGGATAGAGGAAAGAGAATGGTAATAGACTACTATAATTTAAATAACCAGACAATGAAGAATAACTATTCACTTCCATTAATTATAGACTTAATAGACAACATAGGGAGCAAATGAGTATTTACTAAGATGGATCTTTGGTAGAGGTTTAACAATATAAGGATTAAGGAAGGAGATAAGTAGAAGAAGGTATTTACAACCTATGTAGGGTTCTTTGAGCCAACAGTTATGTTCTTTGGAATGACAAATTCTCTAGCTACATTCCAGATGATGATAAATGAAATTCTGAGAGACATGATTAATGAAGAAAAAGTTGTGGAAGCTAGAAGAGAACAACTTGTATGTTAAACCAAAGAAGTATATGTGGAAAGTATGGAAAATTGGATTCCTAGGGGTTGTCATAGGACCCAATGGAATTAAAATAGAAAAGGAAAAGGTAGATAGAGTATTAAGTTAGCCAGAGCCAAAGAATGTGAAAGATGTTAGAAAGTTCTTAGACCTTGCCAACTATTATAGGAGGTTTATCAAAGACTTTGCTCAAGTAGTAAGATAAATGAATATGTTGACAAGAAAAGACGTAAAGTAGTAGTGGGGAAAGGAACAACAAAAGACTTTTAATAAGCTCAAAGAAATCTTTACAACCAGACCAGTATTGGTAGCTTTAGACTTAGATAAAAAATTTAGGATAGAAGCAGATGCTTCAAACTATGTCACTGGAGGAGTACTATCAATAAAGTACTCTAACAAATTGTGGAGGCCAATTGCTTTCATTTTTAAATCTCTAAGTAATACAGAAAGAAACTATAGAATTTACAACAAAGAAATGCTAACAGTAGTCAGATGCCTAGAAGTATAGAGACATTTCCTGGAAGGGACAACAATAAAATTTGAGATTTGAACAGACCATAAGAATCTCAAATATTTCATAAAAGTATAAAAGTTAAATAGGAAAACAAGCTAGATGGGCTTTATATCTATCTAGGTTTGACTTTATACTAAAACATATTCTGGAAAGTAAAATGGAAAAGGCAGATAGCTTGAGTAGGAGGCCAGACTAGAAAGTAGGAATAGAAAGGGATAACAAAGATGAAATGCTAGTAAAACCAGAATAGTTAAAAGTAAGGAAAACAAAAAAAGTAGAAGTAATAGTAGAAGGAGTAGATCTACTGGAGAAAGTAAGACAGTCAAAAGTAAAAGACAATGAAGTGGTTAAAGCAGTAGAGAAGATGAAATGAGCAGGTGTGAAAATGTTAAGAGATGAGGAATGAAGAAAAGTAGATAGTATAATGTACAAAGAAAAAAAGGTATATATACCAAAAGATGAATACCTGAGAATAGGAAATTATTTAGTTATATTACAATATGCCAGTTGGAGGATATGGAGGATGATAGAAGACAGTGGAACTAGTTACTAGGAATTTCTGGTAGCCAGAAGTAACAAAAGAAATGAAAAGATATGTAGAAGAGTGTGATTTCTACCAAAGGAACAAAAACTGCACAGAGCAGCTGGTTAGCAAATTAATGCCTAATTCCATCCCAGAAAAACCTTGGACACATATATCAATAGATTTTATTACCAAACTGCCTTTAGCTCAGGGATACGACTCTATCTTAGTAATAGTAGACCAATTAACAAAAATAGTACACTTTATACTGACTACAGAAAGAATGATAGCAGAAAGGTTAGCAAGGTTATTTAGAGACAATATATAGAAACTACATAGTCTATTCAAAAGCATTATATTAGACAGAGGACCATAGTTTGCAGCAGGATTAATAAGAGAGTTGAATAGGATATTGGGGACTAAAAGCAAGATGTTAATGGCATTCTACCCTCAGATAGATGAACAAACAGAAAGGGTTAATCAGGAGTTAGAACAGTACTTAAGGATGTTTATTGACCATAGGTAGAAGCAGTGGCTAGACTGGTTAGGAATAGTAGAGTTTGCATACAACAATAAAGCATACTCAAGTACAAAAACATTGTTCTTCAAAGCAATTTATGGGCAAGATCCTAGGATAGATTTAAAGTAAGAAAGAAAGGGAAGTATGAAGAAGCAAAGAAATTTGTGATAAAAATAAAAGAGATTTAGGAGAAAACAAAGACAGTACTAGAAAAAGCACAGGAGAAAATGAAGAAATACATAAATAGAAAGAGAGCAGAAGTCAATGAGTACAGAGTAGAAGACTTGGTGATGCTCAGCACCAAGGATTTGAAATATCAAATAGTTGGTAGAAGGACAGAAAAGTTGACAGAGAGGTTTATAGGCTCTTATAAAGTAAAGAAAATCATATCAGCAAATGCAGTTGAATTGGAGTTATCTAGTACAATCAAGATACATCTAGTAATAAATGTCAGTAGGATATGTAGATACATAGGGCAAGTAGAGGGGCAGAAGAAGATAGAACCAACTCTAGTAATAATTGAAGGAGAAAAAGAATAGAAAATCAAGAGAATACTAAATAAACAACAGATTAGAGAAAAAGACAAGTATTTAGTACAGTAAAAAGGATTCATAGTAGAATTGGATACTTAGAAAGGGATAGAAAACCTGGAAAATACAAAGGAAGCAGTTAAAGAGTTTGAGAAAGAGTATCAGTGAGACATGAAGAATATTCAAAGACAAGAAGAAAAAGAAGGAACAATCAAGAAAAGAGAATTACCAGAAAGGTTTACAGCAAGAAAATTATTTGGATAGTTAGATAAAAGGTATAATGAGAAATACTGGACAAGATTAGAAAGAAATTGGAGATGATAGAAAGGAGAAAAAGCAAGGGAACAAAGAACAATAGAAATAATAAAAGAGAAGAAGAAGGAAATTGAATAGAAAAACTTGGGACTCAGAGAGTAGGCAGAAGAAGATAACAATGAGATAGGGAACATTTGTGACCTCTACTACAAATTGTAAAAATCCTCAGAATAAGGAATCTTAGGAAAGGGGTAGTGTTATGATATAGCCAAATAGCTAATGGATATGCAAGAGGGAGTGACTCAAAAGGGATACACAGGACTTTGTAAATAGAAGTAAATACAGAATGTGTATAAGTAGTATATAGCAATTGAATGAAAATTCTATTGAGTTCTTTTTGTCAACTTAGACTAGGAGTAATTCTAAGATATCTTAGTTTAAGTTCTTACATCTTATATATAGAACAATAGAGAATAATCATGTAATAGACTGTTCTAGTGCATAGACCACTACAATCATGTATTTAAGGACTGTATGTCTAAGAATAAACCTCAGACTTAATAACATCTTTTGCTGCTTATCTAACTTTGCTTTTTTGAGTACTTTGATTATCAAATCAACCAATCACAAATTAGTAAGTGGTCATTTGTAATCACTTACAAATAAGTATTGATCTTATCAATGCTACTCTATCCAAAAAGGTACAATTTCTTAAACAGACTTAACAGAAATTTGACAGATGATCAGACTACTGACTAAGCTTAGGCAAAGATAAAAGGGAAAATCTAGGAAAAAGGAAAAAAGTTCTAAAAGAACTATGTTTTGAATATACATCATCATTGATAGGAAAGATCTAGAAAAAGGATATATTATCTTAGGAGTTGGGAACTTAGTACAAGAGAAAAATCAGAATAAAACCAAAAGTAGTGATGGTTTTCTTTTCTTATTTTATTTTCATTGAGTCTTTGTAATTTGTATAACTTAATATATAGTTCCAGGAGTAGATAGGATAGCAACAATAGATTATCTTGGTACATGTCTTTATCTCTACTGCTTCTGGAATTGTTTAAAAGTAGTATATCTTGAGTGACAACTTTTGGAACCAGTATAGTATCAGGATCAGAATACAGAATATACTAAAACTTGATGCCAGGAAGGTAAGGAGCAGCATGGGAAGGCTAAGAATATACTAGGAATTACTGTGAATATACTATGAATATATGCTCTGGATTCTGGAAAGTGATGTAAAGAGTGGAGTCAGAGAGTGGAACATGCTACTAGATAAAATAAAAGATGTTACTTTCTGGTCCCATAGTTTTACAGCTGGTCTAGAGAGAATGCAATAATGATACAGAAGTAGAATGACCTTGGTCTCAGCTTGTAAGGGCAACTGAAGCAGAGTGGACTCTAGGAGAATCCTTAGTCATATTACAGCTTCTAAGTGTGTTATAACTTACCTCCAGAAAAATCCTTAGAGTTTAGGATAAGGCTCTTAGGAGTGTACTCTACAATATATATACTACTATAGTCTGTTTATCTCTGATCCTACAGTTCTGTCTAGCAGGACCAGGAGTTGCCAAGTTGAGCTAAGATAATTAAATATTACATAAAAATATTTAATTAGGTACAGGGTTGTTCCAGAAGGTTGGTCCAGTGTTCTAGGGATAGCATTGGTAGGGTCCTCTTATACAGCTCATGTACTATGCCCTGATCTTCTATTATATGTGTGGTTGTATATTTCAGAGTAGTGGAATGTTATCTAAAAGAGTAGTAAATTCAGGAGTAAGAAGTTTAAAAGGTATATAGCAGAAAGAAAGAGCACTACAAGGATTGAAGAATATAACTTTAATTTACAAACTAAAGAATTATAATATACCACCAGAGTACTTATACAAATCCCAGAATAGGAGTTAGTGTACAAGTGTTTGGTCTACATTGTGATCCTATAGAAGTAGACAAATTAGGAGTTCAGGAGTATGAATTAGAAAGAAAAAGAAAAAGAAATGAATATAAATAATAAATAATACTGAATTTCTGGTATATGACATCTAGAACTAAATTGCAGACTTAATTTAGACAGACTTTGGAGAGGACAGTAGGCTGGAAAAGCTCAGCTAGATACATACTTGGATTGCATCATACCTGTAAGGTTTGGTGTTGGGGGTGTAGACAAGGGGGCAACTGAGTGTGGAGGGTCTAGGGGGATCAACTAACTGTATTTTCCAGAGGAGCTTTTGCCATGGTGTGTAAAGGTTAACATCTTAGGGAGGTTATGCAATGTAGATCTAGAGTGACCTTATGCTTGTTTAATATCAAACAAATAATGAATTTTACATAAAGCTGCATATAGTTTCTGATACCCCTTTCAATCCCCCATTTCCACTTCATCCCCTCAAATCTTTAGCACACAATTGGGAGCTGGTACCATATCTTATTGTCTGTCCCAGTGAGCAATTATCTTTTGTACCCTTTTACTGGAGTGCACATTCACAGTATATTCATAGTAATTCATAATATATTCCTAGTATTTCCCACGCTGCTCCCCACCTTTCTGACAGGTCACCTATAAAGGTAGATGACTGAGGGAGCTACTACATAGTGTCCAGTGTTATATAGAATAAGAGACTACTCCAGTTGCCCAGTTGCTACAAGATAAAATGATGAAGGGACATTACACTAACATCACTGCATAATAGGACAATAGAAGATAGAGCTGCATATCAGTAGAATGGAACAACGTCATAAGGAATGCAAATGTTGGCAGTTCACTCCAATGATTTCATCAAGAAGCATAAGCCCAACTTCAATAGGAGTGATTGGCTATTGTACAGATCTACAAAGAGATGAAAAAGGAGGTAGGTATCAGGTGCAGAGAAGACAACGCACGAGTGGCTCCAAGCAGATTTCATTTTTTGGATGATAATTTGTTGGGTGGGCAGACTTTGCATGTTGTGACCAACTCAGACCCGGTCTCAAGTTAATTCAACACTGATAAATATTGAATCTCTCCAAACCAACATCTTGTAGCCTTTATGTCCAGGCATTTTTTACGATCCTACTGCCGAAGAGCTTAGATTGATGTTGGGCCCCAAATCGTGATTTAAATCATGATTTCATTCCAATATTTGTCTAAAGCCTCTAAATACAATATGAGTGGACATGCTCCTTCACTATGTACATCTGTCGGTTTGAGCTTGACGACTAAATCTAGTGAGTAACGGAGCTAATTTAAAGGCGTATCTCTCCTGAAATTTGGGGACCCAGGATGAACACCCTTTCTGTTTTCCGTTTCGTAGTCGTTGAGTTTCTGTCTCAAAATCGTCGGTGCAATGGTCAATGGGCACTTTCAAAATTTGGTTTAGAGTCTGTCCCGACCCAACATCGATTCCACCGTCATCTTCACCTTTCCCATAGACGGGATGGATGGGTGAAAAACGATCAGCCAAAAATAATAAGCCAAGAGACACCAGGGCAGAAGAAACTGAAAAAAAAAGCTCAAGGAAATTGGTTTGAGGGGTCGTGCTATTCCTTACAAGGATGTTCTTGTTCGCACTCCTCAAGGTTTGAGTGATTTCCGCCCGCTGATGGACGTCATTGCAGAGGCTGAAAGTCTCAATAGTCCTGACACAGGCCAGGTGACTGGCAAGAGAAATCTGAAGCAGTACCACGTGCAACTCGTTGCCATCGAACCAGACCCTATCGTGGCGATTATAGACTCCAAAGAGATCTTCCAGAGGCAGAAGCAGGCTCAAGAGAGGGCGAAGAACAACGCCCATCTTCAAGTCAGGAAAGAGGTGCAATTAACCTGGGCTTCTTCCGAGGCTGATATCGAGACGAAGTTGGAAAAGATAGAAGAGGATATGAAAAAGGGTTTCAAAGTTGATTTGGTGATCATGCCGAAGAAGAATGTACATCCCCCAGATCGCAAAGACATGGAACAGCGGGCGGAGGATCTGGTTAGACGCTTCTCAGAGGTTGCAAAGGAATGGAAGGTCCGAGACTATACGAGGACTACTGTTGTCATCTATTTCCAGGGTGTCCCGTCAGCTGAGGCAATGGTTGGTGAAGGAAGCAAGAAGCCGAAAAAACAGCTCGTCAAAGAACAGAGAAAACAAAAGGAGGAAGAACGGGCGAGGAAGAAGCAAGATTTTGAGGTTCAATCCAAATTCACGGACGATTCCAATCTGTCATC
The DNA here is from genome assembly GCA_019327925.1 of Leucocoprinus sp. KB1807203. NCBI lineage: Eukaryota > Fungi > Basidiomycota > Agaricomycetes > Agaricales > Agaricaceae > Leucocoprinus > Leucocoprinus sp. KB1807203. Next base: position 164,169 of record JAHTMQ010000038.1, on the reverse strand, counting down.
TCAATAGTTTATTAATTTCTATCTACTTGCTCCGAACTTTTTTGTTTCTCTCGATCTATAGATGCTCTTCAGAGTACGGCGACGAAGGCGGAAGGGGTATGATTTTCGCGTGGAAACGGGCAAAGTATAAGGTGTTAGATATATATTTCTGAATTCCGGGTAAGCTATCGGGTGTCTTTCGAGTTCAGGTATTTTGAGGGATCCTTCAAACATTCCAATGCCATCGGTGAGAAATAGGTGGTGGAATCCAACGGGAATGGGGTAACCGGCATGGATCATGTCAGCAACTACTTCTTCCAACAAGGCGGTTCGACCCCGGTTGTCAACAATACCAGTCCTTGCATACTGACGGCGAACCACAATAGAGCGACGCCTGGCCTCACGGATGGAATTGCATTTCACAGGCAAAAGTTGGGCAAAGAACTTGAGGAGCGCATTGTAGAAACGGGAGTCCAGTCTGGTTATTGGAGACGGTTCTTCGGACATAGCGTTCTTCGCTGCTCGATATACGCCCTCTACACGGTAGAAAAGGATAGATAGAGCCTCAGCATCAAGGGTCATACGTCGTCGATGTAAACCATATTCTGCCCTGTATGACTCCAGCATCTGTGTATATATAACAACAGGGATACGCCAGCAACAGCCCGTTGCTCCCATCTGTTGACTTGCATGACTTGCATCATTGATCAGTGTAAACAATGTCCGAACCTCTTTCGAAGAGCCTCCTTCAATTAACGTCTGGAGGAAGATGCTGAGAATATAAGGGCCGAGCTTCACTGCATTGGCAACAGATTCCTCCCATTTCTGCTTCATTGTCTTATCAAGTCGTTCTCTCCGTCGCATGTGAGGATAACGGAAGAAGGGAAGAAGGAGGTGCATAACTTGAATTACAATTCTGGGCCGGCCACCAGATACGAGGGTTGACAGATATGTAGAAAGAGCGAAAGGGTCATGCATCATCTGATCCAGAGAGAGATCCGAAGGTATTCGAACTTTGTCAATGAATTCTTTCAAGGCGCGGAAATTAGATGGTACAGATGATCTTATTTTGATAGGGTCTTGTTCGACAACGCCTGCACCACTCGAGCGCAACCTATAAACAAGACTGCCCACGAAGTTATTTTGTCCGTAAAGAGAGGAAGTTCGAAGCAGGACGTGAAGAGTGTCTTTATTTGTGCGGATGGGTGGTACCCGCTGAGTGGTCATGTGCTCAATGATTCGTTTGGCTAAGGTCGCAGATAATCGATGTCGGAGTGCATAGTGTACCAAGGCATTGTATGAACTCACAGCCATGGCAGGTTGCATACGAGCAAGGGGATGAGAGGGGGTGAAGTTGAATCCTCGGATCCATCGGACGCCACTGGAGCAGTCAAGACCTCGGGGTGGAGCATGCCTTAAAATGAAGGTACGGTTCAGTTGAGCACAGTGAGTCGGAGGATTTTGGCACAGATGGAGAAGAGTCCGATGAAAATATTGATACGCTGGGACATGCATTGCTCCAGTGGTTCCCCTTACCCAAACCCGATTATCAACCTTTGGACAAGAATAGAGAGCTTTGATGAGGGTCTCCACTCGCGAGAAGGGAAGCTGTCTGTTATTCAACAAATCCCCTAGCACGGCGAGCGCTTGAAGTGCTTGCTGAAAATCTGGATCATCGACATCGCGAGACATGGCTTCTTCAAGCTTCTTCTGGATAGGCGACAGAAGTTTAGTTAGTGTGTCTAGCAGCGGCTGCAGATCTTGAGTAGACAAGTGTTTTATATACAATGCTTTTGAGGTCTCGAAAGACGGTTGCCTCGATTTCTCAAGTTGACAATATGCGGTCAAATTATTGGACCTTTGTTCCCAATCCTTGACCAAAAGGCCAAAGAGAAGTGAGGCAATAATTATCTCGCCATTGATGAGGCAAAGTGTGATCAGGGTATTGAACATTGCACGTGTGCGTTTGCTCTCGCTCTTCCGTGCCATAAGCCACAGCTGCACAGCGAATGCAGTATTAGGATTCGATGGTTTGTGACTGTGCACCGAAAGTACATCTGGGTCATGGAGAAGTTTTTGCATATGACGCTTAGATAGATCATCCCTTCTTTTACTCACGACGCTTTTGTCCGTTGCTGCTTCGGCAAGGCCATCTGTGATGCATTCAAGTATTTTCCCGCGCAGCCGAATTTGATTTTTCATCAAGGCAATTGCGAACTCAGATGCTTGGTGAAATAGACCATGACGTACGAGGCCGTGAATCAGAGCGTGTGCAGGAAGTCGTGGGGAAACACCTGGAGGAATGGTGACCGGGAGTCTTCTGGAGGACTGCCAAAATTTAAGCTGACGCATTTCTTGAGGAAGGAGGTAAGCGGGACTAGTTACAAACATATCTCCCACCCACACATTTAAACTGCGATACCTAATGCCAGCAAAGGTAGCAGCCAATGCTAGACTTGAATGTCTCGTCCTGTTCTTGTTTGTTTGGTCTGCACAGCTTTCACCTATTCACATTTCCCATTATTAAACTCTACCCATTCTTACACATATACCAACTCTCCCCATCTTTCAAAAACATATTTATTAATTCTATCCATTAAATTCTCATTCCCCCCTTATATCCATCTTTTATTATCATCCTATTCTCACTAATTCATCAATCATACAACACCACCACCTACTAATCAACTCCTCATACATCCCCACCTCCTTCACATATACCTCCTTCCCCCATCCTCTCCACACACTCATAACCCCTATCCACTCCTCTTAAAATATTACCCATTCCCCCATCCTTAACTTCACTTATTTTACAAAAAACACCCACCAAAAACACACAAAAAACACAACAACCACACCCCCCAATTAAGAAAACCCCCCCCCCCCCCCCCCCCCCCACCCCCACCGCCCCCCCCCCAAAACCAAAAAATAAATACCCACCTAAAAACCCTTTTTTTTTTTTTTATTTTTTTTTTTTTTTTTTTTTATTATTATTTACTTTTTTCCCCCTAAATTGGGCACGCTGATAGTTTAGTCATACTGGATTAGGTGTTCAATTAGATCCAGTCAGTCGACAAGGTGAGGTCCCCTTCTTGAAAAGCAGATGGATATCTGTACCGTGGGAAAATCAGACCACATGGGGTTTAGAGAATGCCTACAGCGGTCGTCTTCAGGTTTTCAGGATCCGGGACCAACAAAAAATTTGCTTTTATCTTTTATTTCAGAATAATTTAGTCACCCATGAGCTACCGATACGGAGGCTACCGCAAGCGCTACAGAGGTAAGATGTCAGACTCCCGCTGAGGCAATAATGACCATTTTGTGCAGACGATTATGATGACCGCAGACGTGAGTTCGTAGAACTCCCAGAGGACAAACTAAAGACTGCAATCATTAAGTTCGGTGAAGTGGTATGCCCCACTCTATTCTTTTCTTGACCCGCGCCTCACACAAATGCTAGGATGCTCAAGAGGAGCTACCTCAACTAGAAAAGCAAATCCGTGAATACCAACCCTTGAATGTTGCAAACATTTCCGAGGCTTTCAGAATAAGGTATCTTAGCTTTATATCTTCTGTTCTTTACTCATGGTAGATTCTAGTGTAACTGAGCAGCCATACAAAATCCCGTTCTATACTGCTCTTCTGCGTAGTCTTTATAATGCACCTGATCAAGCAGAGTCCGATGAACCCGTACTGGGCCGACTCATTTTGGAAGATTTTTGGAAGGGCTTCCAGGGATATTTGGATAAAGTGGCATGGCGAGAAACACGCCTATGTGTAATCCTTCCTCTGCTTCGGAATTTACGCAGCTTACTCTTCCATAGATACAATTTTTCGCTCATCTAACCGTTGCAGGTCTCATTTCGCCCGAATCCATGATCTCTCTGCTCGAATCTTTTGTCGCTGTGTTGGATGAGTTTGGCGTCTCTCATGGTCGTGCCAAGAAAGCGGCTTCGGCAGCTGGCGAAGGTCTGATAATTGTGAGCCAATATTGCGATGCAGACTTTCTTTTGTTGAGTTCTCGTTCAGGCAGGATCGGTCCTAAAGGCATATTCTTCCAAAAGTGTGGATGATATGATTACTGCAATCCAAGCTTACAGTGATTCAATGATCAACTCAAAATGGCTCGTAGCCCTCAACAGCAGGATCTCTAGTGATGTAGTCATTCCAGAGAGCGCAAATGAAGTAGGTGTTTTATAGTATCAACTCCCCATCTGTCATCAGGATATCCTTTTCTAGGTGCTCGACAGCCTCCTGGCTGCTTTAAAAGCGCTCAATGAGACCGACTTTATAGGAACCGTTGACTGCATTCCACAGCCATATCTTCGCGAGGGGATTGACATTGCAATATCCAAATACGACCTACCCTCCGTGTTAGTGCCCCCGGAAATCATTGAGGTTGAAGGTATTACCTCCGAAACTGGGAGTGAAACTCAGATTAAAAAAGAAGAATGGCCTGAATACTATTTCCGTGTCTTCACAGACGAAGTGGGTTTCCAAACTTGCTTTGACTTCCAGTTGTCTGTTTATCATCTGAGCTTAGGTGTCACCAGACCCAAACACACCTGCCGGTTATATTATTCGCAGTGCTCTAATTGATACAATTGACATCTTCGAGATTAATCGCAAAGAATGTGCGCGCCTCTTATTGGAATATCCTAAGTGGAATCTTCCAGGCACATTCAAACCGAAACCCGGCTCAACGATAGAACATGACACCGTCCAAAGCAAGGATTGGCAGCTTGAAAGCACTGTTCTAGAAGCGAGTTTCTGGTTTTCACTCACTTCTGTTCTTTATTGACTTTATCCTGTGAGACAGACTATCCTTGGTGCCTACTTGGTTTTGCCAGAGCCTTCTCAAAAGTCAATTTACTATATAAGCCTGATCACGGAATTATGCAAGCTGTCGCCCTCGACTGTCGGACCTGCTGTTGGAAAATCTATACGGAAACTGTATGCTGCTCTTTCTGAGTCGTTGGATGTCGAAGTTGCGCGTAGATTCGCAGAATGGTTTGCCGTCCACATGAGTAACTTTGGTTTTCAATGGGTTTGGAAGGAATGGTGAGCCTGTTCGCTGGCACGTACTCGCTACCCTTGACTCCTGCTACAGGGTCCCAGACCTGTCCCTCGCAGTTCAGCATCCTAAACGTGCTTTCATTCGCCGAGTCGTTGAGTTTGAAATTCGGCTTGCTTACCATGAACGTATCTTCAAAACACTCCCTCCGCCAATGCAAGAACCCGATGCTTTTGTAATATCCGAACAAGCACCTGCGCCTGCATTCGAATACGAAGACCCGTGTAAGTCAATAAGATGTATCTTCAAACTCTAATGGAACTGTCATCGACAGCACATCCGCATTTTGAAGCTGCTCAGTCAGTACTTGATCTATTCCGAGGGAGGGCAAGTGCCGAAGATGTTATTGCCCATCTTGATACGCTCAAGAATCAGTTCGAGGGATGGGACGATGGCCGGCTTAACGTTGATAGTCTAATGCGGTCCATTGCTGTTCAATCTCTCCTCAACATTGGATCTCGTTCCTTTTCACATCTTCTCAACGGTATCGAACGATATCTCGCACTCCTTCGTTATATAGCTAGTGGCGGCGCTTCCAGCACCGGAGGACTCGGTGATACAGAAGCAAAGAATGATATCTTGACCGCCGTCGCGTCGTTCTGGAAACACAATCGACAGATGGTTGGAATCGTCTTCGATAAGTTGATGCAATATCAGATCGTCGATCCTACTGATGTTATTGGATGGACTTTTCTGAATGGCTCGGTTGTCGGACAGTTGAGGGAGATCGAAAAGCCGTTGAATTTGAGTGCATTTGAGTGGGATTTGCTCAAGGCAGCGCTAGATAAAGCGAACGGAAGGGTTGTGATTGCCAGGAGAAAAATTGCTACGCTGAGAAAGGAAGATGACGATGCTCGGGCGAAAGCAAAAGCCAGTCAAGAGATGGAAGTTGATGGAAATGCAAAGCCTACTGGTACGAGAATCAGAATCTAGAATTCGATCCAATTTCTTACACCCTATATCTCTGCTTCGTAACGGTATCTTGGTATTTTCGGCGTGCTTTTTTTTCATTTTGATATATCATATCAGATGAAATAGAAAACGTAGCACTTGAGACGGCACTCAAGGCTTCGGAATCCCTCGTTCGCGAACAAAAAGCAGCATTATCGCGTACATTGGGAGGATTCATATCTTGCCTAACACCTCCGACAGATGACTTGAATCATAATTCTCATTCGAGAGATGTAATTGGTGCGGAAGCCTGGCAAAATCGGGACGCTTGGGGTCGGGACGAATGGAATACTTGGGAGACTTGGGGTTGGTATCGTCAATTTGTGAGAGCGGTGAGTGGCACTGCCACCTTTTTCTCGTCTTCCCTTTTGCTGCTCTCTCTTCTTCTGGGATATCACTCCGTTGGAAAGTTGTTTAATTCTCATACGTTAACACTAGTATGCACCATATCTGCGCAAGTACACGAATACTTTGGAGACTGTGTCCTTTGTGCGGCTCAATGGAATGGATGGACCAGCCGTGAACCTTCTGAAGAAGTTATGGTATGTTGCCACCGGGCAAGAATAATTTTTGTGGCTGTGCCGATCATACAACTTTTTGTTGCTCTTTATTGTGTCTCAATACATTTTGGTCATCTGGAATTAGCCTGTTGAGAATACAGGGACGGCCAGAGTTCATGCTTGATGACTGATGAGGCAAGGTCTATCAGATAACAAGTGCAACGTGAGTAGATCATAGATTGGTGTAGTGAGAATTGATGACTTGAAACTACAGTGATGTGCTAGACACTTTCAGCAAGCACTGTCTAGGGATGCGAGACCGAGATAGAGAACGAAAGGAACAAGATGAGTCCTGAGGACAGGAGCAGTCAACCTCGAATCGCTATCTTTGGACCATTAGCACAACTTATGGGGTCAAAGAGAGGGAGAGCTGTTTAAATCTAAGCTTAGATACAAAGAGGGTACTGTCATTATTGGATAGCATCGAGAAAGAGATGATTCCAGTCGAGGTGGACTCTTGAAGGAAGATACCAATCACAAGATCATCTTTGGCCGCAGGGGTCGAGATGCAGTGAAATTTTGTTCGGCTGAGATATCATGTAAAGAATTTGATAATAGCTCTGATTAAGCATTTGACTCAGATTTAACCGTCAGATGTGATCTCCGGTGTAGATGAGCAACTACATGCAGATGACGAGTTACCCAAATTCTTGTGGGAGGCCGGATAGGTTTTCGAGAGTGTCAAGAGTATGTACCGCAGCTTGGATTTAACAGAAGGGTGGCCGGAGGGCAATAGAAATGAGCCCTAATTAGGCATCAGGGAGCAGGGATAAGCGGGCGTAAAGAGACACCGAGCCTGACCAATGCATGATATGGAAATACTTCCATGATGTCTGCGGGTGAATGAAGATGAGGTAACTATTGATTGACACGTAATATCGTGAAGAAGTAACACTGTATAGGTATGAGTAGTACGCGTCAAGCTATAGAAAAAGAGGACGTATTTATCCAGGACAGCTGGCCATGATGAGGGAGGAAGATGTGGATTCAACTTTCCGCTTGCCAGATTGATTCAAACTCTCTCACCTGAATGCATGGGTTATCTCAGAGCTGATTGTATGTGCCTTATGTAATGATCACATTCAAAATCACAATCTGTCTTGCTTCTTCATGTCTTCATCAACGGAGACCCTAAGCCTTTCCACAGACATAGAAAGACCAAAGGATCTGATTGATGGAACGATCTCTCAAGAATTCTCTTCTCCAACGCAGCCAGTTGTCAAGTTGTTGACGCCCGAGGCACTTGCTACATTCACAACTGCACAGGAAAAAGCTGGCATTGTGTACATCTCTCGGATTCCTCCCGGAATGCAGCCAACCAAGGTGCGCCATCTGATGAGCGCGTATGGAGAGGTGGGGCGGGTGTATTTGCAACAGGAAGGCATGGTCGAAAACCTGATTCGATAGAACTGACTCCATGAGTTCTGCAGATGCAAAACGGACATATTTGAGAAAAAAATTCACGTCGACGAAAAAGCCACATTTTACAGAAGGATGGATTGAGTTCAAGGACAAAAAAATCGCACGAAGTGTGGCAGACATGCTTAATGCTCAGCCGATCGGCGGGAAGAAAGGGTCACGCTGGAGAGACGACGTATGGACGATGAAGTATCTGCCCAAGTTCAAGTGGAACATGTTGACTGAGCAAGTTGGTAAGTGTCACCAAATGGTGATCTTGGAGTAAATAAATAATGCTGCTGTTCAGCACACGAAGCACAATTACATCAAGCTAAACTACGGGTCGAACTATCGCAGTCACGCGCGGAGCAACAGGATTGGAGAATGGATTCAGACAAGCAAAGGCGATTGTTTATGCTATTGAATTTTTGCTAGCACGTGGGGTCGGGAATCCAATCATGTGCCCATAATCTTGTCAGGCGCGAATCTTCATGGCAGCAAAACTTCAACTTCGACTTGACTACTAACAGTACATCTACGTCTACTATACTGAACCATCTGACTCCTCCAGTCACCAGGCGGAGAACGGCGTTAGCTTCTACGGTTTCGGCTGCTTCACATACAAGTGAGATGGAAAAGAAGAGGAAGCACACCTTGGAGAGGGCTAAAGCCGATCATGTGAGCGAACTATTCATCATATCTGTTATACTGATATGTAATTATCTTCAGCAGTTGTTGAGACAGCTCCAAATGCGCTTGCAGTACGCACGGCTAAAAGTCGAACACGGTTGGGTGTGTTTGTTCTCATGTAATAACTTTAGAGTCTAATACCAATTTTTGCAGCAAAGGCAAAGCCTGGATGAAGTAGAGAATCTTTATTTCTACCATTCACACCAACGCAGTCCTAACTCATATGTACCGTCATCCACATCGACCTCCGACCAGAAGTCTTTTGCTGCCACGACAAGCAACATCGATTCTCCTTTCGAGACGTTGTTGAGGCTCCAGTCCAGATGTCTTACTCCGGATACTTCCTCCAAGAATAGCTCAACAGCTAAGAAGCTGACACTTGGGCCTGAGGCTGCTGTGATACCTCAGACAACGCTTACCTCTTTCCGTACTTCATATAGTCCTACTGGTCCTTTAGAGATCCAAGCTGCTCAGCAGTCTCAAGATCCTATCACCTCTGCTCAGACACCCACAACAGATTCTTAGATTCTGTCCTCCATGCGGAACGTTGACTCCGACACCGATTATCTTCCAGTTGCTGTGCCGATCCTTGCATTCAAGGAGCCCCAGCATTCCAGACCATCGCTTTCCCGGCACACTCTTCCTACCACGACCCTATCTTACAAGACTGAGAAGAACGATACGATGCCTACGCCTCTAATGTCTACTCCGATGACATCGTCCAAGATGTATCCCGCGCCTCATGTCAACATGATTACAAAACGGACCTGTCGTAACTCCAGAGTCGGCTGCAGATGAGACCTCGGACGTTACCTCAAGTGAACATAGCCAAACTGCCATCTCATCTCTCATTTCAGCATCTTCTGCCGCCCCTACGTTGACCTTCCCAGCTACACCATCTTTACAACCAATTTCTGCCCAGTCACAAGCTTCATCTTTGTCCGCAACTTCTGCGGCTCTGCCGGCAAGGCTGGCTTCAACATCATCTTCCCCTCTATCAGTCTCAGCACCTGTGCCACCCCTACTTCATATCACAATGTCAAGCCGTTATCCTGTCTCGAGGATTTGGATCTCCACCCAAACAACACTGGGTGTTGCAGCCCATGACGTCTTTGTTCAATAAGCATTAACATTCCCCCCAAACCTGAGCGCCTTCATTCCCCCAATGCCTTGACCTACTTCTCATTTCGCTTCGTCCTTGATTTCCGCGCGTTTAATTTCGACTCCTGGTAGGCTTTGCCTCCAAAGAGCATTTTACATGAAGCGAAGGCTGAGTGTTCTGTTGCTTGTACTGAAATTTTGGAACCTGGCATGTCCAACTTGTGGGTTGCAGACTTACAATGATGATTTGGTCATACATTGAGGTCTAAGCACCTGTCGGTGACTTGCATATGTTACTCGGTTTACTAAAGGGACAGAACTCGATGTATTTGAGAGAAAAAGGCTAAGGATTCCTAGACAATGGACTGTAATCAGTGTGCACTGTACAACAGACAGTAAATATTAACAGATTGGATCCCACCCCGGTTAACATAAAGCATAGATCGATATTTTAAGCTTTCGGCCGCGTCCGCGAGCAATTCCTATTCAGATTGTTAGGAAGTAAAAGGATTTTTGTCACATCCTTGAGTAATCAATTTTGGCTCTGATTAACACAGAAATCAATAATAAGTGGTGTTCGATGCATGTCATCACTTTATGTTTTGAGGTAAGGTCTCTCGTTCTCGTCTAAGCAGACGAATAATACACTTGTAAGTACGGCATTCCCATCCTGACTGTGTCCAGCTTGAATCACACGGTCAATCCCATTTCGTTGGAGAGAGGTCGGACCAGTACATCTGCTGAATTTTCTGTAAGATTTACCATTCATTTCTACGTGGGAGATTTTGGGTATGTTGTCATTTGCTTATTGTTATTTGGATTGACTGGTACTTAAGCAGTCACTTCGATGTTTGTTTTCACTTGTCTTCTGCTATCATCTATCATCTATGTCATCAGGTCAAGGTCCCTGAGGATTTCTTCTCTATAATGAATGATGTTTACTCCCGCCTACAACTTAATGGCAATATCTATTACTCCTAGTCACTTCATTGAGTCTCCAAGATGTAGGCTCTATTTTGACCAGATGTAGTAGCAGTTACCATTGTGTTGTTGGAAGGTTCGAACGTCATTCATCACAGGCAAGTAGCCCTTGGGGCCCATAACCTGTTGACGCAAATCTCAGATTACAGTGGACATTTAATGAGGTTAGATACTGACAAGTGAGTCGATAGAAAGTAAACTGATGTTTATCAGAACTCTGTTTTTGTGTACCAGTAGCTATTATGTATGAATCGTGCGATTTTAAGAATATCAGCTTGTGATGTGCAACAATGCAGCGACGCTCCTGATACTGGGACATTATATGTTATCAAAATCACTTGATGCTTCTCACCAGAGTTCTAGTTGTAGGGAAATTCAAGGGGTCGTGTTTCTGATGACATTAGAGAACAAACAACAGTATCAATTCCCAGCGTTTCGACTCCCCCGCCTGTGTTGTCAGCCTCATAGGTCAACAAAAAAGTTAAAGACGAATCTATCCGAATTGCTATTTGCTATGGTCTTAAGGTAATCTAAATCTTCATAATCGAACGTCCTCATACATTGAACAATGTCAAACCTTGATACAAATACTTTTCTCTCTATCAATGCGTCTGACACATTTACGTAGCGCTTGTATTAAATTCCGTGCAAGTTTCTTCAATTCATATGACACTGACAAAAAACTGTCTTCAAGAATATCATTTAGAAAACCCAGTAAATGATGACTACATCAGAAACAGCTATTAAAGCATACTCATATCTTAACAAGACTACTATCAAGACTACAACTTGAATTTGGCGATGGCGTAAAATACAACAACAGGAAAGGGGCATATCATAGGAGAGCATAAATTAAACAAACAATCATCAAATTCAAGACTCGGCAGGTTTGCCGGGATGTAACACAGCAAGTAGAGGCTTCAACTGTGGATTGCCCTGCAACAACTCTGCTAACTGTACCTCAGACATTGTCGACAATGCCTGCAAATTCCTTAAAATTGCCTGTTCCATTTCAGGCGTTAGCGTGAACTGTTGTTGTGAATCGCCCTCCGCAGCAGCAGAGCCGAGATCAGCATGAGTAGAAGTATTGGTGAGATCGACCGGTGGTTGTTCGGGAGTTGAGGCAGATGCACTACCGTCGTTACTCGAGGTTTGAATAGGCACTGATACGGTTTCCGTAGTTGCCTTTGGCAGGGGAACGATCCCTGAGGGCGTTCCAGAACCTCCTTCTCTGGTACCAGTCGAGGCAGGTGTCGTGGTTGAAACCTGGTTAGGTTGCCCTTTTCCCAGGTCATCTGACGAGGATTCCGTCTGTGAACCTTCGACCGGCTGGACGTTGACAGACGTTGAAGCAGTAGCTTGTGCTGAAGCTAGAGTCGAGCCCTGCCTTGGTCCCTGATACGGCTGCTGCCACTGCAGTTGTCCACTCCGATACTGTCCATATCCATATGTTGGTTGAGTTGTCCCATTTATAGAGACATTCGTATAATACCCGCCATAGGGATAAGTATACTGAGGATATGGTGTCTGGCTAGCACCATAAGGCCAATAATTGTATCCAGGCCGTTGTTGATAATACGGCACAGAATACGAAGTCGTTGGCTGAGTTGATGTCGTCACAGTCGTCGCACTATTCGTCATCGGCACTAATGACGATGACGTTGAGGGTGGAGGTTGACTTGTCAGGGGACCGTAGTGGCACAGACAGATGCGAACCTGGTGCCATGGTCTGTGGAACTTTGGTATGTTTCAATACGATGATACTTCATGATGAATAGAATGGCCATACCCATCAATGGTTCTGGAGCTGGTTCCGAAGGCTTTTGATGGACGGGACCATCAGTGCTTCCGAATACTACACTTCCCCATTTGAACTCTTTCTTTAATCCACGATCCCAAAGAACTTCTACAGAACCGCTGTCTTCCAAGACTCTCACTAATGATACTTCGAATACACCCGCACTAACACGAATTTTAATGCGAGACATGCTCGGAAGAGCCATAAGCTCTTTCTTGATCCTTTCTTGTTTATTTGCTTTCTTTTCTGCTGCTACAACCTGGACAAACGGGAGAAGTTATTCATCAATTAGTTATCGCCTTTGATATCAAAACGAATAGAGCACACCGGATTGTGTTGCGTACAAAGTATTTGCACTTCAAGTTTTTTGACCACTTTGAGAACCTGGTCATCTCTACCTGACGGAGCACTTTCAGCCGGATCTCTACATATGGATGTAGCAGCAGTGGAATTTGTCAAAATAACCTCCTTTTCGACTTCCTTTACCACCTCAAATAAGACCGCCGAATTATCTTGAGCACATGAGACATGAAAGGCTTTCGGACATTTGCCCTTAGTGCACTGCACTGGTGCCCCGTGAGCCTTTGGCTTATTTCTGGTACACCAAGAACATTTCTATTCCGCCGTTCGGTTAGCTACAAAGGGACTGATAGCGGACAAGATGAAGGGACTTACCAGATGCCATCTATCCTTCACGATACCGTCCACACCAAACACCATTCTCTCTTTCCCTCCGGAAGGACCACCATCAACTTCATCTACCCAAGTTTCAGGCACTATCTTCGCGCATTGTTCATGCACCATCCAGACTTTGGGATTCCCAGTAGCTTCAGCAGCGTCTTTCCGACTGACAGGGGGATCATAGACCCTCAGAAGATTTTCGCGGCTTTGAGACACACATAGACAACAGGGGAAGGATTCGGGTCCCGTATGTCGCGGAGGAAGCTTGAGGGTGACAGATAATTTGGGCGCCTGGTCCGGTGAACAGATAACAGTAGACGATGATGATGAACTCTTGTTCGTTGACGCTTTGATCTTCTTCGCTTTCGCTAGACCCTCATTATTTCCCGCCTTTCTCTTTTTTGAAGACCTAGGTTCGGGGAGAACCAGATCAAGCTCTTCGTTTTTGACTGCAGCTGCGAGCCTTGCAGCTTTCACCCGCTTCGAAGACCTTGTCCCCTTGTCGATTGAAGTAGGCGTGAGGGGCTCAATGGAATGAGTACCTCGAACCGGCTTCTGTTCGAGTGCTCTATCTTTCAGAAGCTGGTCGACGTCAATTATAACACTACAGTCACATAAATCAGCGAGCTTTTCCATAGAGATATACAACGGTTCTCACCTATCCTCGACACACTTACAAACCTGAGCCTTGCGTCCAATCTCTATCCAGCTATCGAGGGCAAAATTGACGCTTTCGGCACAGTTCAGTCCAAGATTTAAGCCAGCATGGTAGCCGCGAGGAAAAGTGATCACAAACTCCCCAGCATGTTGTACTAGGAAATTAGGTCGACAAGAATTATTTGCGAGGTGGGTTGGTGATGCCAAGAAAGACTTATGCCGCAAAAACTGGGGGCAAGCAGAGGTATCCTGAGGAAAGTAACCTTGTCGCACATGAGTACGAGAATGGAACAAACAAACGAGAAAACCTTACTTCTCATCGTCTGCTCTAATGCACATGCACGACCTTGAGGTACAGCATACCAGAACTTGGGTGCACCGAAATGAACATAATTTATGCTGAATAGATCCATATCTTCGACGTGCCAGGAAAATGTTGCCCTCCACATGCCGAAATATAGATAGGGAGTATTCACTCCAGGTAAACCTTTGTCGGATGAGGGTAAAAGTCGGGAAAGAGTCGAAGGGAGATGTGCGACATTCCAACTTTTGGTTGCATCGGTGAATAACGATCCTATGACGGTAGATGAGCAGACATACAATACAGCACACATTGTACAGACCTTGAGAGTCCGCACCGTACCACGCAGGCTTGGACAATCCGAGATTACGCCAGTATACGCGCTCCAGTTCCTGGCAAAATTCAACTGTGTAATCGGAGGGTGCGGTGTCGGGAGGAAGCCAGTCCTTTGTGGGATCAAAGGTATCGACGAAAGCGACATCACGAGCATGGATTGCCTCACGCTGTTCCTTGGTTTGATGGCGCCGACCGCGAGGTTTTGGTTTCTCATCGACTGGGCAGATAATGGCGCTCTGGTTCGAATCCTCAGGAGATTCAGCAACGGGAGTGGTGCTAAGAGGCGTAATTGTGCTGAGGACCGATGGCCCAAGTTCGTCCAAGGGGTGATCTTCGTCTTGAAGTTCCCCCTTTACAGTAATCACAGCCGGACCGGCCGACTCCGCTAACTCGTTCTTCCTCTTGGTCCGTCGTAACCTTGGTACTGGTACTTCAGGATTGCCACGACGCCTTGTCTGGCCGACCTCTTGTACTCCAGGAGCTCTAAGATCATCTGTTCTACACAAATCAACCCATTCTCGGACACTCATAAATTTCCGCTTTTCTAGGTTCTCTTGGCGGAAGAGACCTCCGTGGCCGATCATGTGTTGCTCAATGGGACGGTTAATCTGAATCTCACGCAACTGAGGGATGATAGAGGGGAGAGATTCGGTCCTAAATGAGCTGTTGTTAGTAAAGATAATGTAGCATGACCAAGACTCGGACCATTCTTTCGGGGGTATTACTTTTACAATTCCACTACGCATCCCCCAACACTCAATCTTGTTCATGTAATCCTCAAAGTCCGCGAATTCAGCGATAGTAGGCTTGAAAACTGGGATTCCTCGATGTGCTAAGGGATCGTCATCTGGGTTGAACCATGTCCTCCTTTCTGAATGGGGCGATGGAGGTGCATGTAAGGCATTAGATCCGTAAAAATGGTCTGGCTGTACGATGGGCGGTGATGGAGAGACAGAACGACTAGGGGTAAGAGTCGGCAGACGCGACATGATTGCCAATTGTTACGGTTATAGTTGTATCAAAAGCAAGGCCCCTGCTACGTAGACAAGTTTCCACGACGATGTAATGTGTTTTGTGCACAGACACAAGAAGGGCCGTCGTCGTCGAAGGGGCGCCGGATGTCGTCGTGTCGGACCTGGCTGAGTTCCAAAATATCTGCCTAGATTGGATATTGTCCGACCGGCTCCACCGTGATGCCCGCAATCACTGACTGATTTATTTGCAACACTGCCCATATACATAAGGACGAAACTCGAACCAGCAGGAAGCCTCGTTCTCTTTTTTGATTAAGTTAATGAATCCTACCTCTTTTGTGTTGTGCCTCCTCTCGTTGATCTATCATGTCTTTTTCTACCTCGTGGGTGTCACGGCAGCTATCACAATTCATTCAATTTATTTGGGCACTCCATCGGATGTCAAGGTGCACTCTCAATGAGACAGCATTGAAATTGAGTGCTTGACGCCTCACCTCATGCCCCGGAAAAACCTGACAACTAATCTGAGAGTCAAAATTCTGAATCCCCTCCTGCCGTAAGAAAAAAATATGCACCGAACTTCGCGGTTGCAGTCCCTTTTCAGTAATGATAATTGGCTCGTACGAATTTGTCCATCTTCCAAAAGTATATTACTCCGCAAAAATCGAATGCACGTCCAGATACTCAAAAGTATCTCCTATGACAGTGTTCATACAGGCTTTGACCGTAACATGGACTGGGGTCCGAATTTTGATCTATGGTAATAATAAGGACTCCTTTGTTTCTGTGCTGCTGCTCTTGCAGCAGCCAATTCTTCCATGATTTTTGTGTACTTTTTAGACTCTGGAGATCTTTCTGAGTCCTCTGTTATAGACTTTGATTTGTAAACACGTTTGACACCTTTCACCATGATAGGGAAAGAAAACAAAGCTCATCTGATGGACTTGCCCGCTAACTCAAGGGCTTTCTAAATTTAGTTTTGACGGCTAAATAATGTGTCTGTGTCATCGGAGTGGTATTTTATTTGTATGGGCGATACATGTAGGTGAAAATAACCAATACACGCAAAAGAGTCGCATGGTGCTATGTAGAAAAGTGGTGGTCTATTAAAACTTCATTTCATTTTGTTCTATTTATGGACTCCACTTGATACCAACAAAATTAGCCTCGGCATCATCCAAACTCTATTAAGCCAAAAACAGATATAAAAGACGACGTGAGAGTCCAAGGTACAACTTTCTGGCAGCCTATTATCACCTATCTGTGGGTACAACTCTTTCATCCCTCATCTCTGAAACCCAGTTGTGGCTCTCGATCTCAAGAGGACATCATCCACCCATCCACTGTTGTTCGTCTCTGAACGTAGGCATTTCATTGATGAAAGACAGTTGATGATGCCCATGTCAAATTTCGTCTTTCATGGCTATGATTGATGTCCTTTTACAAATTGGTATACTAGCCATTGAGCGCAGAAGACTCGAAGGATGAGGTTACAAAATCCTTCATCCTCAGAAGCCAGGCGCCTTGTGGATTTCTAACGATAGATAATATGAACAACAAGAGTGAGTAAGAAATAATACCTAGGACCAGGAAGGAAAAACTGGTCCTATAGTAGTGTAGCTAAGTACGAGCTTTTGTTTTTAAGGCCAACAATTGTAATGCGGGGCTCGATGGCAGTCCGCGGCAGAATACTAAAACTCACAGGAGGCTAGTGGTGAAATCGTGTGGTGTCAAATAGTCCACATGACATGGTAGGGGTTCGAACTCGTGCATCCTCATCACCTGCTTTTTGGCAGGAATGCTAAGTACGGGCTTTTGAGTGTATATCTGTTTACATAGTAATAAATATCTGCAGAAAACCCGCTCAGATACACTTGTCGTATTTGTTTGATGCTGTAGACACTGCTGAGCGCTCGAAATCCGAATAACTAAAGCACGATAAACAGTGTATGGATGTAACTACAACGGCCATGATATGAAACAAAAATAGCAGAATGACAAGATAAATAGCCTCTATTCTGGGTCCTATTCGAGCACAGGGAAAAGCTACGCTCGATGCCTCAGTTTGAGGTATTCGGGTATAACTTTTACCTATGCTTGAATGGAACCCTGAATAGAGGCTATCTTGATCCATCATCCATCCATCCTCCATGCCTCATGGGATAGGCTTATACTCATGAGTAGCACGCCGAAGTTCAGTTGATAGATCTATATATCCTGGATTCTGGCCGAAGTAGGCTACCCATAGGATCCCAACTTTGTTCCACCTTTAAACGCCATTTAAGGGGAAATGCTTCCTTGATTCCAAAATCGAGCACATAGAAGGTGTCGAAGAGATTGATTATATAAGTGCTGGCGCAAGTCAGAGCGATGAGTCGGTCACTAACGGATTGAATATTCAGGACAACGCTCGAAACCTCGGGGAATGCCACCAAGTTGACCTGTTCTTGTGTCCAACACTCGGACGACATTGTCCTTGGTAGAATGACATGCGAAAATCTTCCCGTCAGGTGAATACAAGTAGCGATCTCCGTCAAGGTATGCTTCATCAGTCAAGTGGAAAGGAAGGAACTGGGCAGTGTCGTGATTCCAAGAATAAGATGAGACGGTATCATGATCAACAACAATGACAGTCAAGCCATCGGGCGCCAGGAGTATGAACAAAGATTTTGAGTCCAGAGAAAATATACTTTCAACGCCAATGTGGCCAAAGTGCCAGACCTGGAGTGTCACCATCATCTGAGTCATCGTCAAAGTCCTCCCGATCCTGTATCAGCCAGGCACATACAACCAAGTCGTTGTATGTTTGGAAGGCAAGCTTCACAATGCGAGCACGTCATCCTCTACTTCAGCAATCAAATGAGCGCGATTCTCCGGGTGCAATATACTGCATATGGTGATGAGAGAATCGAACGACCAGGCTACCTGAGTGTCATCCGGCTCAAATGCGATATTCGCGTGTTCGTTAAATTTGGCAACAGGCCCTACGACTTCCCAGGTAGCTGTGTTTCGGAATTCGACATTTCGAGATCCTCTCCAGGACTGAAACAGACATGAATGCCGGACGAGAAATTCCTCAACTCAAATGGGCCCCCAAAGCAATGACCTGTTTCAGACTCACAGACTCGCACAATTTTTACTGGATTATTGTTGCAGCAAAAAAAATAGCGCACAGGGGAAAGGAAGAGAAGACTTAATTACATTGTAGTTTATCGTACATCACAAACTTTACTACCTCCATCAACTTCCCCTCAGGTAAAGAACAAGATGGTCTGCCCAAAATTGACATGCATATGAAACACAAGGAGAGATGACGGATTTCACAGCAGTTGGAATATCCACATTTGTGCTCGAAGAGTCCAAGTGGAGTTCTGACGACATCGCGATGTTCACAAACATAGGATGGCAAGCTGGCGTTTGTGAAGGTTTTGGTTGACAGCAGACAGCTTGGGGAATTCTTGTCGAAACAAAGAAGAAAGGAGAAAGTCCTCAAATGAGCGATGGTGGAACCGAAGGATAGAGCCAGACTCAATGACGGACACAAGACCTTCTCGGATCAATCCCAACATGTCCCAATTCCCGACTCCAGGAAGCATCAAAGGTGCATTGTTATTGAGTGGCTGCTTCGCAGCTATCATTGCGCCCATAACAGGAATGACACCTTCGATCTCTTCTTCTTCAAGACCACGTCCAAATGATGTTGTAACAACAGTGGTGTGCGGCAAATACAAGTCTTTGAACCTCTCTGAGCCATCTTCTTGCCTCCTTATTTTGAGGATATCCAATCGTCGTGCAGAATTTTCTCGAAGAAAATCGGCGACAGTTGTCGCCCAGATGAACATACCTGCAGCGCAGGGGACCAAGTAATCAAGAGCCTTCCTGACCCATGCATCTCCCATCTTCAATCCATCGAGTCGGTACTTGAGGTATGCGCGGATATCATTCGAAGCACTATCTCCCGGTTTGACGTCACTGCCCGAGGAATATTGAAAGGGCTGTTAATGATTTCGGGCAGCTTTCGCTCGATATCCTCATCAAGCCTGCTGGTAATTACTAGCTTGAACTTTTTCAGGTGGTCGACCTGACCCCAGCGCTTGATCGTACGCAAAAGGGCTTGGTAATCCCTCCGCCCAGATGAGTCATGCCTGAGTCCACCACATTCGTCCAACGCGTCGATCACAATCATTGGGAATTCCTCACGTGCATCATGATTTATCATTGACAATGGTGTCTCAATGAGCAATGTGAAAAGCCTTTGACTAAGTGTTCCCGAAGAGACAGGTACAGGCGAGCAAGATCACAAGCGACGGCACGCCACAGGGCATCTGTAGTGATCGTCGTAGATTGGGTACGGTCGAACCGGAACCATATTACATGTCGGTGCTGTTCCTGTAGTTGAATGGCAATGCTAGCTGCTAATGTTGATTTCCCAACACCAGGAGCACCCCTGATCCAGACCACATTATGGCCACCGGCACTCTTCACCCTGCTTTCAATCTCGCATAGGATCTCATTTCGAGTGCCTTTCATACATGAATCGCGGAGAGAGAGCCTGTCTTCCCTAAGGCCATGAACTTAATCCTCCAGCTTCTTCTCATCCGCAGCTTTGGTCTGCGCTATGTGCATCTTTATCATAAGATCTCGCCTTCTCCTTTTGAGAGTCAACGAAGACGTATTTGACTGGGCCAATCATTCGGTCACGCACCCATCCAGACAATTGCATACGTACATATCCAACTGTGAAGCCATTTGTGGATGAATTCTACCACTTCTTTCATAATGACAGAAAACTCTCGCATGATGTGGCAAAGTTCGTCTGAAATTGGAATTTCCTTGAGTCTGGTCAGTTGGCCAGCGAGCACTTGGGTGCTCTCTGCAAGGCTCTTCATTGTTCATGTAATCCTTCTTGACCCTTGAAATACTGCCAATTCCATCAGTATTATTATCTGTGCTAAAAACGAAAGAAGCCAACTTCGTAAACGACCTGGATCAGGTCGTTTACGAAAAGCGAATACGGTTTGTGCGACAGGTTCCAGCTGCTTCAAGTCAGACAACATCCAGGATTGTTGGTCAATCACTAATCACCTTGCTGATTGTATTCCCGAATTTAATAACTATCCCAGGCAGCATTGCTCGCCAAACCAAAGCGACTCAGAACAAACTGCAACTCATTCCATTCTACCACCGTTTCCTTGGTTTGTGGATCCAGAGTATTCAAATCAATCTTGCGAGCCTACAATCATATTTAAACAAAGAATCACGATAGCAACATAAACGATAACGTACTTCGATCACCAGCCACAGTTGTAGTCCTTGAATCGGATTATCAAATCCCACCTTGAAGTTTGCCGACGCCCTCTGAGTAGATCAGGAGTCATCGAGGTACAGATCCGCTGACAATTCCTTCCTGTTCCAGAAGACGAGCATTTCCATAAATCGTCAAACATAATTCTGGCTTTACACATCAGTTCTTCCTCCTTTGGGGTGCGCTCGAGCATGAGTATTTTTCCGATGTCAAGAATGTTTTTTGTGTATCTCGATATTTCCTTCCACAAGCATGCTACACCCCATCAATACATCGGACTGCCTGGGCGCAGAGAACTCACCTACCATCTGCTTCAAGTCAGCTTCAAATGCCGTTCGTTCCTGATGCTGTTGTCGAGTTTCCCATTGGGACTTTGAAGGGGTTTATTGGCTTTGTCAGAGTACTTGAGGACAAGTGGCTGTGGAAATCCATCTTCCAGCTTTGCAATGAATCCTGAAAACAATTGCGTTCACTTATACCTACTGACTGATTGACACGGTGGAAGAGAGTAGTACTCACTGACAACTTCGATGGCTCGTATCACAAAGAGTTCATCTGGCTGTACCAATCCTTCAACTTTTGGTTAGAGTGAGTAGGAAAGGGTATTGAAAGTACAGGATATTATCAGGTGGACAAGAAGGACAAGTTGATGACACAGACGATCATCGAAGCAGCTGCCGTTGTCTCGCGAATCCAAGAAGCGAGTAAGTGGGAACTTACATATCAACACACGGCGGGAATTGCAAACACAGATATAGAAAACGCGCCAATATCATCGAGTGATTGTACTGATAATCACACTCCAGATTGTTATCTCAGCAGCTGAGCCTTCCAAGATAAACGGTGACAAGTATGATGGCTGAAAACTCGGATCACTTGACACTACGTTCTCAGTTTCCCACGCTCATGACAGAAATGGCAAGCGATGGAAGGAGATCAATAGGATGTTTTACATCATGCCCAGCAACATGATGCATTGAATTGTATCCGACTTGCATATCCCCATTCTTTGTGCCCAAAGACTTCAAACTGCACAAATCCTCAAACACCCTTTGACAGTATAAATTACCATAACTTGTCCTTTCTATGCGAGAAAGAGAAGATGTACATATGCACAGTACAAGCACATACAATTGTCATCGCGAAATGAAAGAAGACAAAGACAAGCACGGGAAACAGATCAAGCATTCAAGAGAACTACATAAGATACCCAACCAACAACCAACGATAAATCATTCAATCATCCATACCCTGTCTTACTTGTTACTCTCCTCCTCCTTCCCCTCTCCCTTCTCTTCTCCCTTCCCCTCTCCCTTCTCTTCTCCCTTCCCCTCTCCCTTCCCCTCTCCCTTCTCTTCCCTTTTCTCTTCTCCCTTCTCTTCTCCCTTCCCTTCTCTTTCTGTCTCCCCCCCTTCCTCTCTCTCTTCCTCTCCTTCTCCATTCACCTGGCTCAATTTCAATGCCGTGTTTGCCTTTCTCAAATCTCCTTCACTCAGACTTTTGAACCCACCACCACCACCAGGTGTATTCGTTCCACTTCGACCTACAGATCCTGATCTCGATCGAAATTTCATAGCAAGCGGGCTGTAACCACAAGGAGACGTTGTGAGTATAGGTCCGAGAGTAGTATAATAGGTGTACGTACAACGGATAAGAATCATCTTCATCGACATGATCTACCCATCCAAATCCTCTATAATCACTCGTCCCAAGCGCTTGCATCTGAACAATCATCCCTCAGACAACCCACGCTCCAGAAGGACCCAAAAGAAAAAAACTCACATCTTCCGTCAAAGTCCCAATATCACCAGGCGTAGCTGCCCCTCTCAACCTCGGAGACACAGGTACACTAGCCCCATATCCAAACACACCTCTCATATCCTCCCTTGCTGCTCCACTACCGCCGCCCAACACCTCACCCCACCCAGCAACTTCCTCACTCCCTTCCTCACCTTCCAACGAGAAAGAATCAAATGCATCCGGATAAGCCCTCCTCAAAGCCAACATCCTCGCTTTGGAATATTCAATCCCTAAATTCTTCCAATCCAACAACGGCGAAAGTCTTTCAACCCGATTCCGCTGATTAATCCGTTGTCGTCTCGATTTCTGACAAAACGACAGCATATGGCTCGTAAGTTGATTGACCGAATCATCGATAGATTGCATGCGACGATCGACAATGTAACAACCTTCATCTTCAGGCTGTTCGATCAAGTCTTGCATAAAACAACCAAAACCCGACAAGTTGGTCGTTACACTCGGTATACCCATCTCATGAATTTCAACGTCAGTCTCGGGTGAGTGTGTCAGCAAAGTCAAGTATAACATACAACTGTGCATTCCGCTGGCGTATACCCCCAAGGCTCGTAATAACTCGGAAACACGCCCAGATGACAACCTCGAACGAATTCTTCATAATCCAAACTCAATATTGGATTATTACTGTTTAGAAAATCGGGATGAAAAACGATCTTGACTCGATCATGAGCATTGTTGAACAACTTGACTCGTCGGATTTGGTTCAAGATTGGATCGTTGTTATCGTCGGCCATATTGTGCGTGGTTACAGGCGGCAAAGAATTGCGTTTGAGTGCAAAGATTCGACGTTTGAGGAGAATCTGGTCTTCATCTGAAAGGAGTTCAGAAGGCGTTGGGACCGCTTTCATGTCTCTATACATCCATAGTTTAGTGGATATACGGGAAGAGGAATAAGCAATGCAAAGTACCCATTGAACCGAGCGGCGTGATCGAATAAACGTTGGCCGATACGATTCTGAATTTCAGTGACGGTGTCGCGGAGCTGTTTTGTAACAGCCTGTCCTTTGAGTGCTTCGATAGTATAAGAATGTGTAGAGGCAGGCATGATGATGAATGCGACGACAGTGACAGATGATTGAGCTTTCTGTAAGCGGTAATTGAGACCTGTTCAAAGATATGAACGTAGAAGTCAAGAGAGATTAAAACAGATAATTACGGGCAAGAGATTCGATAAACATATCGACACCCTTATTCCTATACTCATACCTCCCTGCGGTAAACATGTACAAGGTATTGTCCAAATCGAAATCGTAATAACCATAGAAATGGCCCCTAACGAACTCATTGATCTTGGCCTTGGCGGTGGCGTGCATATTCTGGAATTCATGCATAGCCTGAAACTTGACGACATTCAAGCCATTGGGCAATACCCCATCAGGCTTGCGTTTCAACAAATGCTCACTCTCGTATGCCGTAATATGGGAGACGGTCGTAAAGACATCAGCACAGTGAGCAGCCGAACGTTCAATACAGTATCGGTGATAGATACCACGTTTCCCAGCTTCGTGATCGACGTCGAAGTATTGAAGATTATTGTAGAAATCTACGGAACCGGCACAGAGGTATCGGCCAAGAAGAGTGGCGTGGGTAGTGAAGACGGTAGTGACGTCGATATGACGTTTACGACAGAGGGGGATAGCGAGGCCAGCCTGCCACTCGTGAAAGTGGGTGATGACGGCTGTGGTGGTCTGGCGAGTGACGTACTGCGCAAAGTGTGTTCAGGAAACAGATTAATCAAAGAATCAGCAAAGACGCACGTCGCCGAGGAACCAGGCGACGAGATAACCAAAGACAATGGTCTCGTTTGTCTCGTGGTCATTTGGAGGACTGGGAATGCCAGCAAGGTTCCAGAGGTCGCCCTTCCACTCATCGAGACGAGAATACATGGAGCTGGTATCGAAAAGCAACACATGAGGACTTCCCTCAATAAGCCAGCGACCATAAAGAACTTTGACGCCCTGCGACTGCATCGACTGGAGGGTTGCAGCAAGGTGAATGTCTGTAGGGTCCTCAGGCTCGACCTCCATAGGGGCCGTCTTGTAGGAGAGAGGGCCGATGAGGCAGTATCTGTCGCCAAACTCAGAGACAGTGACAGGGACTTTGGTCTTGATGACCGTGTAGATGCCGCCGACCTTGTTAGCAACCTCCCAGGCACACTCGAACACCTGTGGGTGTTGCACATCGCGCTTCCCGTCGTCGCCCATGTTAGCACAAGTAAAACAACTTGTATGATTATTTATTATCTATCAGTGTAACAGTGACAGGACCCCAACAACCGCACATGTCACTGCAGACGAGACGAGATTCACCTGGTTGTTGGTCAAGATGTCAAACCCACTGATTACTGTGACAGGACCCTGCGCCGCGGTCTCATCCTGCAGCACCACCTTTCTCGCCTCCGAGAACCTTGTCTGTTGTATCGTAGCACCGAGGAGAGAGTCGAACTAAGAGGATAATCAGTAACTGAGCTGTCACTGCTCGCTTCGCAACCCACCAAGCTTCCGAACAAGCCAGAAAAGGCACCCCAGCTGATAATGGAGAGAAGCACTGAGCTCCAGGTATCTCTACAACGCATGTTTTCTAGAAGCAGAGTGACAGCCATCAGGACCCCGGCCAGTGCTCCTCCGGCGAGAGACGCAAGTGTTCCTCCCACGGACATTCCTCCGTTGGTTCCGGGAGGCACCGGGCGGAGCGTCGTAATCAGCCTAGGCTTTCCCTGCGACAGGATTCCCAGCTCAGATGCAAGCGTGTCACCTAAGCAGCAGCCGTAGTGGCTATCGCGTTGTCAGAATTGGAATAAACACGAGGTTAAACCACTACTTACCCTACAGCCGCAAACACCAGCGCCCGGCTCCAGCCACCAGCGACAGTAATGTCTACTGGACACCAGCCCCGTTCCCCGTACACCGGTCCGACGGGCGGAACCAGCCAACCGAGCAGCCACGCGTGCGGGCTGCTCGGCACAAACATACTATTCCAGGCAGCCGTAGCCACCAGCCCCGCTGCACTGTTACTGAGCACCTGCCATCCGGTCCTGTACCCTGCCTTGTGGTGAGCGTCTTCCAGCTTTGCTTTCCGTTGGTTACCATCTGTATTCTAGTATCACAGACATCCTCTCTGCAGTAAACTCCAGCACTTACACTTGGTAGCCCGACTCCCAATCAAATAAAACCCAATGAGTGTGACCCCGAAACCCCATAGTCCACCTGACAGACTCCCGTATCCCACCACAAAAGCAGTCATAACACCGCTTGGCGAAAGCGTCTTCTTCCGAGCGCCATGAACACACAGCAATAATGAGAGCAAGACGGCAAGCATTTTTCTCGACGGATGTACGTCGTAGACTGTGATACGGTCACACGTGTGAAGATCGTCATTGTAATTTCAATCTATTCTTGTACTACTGACTCATATGGAATACGAACAAAGTTGAAATTCACCCTGTGTGTTATGTCGAGTTCCTGTGTAGACTAGGCTTGAGCTTGAGGGCCAGTCAACACATGATGATATACTTGTTTCCTCGGAATGATCATAACAAGCCATCACTTCTTCATTTATCATATGCTTTTTCACCTGACAAACTACATTTATACATATGCAAAGCATGAGACGCCTCTCTATCCCTCCCTCCCTCTCTTTTTCTACAAAGAATGGTGGCTCAACTTGACGTGATTCTCGGACAGATATACCAATATCGCATTCTCATGATTGCTCTTTCTGTGACTTCGGGTACGCATCACCCTTCTCTTCGTAATGACAATCGCTTTACATCGCAGTTTCTGTTGCTAGCATCTATTATATACCGTATCATCCTCTATCCACTCTATGTCTCCCCGCTCCGCCACCTTCCAGGCCCACCACTTTTCAAGATCTCTAACTGGTACAACCCTTTATCTTGGATCATTGCGCCGATCAAAGGTCAGTTCCCCGACATCATCAATGGTGAAGCAGGCATTCCCCAGCGAGCTTGGCTCAAACAATATGGTGGAGAAAAGGGTGTGATCAGAGTCGTCGGTCCAGTGGGTATCGAAAGGTTGATTTTCTTGAGTCCCGAGGCTTGTGAGAGGATTCTTGTCAAAGAGTGGACTGAATATCCAAGAGTATGATCTTTCAAGTGTAACGTGAACGAGATCTGAAACTCGTTGTAGCCTGAATTTATGAAGAACGTTTTGGGATTGGTGACAGGTTACGGATTATTGACAGTTGAAAAGAATGAACATAGGCAAATGAGGAGGATGATGAATCCCGCTTTCTCGTTACCGAATCTGTCTTCCCGTGCGTTGTTTAGTTCTCAATGTTTTGGTTCATCTAAGAATTCTTGCAGAGATGGATCAATACCATGTGGCGATAGATAGTCTTTTACGTATCTTCACTGGCCATGTTATTGCTGCTAGGGATCCAGAACAAGGCGTTGTATTACCAATTTATGAGTGGAGTGAGTGTTTTGATGTATCTGGCTTGCTATATCGTACCGACTTAAATTACCATTTACAGTGTCAAAAGTGACGCTTGACATCATCTGCAGTACGGCTTTTTCCTACGATGCAAACTCTCTTCATGATCCACACAATGAACTCGCTTTTGCATATGAAAAGATCATTTCTCTTCAAAATGGCCCCAACTTGGCTTGGTTGATTGCGCTCGTCAGTATACCAGGTTTTGCACGCTTTGTAACAAGTAAATTTGCTTGGACAACTCGTAAATTGATATCGTGGATACCTCATTTTGGTGCGTCCACTGAGAAATTCTTTTAAATGACGAGGCATAATCTCTTTTTTTAATGTTTAGGGGATATATCTACAATCATTGGATCGATGCACCAAATTCGACAAATTTCGAAAAGAATGCTTCAAGAAAAGTTGAAGGAAAATCATGCCACTGAAATGGAAGGGGAAAGAAAGAAGGACATTATGAGTCTGCTGGTTAGAGGAAGGAAGGAGAGTTTGGCGAGTGAGCCGAGCGGGTATGCTCTGAGTGATGAAGCTATGATGGACCAAGTTGTGCGTGTTTTCTTCTTCTCTTGTTACTGCTTTGCGTTGAAACAACATTTTGTAAAGTTGACATTCCTGGGTGCTGGTCATGAAACAACGGCATCTGGACTTGCTTGGGTAAGTCGTCGTGAAAACCTCTTTTTTCTCTTCGTGAGAACTTGACTATCATTCAGACTTTATACCTCCTTGCAGTGAATAAAGAAGCTCAGGACAAACTCCGTGCAGAGGTCACACCTGTATTGGAAGTCAATCCTAGACCTGAATACCGAACGCTCAAAGAACTACAGTGGCTCGATCATGTCATGTACGGATTGATTCTATATCGTATATAGATCACTAACTAGGAATCCGACAACAGAATGGAGAGTCTACGTGTTCTTCCACCTGTTCCGATGACGTTCCGGAAAGTAGATAAAGCGGATTATCTTGACGGTATCTACATTCCGGCAGGTACACTACTTTATATCCCTGTACGTCTGTTGTCGTCATTTTGAACTCTATATATACTGACGTTGCTACTTTGTAAGATTCGCGTTATCAATTCTTGGAAGACGATTTGGGGTCCAGATGCGGAAGAGTTTCGTCCTGAGAGATGGTCGAACTTACCAAAGAGTTGGCATTCACAGTATTCGTTTATGTCGTTTATCGTTGGTCCTCATGCGTGTATCGGGAAGACGATGGCTATTATCGAGATGAAAACGGTGCTTGCGTGAGTTTTGAGGTTTTGATTTGTTTTTATTCCTAGTGTGCATTGTCGTTGATACTTTGCTTTGCAGGTCGTTGATTGCGAATTTTGAATTTGATTTAGCGTATGAAGGACAGGTTCCAAAGCCGACTGCTGCTGTGACGATGAGTAAGTCAGGTCATGTTCAAGAGCGATTTTTTTATATGTCACTTTTTTTTTCCTCTAGAGCCAGCGGATAATATGCCGCTTAGGATTCGACCTGTCCGGAAGAGATATGTTTGAGAATTTGAGATAGTTTAAAGATGTTCTGCTTGTAAATATATGTTGAGAAGTCTTTCTTTTGTACGAGTAGGTTGATGAATGTAACTTGAAATTGGCGGTATCGGTGCACTCGGATGCTTTGTGTGCACGAGAAAATATGTTGGAGTATCATATACCATTTCTAAGAGCTCTTTTGATAGTCTTTCAGGCTTCCAGAGATTATTTCTTCTCTTATTTAATGATTTTTTTCTTTCGCTTCCAATTTTTGTTTTCTCCTATATTTTCATAGAAGACTAGGATCTTCTTTCTGGATAACTATATATGAGTTCCTTAGTTATCCTGTACTACCCTTACCTCAAAAATTAACTTAGACTTCCTCCTTCCTGAACTCTTCCTAGACTTATGGCCAATAATCCTGCTGTCTCGCTATAATTCCTTATGATAATACCCAAAATTAGTGACCACACTACAACAGAGAATTGAGGTACAGCACACAAGCTGAGACTATGGTTGATCCATCTGCTCATCTTCTGGTCATCCTCTGATATTTTCCAGGTAAGTCTTGAATCACATTTATTTCAGTCAATTAGTATTTATTTAACAGGTATCCCTCTTCCAATGTCTTCCAAGTCCAGTGTCAGATGGTCCCCTTTCTAGTCTCAACAGCATTTTTGAGCTCTAGACTTGGGCTTGGCAGATAATCATGTCTATCTATGAATACCATGAAAAGAAATAAGAAATAAGAGTGGATCATGTTCTCACTCTCTCACAATCATGATTACTTATCTAGATCTGACTCTTGATGTCACAACACACTGTAGCTGATTGCAGCAGATCTGTGAGAGGTGGCATTTTATTTGCTTTACGACATATTCTGAGCATGATGACAACAAGGAAGACAATACATCATATAAAAACAGACTACAACATTGGTCTAAACACTGAAGAACTATACAATTAGAAATACATTTTCGTACATGGGGAGGAATGACCTTCAAATTATATGCAGAATGCTGAGAGTAACCACGATCAAAAGGAAAGAAGTGAAGAAAGAGAGACCTCTCTCATTTACTTTTGGGTGAAATGACAGCAACAACAACCGAAATATCATCCTTCTTCCCTCCGATGAACCTCTTCCCAACTTCTCTCGCTCTCCGCGCAAACGGTACCTCATCTACCTCAGTATCGATGTCTTCCAATGATGAGGTGGCAGCGGGAGAATGATAGAAAGCCTTGTGTTCACTAACACGTTTTGCACGAGAACACAGTGCCTCGGATAACATCCCAGCTAACGTCTTGCGCTTGAGCATCGTCGTTGTTGTCGCAAAATCGCTGTCACTGCTGCTGTGAGAAGAAGAGGGGGCATTGTCTTCAGTTGAGGAGTATCCGGAATCGTTTGAGGGTACCATATCTGACTTTGATGTATCACTGCCACCAACAGGAGCAGAATTCAAGAAACTCTTCCTAAATCTCACGACTTCATCTAATACATCTTCATCCCACAAGTTGTCGCTCAATCCATCACTCGCCAAAATCAGTATATCATCTGCCTTGACAGGTATTGTGATCACCATTGCTGAATTTCTGGGTGTCACGGTCGACCGAGTTGAGGGTCCAAGTTGGACTGGAGTATTGAACTACAAAAACATAATTAGTCAGAATGATTAACTATAAGCAATGATATTAAAGCTTACACTCCACCACATCTCCTCACTCCTCCATACAATCTCTTCACCACGCACAAGCATTCCCATACAATCACCTACGTGTGCGATCTTCATCACTGCATCATAATCTCCTTGTTTATTGGGTTCCTCGACAACCTCACATTCAATTCCAGGTGCTGATGACTCAGATGCGGCAGCACCGACTCCGCTCGATGAAGCGAATGACTCTATCGAGGCCGATCGCGACTCCAAGGGGGCTGTGGCTGTACTCGCCTTCAGGGGAGTTTGCGCAGTCCTAGTTTCTTGTAGAGAACTCGGCAACGTATTGATTGTATTATTGATAGTGGTGGCAGAGACGGCGGGGGCAGAGAATGGATATGAAGATGATTTGTTTATTTGAGATGGAGTGGATGAACTCGAGTTCGTCGGTATAACAGATGAAGAAGCAGATATGGGCGCTGGAGTCGTGACTGATACGACGTGCTTCGCACGTGGTGGATGATCCAATACAGCCAGTAAAGCAGTCGACGATCCTTCTAGGAGAAATTTTTGTTCCCGGCTCCCCTGTGACTCAGAAGTTCTAGGAGATTCTGACAATGAGGCTGCAGATACGATTGCATCGGCACGCAACAGGGGTGCGGATGGGACTCGAGAATTAAATGGCTCACAACCAGAAACAACGTGTGCTTTGAGAGTCTTGTCGTACGCCCTTTCGAGGATTTGGAGAACGTCAATTCCCTCGCTTAGTTCTTCCAGTGAATCTTCTAGATCTTGCTCCGTACCGAAACATCCATCTTCCCTCTCCGCTGCCGGATACTCCTTGGAGGGAGGAGAATAGGTAGATGTGAAATAATTATTGCGATTATTTTGTGAAGGTGGCGATGATACAGCATGGTTGAAAACGCTGTGGATGGTAAAGGCAGTAGGAAGAGATGACGACAGGGAAGATTTCCACACAGGAGTGGTAGGAGAGGGTCGAGGTCTCAATTGGTGTGTGAAAGAGAATTGAGGTCGTGTAGGTGGATGAGGAGATCCGGATCCTTGCTGTAGTGCAGCAGAT
Source organism: Leucocoprinus sp. KB1807203 (assembly GCA_019327925.1). Classification (NCBI taxonomy): domain Eukaryota; kingdom Fungi; phylum Basidiomycota; class Agaricomycetes; order Agaricales; family Agaricaceae; genus Leucocoprinus; species Leucocoprinus sp. KB1807203. The sequence continues at coordinate 132,901 of JAHTMQ010000038.1, read as the reverse complement.
GCATAGGATTCTGTTGCTGCGGACTTCTCGGAATGTGTCGAACAGGACTCAACTTCTGCAGAGCAATAGTGCATGAGCCTCCTAGCGAACAAGGCAGAGGGTGTCGAGGAGGCTTGTGTCAAGTGAGATTTTGACCATCCCCCTACGCCATCAGCGACGCCCATAGCATTGTCTCTGACAAAATAGGCATCCTCGCCTACTTGCACAGAGAGACGTACGTCTGCGGCTGGAGAATGATGCCTCCTGGACGAGGGTGCAGCTCGACAGCGTTTCGGGATTCCATACGCACCAACATCAAGTTGGTACTTTAGTCGCTGACGTTTGGGCCTAGGACGAGCATCTGTGTCTTGAATCGTCTGCTGAGTATGTTGCTGTCCATAGGCCGGATATGTGAGAGACGAGTAAGGAAAAAGTGCGTACTGTCCCTGTGGATTGGAGTTGGCCAATGATTGGCCAGAAGAAGAGTGAGGTTGAGCAAGTGCCAAAGAAAAAGGAGGCTGTGGATAAGAATGATTTTGTGAGTTTTGAGAGCCTTCGACCTCGGTTGGCTTGCTCTCGATATACAGTCTGTTGGATGAAAGTAGAGGGCGAGAAGGTGGAGGTGCCGATGAATCAAACAACGACAGGCTGGATGATGAATACAGCCGTGAAGAGGACACACTGTTTGACCTTACTCTGGGGAAGGCGGTAACGAGGTGCTTTGGAATTGTCTTCATCGTTGTCGGCAACAAAGAACTATTTCTATTTCTGTTCGCTTGATAACCTTCACGTGATTTGATTCACGCTCGTCTCCCGATTGGCTGGGAGTTAGGCCCGGAACAATTAGGATCTGAGCATACGCAAGCCTCCGGCGTCGAGTTATCACCTGCTGGTAGTCTCTTTGATAGCACACAGACTGTCTTACTCAAATCAGAGTTTCAGAATCAATTCTCCTTGGACTGAGCCTTATCATTGCGATACAAAGGCAGTCCAGGCTTTCATCAATCAGAAGTACAACTGGGCTTCTGTTCCATCATATGGATGAACAAATCCCACTACAAATAGTAACCAACACCCTGCGGCCTATATAACCTGACCACATTACTCACACACTTTTCCACACTTCCTTATTATCCTAACCGACGAAGCTAACGTACAACTATCATCACACATCACTATGAGTCACAGAGGTCAGAACAGAGGCGGAGGCGGACCTCCTCGAGGAGGTGGATCATCTCGTGGTAGAGCTGGACCACCTGGTCGAGGTGGTTATGGTGGTGGCCGCGGCGGAGGCGGCCCGCGAGGCGGCGCACCTACAGGTCCACTCATCTTCAAAGAATCTATTCCTGCTCGTGTCCCAGACAGATTATCCGATCCTCAGCTCAATTCTCTCATCTCATCCTTCAGCTCTCTTCGTGTCTCTGGTAACAGAGTATCTGTGGCGAGCCCCGAACGACCCCTTCGTCCTGGCTTTGGCACTTTAGGGACGAAGATTACTCTTCGTGCCAATTTTTTTCCACTCAGGATCTCGAAGAATATCCCTCATTACTATGACTATGTTGTCTCCATCTCTGGTCCTAAGTCCGATAAGGATGGAACCAAGATTCGGATTTTCGAGCTTTTGGAACAACACCCTTCTTTTCGTGCCTACCGGATTCATATCGCTCACGACAGGTCACAACGACTTGTTTCGTCGAAACCGCTCCCGCAACCTTTGTCTATAAATATTAAATATTTTGAAGAACAACGGCAAGGACCAAGTGATGACGCCGATCTTTACATCGTCGAGATCAGATTGGACAAGACACTTGCCACTGCCGACCTAAACAAGTAGGCTCTATAACCTTTGCCTTCTCTTCATCTGATGAGTTTTGCTTGGATAGATACACTGATGGATCGCCCAGCGCACGTGGTCAAGATATCGCACCGCTTATTTCAGCTCTCAACTTGATTACCCAGAAATCTGCTACTCAGTCCGGAATACGTGTCGGCCGTAATTTCCCTAAATATTTCTACGACAAACCTACCACACCGGCCTCCCTCTCACCTTCCTTGGAGGCTTGGCAAGGATTTGCGATGTCTGTCCGACCAGCTTTTGGCCAGTTAATGGTCAATGTGTACGTCTTACTCTATCTCTATCTCTCTCAGAGTATAACAACACTATCTGAAAACAGAAATGTCTGCATGTCAGCTTTTATGAAACCCGGCAATCTTGCAGATATTTTGGTCGAAATTCAGCTACAACTCCAAAGGCGGCATGCCTTCTCTTCCGGAGAAAATGGCCAAGAGCATCAAGGTCCGAACTTTACACTTGGGTTTTAAAAAGAAGTTGTTCAAGGTCATGACGACTTCTGCCCGGAACACCTACTTTGAGAAGGATGGAAAGAAGATCAGTGTAGAGGATTACTTTAAGACTGGTACATATTCCACAGTTAACGTTTCATGACTGTATCGGTGACCTCATTTCCTTTTTATAGTGTACAACAGGTCTTTGAAGTATCCTGCCAATCTACCTGTCCTCGATCTCGGCACAAAACAAAAGTCCAATTATGTTCCTGCCGAGCTATGTGAGATCGAGCCAGGATGTGCTTACCGAGGTCGATTGCTCGACACGGAAACTGCAGCTATGATCAAAGTGGCTTGTCGACGTCCTCGTGAGAATGCTGATGCCATAGTGGACATTGGTTTCTCCTCCCTGGGTCTCTCCCCTCCATCCAATCAACAACAGACGCCATCAAGTTCTCCTCTTGCGCCGTTCGGTGTCGAGATCGATCGAGATATGGCTGTTATCCCAGCTCGTGAACTTCCTGCGCCAAGTCTCAGCTATCGAGGAAATAATACCCCTCGAGTATCTAACGGATCGTGGAACCTACTCGACGTCAAATTTCACCATTCGGCACAGATTTCGTCCTGGTATGTGCTTGTAGTGAGAGATGGCAGGAAGATGCTGGAAGGGCCTAATGATCCTAATCTGAAACAGTTGGTGGAGGGATTTGCGAGGAAATTGGGACATTGTGGGATGAGTATTCCCCCGAATCCACCGCCGATTCAAGCTGTAGCCCTGCTCAATCCGTCACAGGACGATTCGAGCAGAAGTAGAAGCGTACAAATGTTGAGGGACACATTCAAAAAGATGAAAAAGCCGGGATTCATCCTTGTGTTACTGGAGACGAGAGATAACTATATATATCCTGCTGTCAAGGTAAGTTCTCTTCTTTCATCCCACGAGATGATTGATATGATTGACCAAATTAGAAAATCTGTGATACGGAGCTGGGTATACCGACGCTCTGTATGCAACTTTCAAAAGCACTTGGAGAACCAAAGAAACAAGATCAATATTTCGCGAACATTGCTCTCAAACTAAACACCAAACTTGGTGGAGTTAATCATCAGGTACAGTTTATTCATACTTGAGTGATTACGAGACTCATTGTTCTTCGCATGTAGCTAGACGAACGGGCAATCCAATGGCTCAAGAAGAAACCAACCATGATGGTCGGAATTGATGTCACTCACGCTGGAGCAACTGCTCGTTCTGGAACACCATCTATTGCAGCGGTCGTTGCTAACATAGACGACTCATTTGCCCAGTTTCCTGCTAGTATGAGGATGCAGAAGGTCGATGATAACAAGGAATCTAAGGAGGTCAGTAATCTGTCTGCCGCCATGTCTGAGGTCAAGCTTATGCATCTTGTTAGATGGTCACGGATCTCAATGAGATGATGGTAGAACGACTCTTGTTGTATGAGAAGAAGAATAGGAAGTTACCCGAGAGAATATTTGTTTTCAGAGATGGTGTATCTGAGGTATGTTCTTTTGGATTGGCGACATAAGAGCAATCGGATTGATCTTACTTTACAGGGACAATTTGACGTAGTGTTAAGAGAAGAACTGCCTCTCATCTTGAAGGCCTTCAGGAGCATGGAGACTGCTCAAAGGAAGAGATACAGCCCAACTCTGTCTATCGTAATTTGCGGGTGAGCAAAATGTCCATCTTGAACTCCTGATGGTACACTTGACTAACTTTTGACTTTTTGTCAGGAAGCGACATCATGCGAGGTAATCACAAATTTGTGCTACTGCTATTTAGATAGTAGAGCATGAACTAATGATGCTGCCTCAAATACCAGGTTCTTTCCCACAGATTCTCAATTTGCCGACAGAAACGGGAACACTAGACCTGGTACAGTCGTGGACAAGGGTGTAACAGCAGTGTATGCGTCATCTTCCTTCTGGTTATCTCTTGTCTCATACTCCTGTGTTTTCTTGTTTATTTGTCGTGACTTGGATGGGCATCGACAGTTTCGACTTTGACTTCTACCTTCAACCTCATGCAGGTCTTCAAGGTTCAGTGAAAGCAACGCATTATACCGTTATCTATGACGAGAACGCATTTGGGGCCGACGAGATTCAGAAAGGGACCCATGATTTCAGTTATCTTTATGTTCGGGCGACGAAAGCCGTAAGTTTGATTCCGCCCGCGTATTATGCAGATTTAGCGTGCGAGAGGGGAAGGTGTTATCTGAATGATATGTTGGTTGTCGACGGTTCAGTCAGTATGAGGACCGGAGGCAAGAGGAGGAGCCCAGAGGAAGAGAAAGAGGCAGTATACCAGGAGGCAGTTAGGGTTTGGGGACGTGGGGTAAGTCGAGTTTGATTTGATGAGTACTGTTACTGACCTTTGGTTCATGCAGTTACACCCAGATGTGAAGGATACGATGTTTTACATTTAGGGACTGCTCGTGAACAACGCATTAACAACGCATTCTGATCTGGGCTGTTGTATATTATCTTCAAATGGAACAATGTCCTATGTGTTTCTGATCTTTACGTGTAACCAATGTTTTACATAGGATTGTAGAAAGGGGAACTCTGCAATGAAAGTCATTATTTAAATGAAGCCATTCCGGTCATTCTTCAAAAATATCCAAAGAGAAAATTCGAGAGCAATTCAAGAACTCGTGTCCATCTATGATTGTTTCTATTACACAGCCGGGGGAGTGGAGTTCGGAGTGCCAATTGGGAGCTTCTCTCGGCCATTAGTGCGGTCGATTCAAGGCGACCCTTCCTCGTTCAAATCATTCAAGAGGAGCCAGGTCTATCAGTGCACATGGCCAGGTCAGCATGTGCACTGATTTGAGGGTGACTCTATTTTGGAGCAACAAGTAGTATGAGTCTGATTCAGGAAATTTACACGGACTGCGAACGAGTACCGTGTAATAAATTGTAGTTTTAAATTTTAAAAAATTCAGGAAATTTACGCAATTTTTAATAAACAAAAGTCTACTCATCGTGAAGTACGGCTTGTCAATCTTCACTTAGATAGGGAACCGGACGGTTGTTCTAAGTGTATTCTATGATGTGCTGAATGTCACCCCTGTGCTGATGCCCATCAGCTATGCACCGACAGTACGACTGAAGCATTGATATCCTAGAATTAAATCTCAGATATTTTTCTACTTCACGGACGGGGTAGACCAAAAGATGGGTAATTTACATTGTGAATAACTGCGCGGGTTACCAAATTTCTAGGTTCTGCAGGGTTGTTAACTACTTAGAGAACACGATCAAGACACAGATATCTTTCCGTTTCTCACTTCTCTTGTGTCTGGATCAGTTGCGAGTGATCTGGGTTTTGTTGTATATTTCTCATTAGGTTCCTCTTTGTAGTTTGGGCTATGTATTGTAGGGGACTAGGTACTTTACCGCGGACTGCGATCGAGCACCGCGTTATAAATTTATAGGGGGTCCAATCCTTCATGGAGGAGCTTGTATTACGCGGGGTCGGAAAAGATCAGTGGTATGTTTCTAGATGCTCGGATATTATGCACGAATTTATATAAACCAAATTTGTTTAATCTCCTTGACCTCGTACCGGACCGTGAACCGGAACGGTTATCCCCAGTCGGAGCCGAAACGGTTCCTGAGCCGGTCCGGGCCTTTGATTACAAAAATCCAGATGATTACTGGACCAAAGAAATAGCCCTCTGCGACCATCCGAGTCATTGATGAGCCCTATGATTTCCAGTCCATCAACCTAGCAAACAAGGATATGCGTCACTTCCACTTCATGAAGTCAATCCGATAGCCAGTAAATTTCTTCTTCAATTATTTGATTCCTTTCACTCGCAAATTTCAATTATGATATAGTACAAGACTTTGGACGAATGTTTACACACCTGTGTGGAATGAACTTGGATATTCATCAGAATAGTAATTGATCAGTTTTTCTGATTTATGAGGAAACAAGTTAGGATTATTGAGTCTTGGGACCGGTCCAAACTGTCTGAACTACACTAGAACTGGGATCTAGCCAGGCTAGATACTAACACGACTGATACTAGCACTCATTGATGATAAGTGAGCGTATGAACTTCCATTTCCCTCCCGGGTGACCGGTATCTTCGAGAATAAACGCATGCTTCGTGCGCTCATTCCAAATGTCTACCAGTTGAATGACTTATCGATCGTTTAACCTGAAGTTGCGCCCTTGCCTTCAAAGAGACGGTACTGAGGTAGAACAATATTTCGTTTGATTAGATACCCTGGGAATGACGTCACGCATTGGGAAAAGAGTGTCACTGCGCTTTCTCTTCCACCATCGACATCATTCACAAAAATGGCCTCTCTTTTGACGGCATCCGCAAAGGCTGCTCATTCTGTTGTTGCCTCTCTCTCAGCACACGCTCAAATCCAACAAGGTGCAACTATCCCACCTATCTTGGATTTGAAAGGAAAGCGCAGGTGATGAGGGCAAGAGTCTCGATCTCAGTGGAAAGAACATCATTGTATGCCACTTATTACACAGATTGACACAGCTTTGAGTTTCGACATGACTTGCAGGTCGGCGTTCCGGGAGCGTTCACAGGGACTTGCAGTGCCCAGATCCCTGGTTATATCAATGCTTATGATGACTTCAAAGCCAAAGGCATCAAGAACATCTACGTCGTCTCTGTCAATGATATTCATGTAATGAAGTAAGCGCTGTGCTTGGTTCCTGGAGCATATATACACCTCTGTTTCAGGGCGTGGAAAGATAATCTGGCCCCTGCCGGCACAAGTAAGTTTCATGATCCGGGTATCGATAATCTCGAATTTCAGATATCATCATCCTTCAGATGTCCGATTTATAGCTGATGACAAGGGTGCTTTTACATCTGCCTTGGGCCTTTTGTGGGACGCCACATCCCATCTCGGAGGGCCACGTTCGAAGGTAAGAAAAATATATTTGCCGAAATGTGTGTATCGATCTTGATAATATCTAGCGCTATGTGATCATTGCAGAAGACGAAAAAGTTTCATCGCTTTTTGTTGAAGCGGTTCCGCGTGATCTTATTGTCACCGATGCAAAGGCGGTATTGGCACATCTCTAAATCTTGTGTAAGATGGTACCTTGCGATGTTATCGCTGACAATGTGTATTCGGAGATAAGTGTGACAATTGTTATGTGATTTCGATCCTTTGAGGTCAAATAAAGATTTGTCATTCAACCAAAACTTGTGCTCCAATACGTTCACTCGTGAGCCCTCAGTGTTGTTCAGTGTTGTTGCATGTACTGAAGGTCGGCTATTTGTCAACGTACAAATTTGTAACACGGTGCTCAAACGCAGTGTACAAGATATATTACAAGGTTCTATATAAGCAGACGCAAGAGAAAGTCGGATAACTAACAATCTGTGTTTTTCTTATCAGTTTTCTCATCATCTTAAATGTAATAAATTCTGTGCTCTTAAGGCTGAGGTGGATAGTTTAATTGAACTTTGACATATACTATACTGATGTACGAAGTTGAACTGTTTGACTAGTAAATCAATATATCTACAGTTCTGTGCTCATCAGGCTGAGTTGATTGTTTAACATTCGCTTTGCTAGGGCAGTCCCAAAGTTTTATGTCTCTATCAAAGAATGATCTGACATGTGATGCGATGAGTGATTTTGCCCAGGCCAGAGTGAGGGATGGGTTTTTGGCAGCTAACAGGGAGTGTGTAATGGCTATCATGTAATTGGCTCAAGGGTTGAAGCTTTGTTAATTCCTATGTGGATAGCCACAAGTTCGGCATTAGGGGCAGTGAGTGATACAGCCTTAGATGATAGAACCTGAAAGCCTGATTTCCGGCCAGCTGCTATAAAAATAGCTTGGAGGTAGAGTTGGGGCTTGACACTGGCTGGCATCTATGACAAGTATGATAGTCTTGGACAAAGCATCTTTGCATGGGCAATTGAGTTTGTAAAGGTGACGTTCCCTTTCCTTGTCGTTATTTCTGATGCACAGGTGGAAGGCTGTCCGCGGATGATGAGGCTGGTCGAAGTCAAGTAATAGAATCTTATTCAGGTGTTTCGTCATTTCATCCAAGATCCATCAAGGGGCATCAAATCAATACAGGCTGTATTTTTTCTTTTGTCCTGGTATTCTTTCCGCTTTATGGGAAAACTGGGTCTACCGTCCGTCCCTTTTGGTGCGTGCCACAGTCCTTCCGACATGGGCGCTGAATCATATATAAGGGCATCTCATTTTTCATGTACTCCCAGGCACTGCTTGGCGAAAGCTACATAAGAAGATTCTATTTTGTGTTAGGCTCGCACAAGGCCCGCCTTCCCAGAATGCAGTTACTTCGACAATTTCTCCTGCGTATTCTGATCTTGTCATTCTTCTTCATGCATGCACTTGGGCAGAATTCCGTCCAGACATTTGGTTGGAAGTTTAGGACGGACGTGAGTATACCCTTACCTTGGACTCTCCAATGTATATGAAGTCTGACTCGCTCTCTAGTTTCTGTCGGTTAATTTACCGTCATGTCAAAACTTCAGTCTTGTCGTCTTCCCAAATCCCCAGAATTCAACCGCTGGGAACTATTCTGGTACCCCTCCTTACTATATGATGGCCTTTCCCAGATAGTGGTCAACCACTTACCACACTTGTTGGAGTTGACAACAACACTCTTTCCTGGCTTCCGCAGCATCCGATCGGTGAAGAGAGGTTCTTGATCGTTTTTATGAATGAAAACTCACATTCAATTGTGGCAGGTACGAGACTGATACTGCAGATGGTGGATTCATTTGGGAAATACTGGTGGTACAGGAGCTTCGATATATGAGGTAGTTCAGAGTGAGTCTTCAGGTTCTTTACAGAAAGATGCCACTTAATTGATGTTCATAAAAGATCCTGACTTCACTGACTGTGTTGTCCTTCTCCTTCCCAAGATTTCAGTATATCCTCCAACATCACATTGGGTGGGACACTTAGAAACGTGTCAACCATGGAGGATAAATATTAATGGTGGCCGCCCTCCTTACACAGCTGTGCTGGATGCAAGGAACTCACCTGTCATAACGAATGTTACTATTCCTTCAACTGATAATGCCATGGTTTACATTAATCGCGCTGATCCTGATACCGATCTCTTTGGTGAGTACTTTGACACTATGTACTATTTCAAATTTAGTGACTTTCGAGTTGCAGTTGCCGTTGTTGATAGGTCAGCCGATTTTGAAAGTATTTCGTCTCACATCACTCATTTCAATGTTCCAGCTTTGGACGGTGGGCCACTGGGACGCAATATGTTTCAACTGCTGGTGAGCAAGTAATTAGGGAAACAATCAAGCAGATAGGTTGACCCATATTTTCAGGCTCGACGGATGTCACATGTACCGGTCTCGTTACGACAACCTTCAATCAGACAACCTTAGATCAGCAAGAAGCACGAGCTCAAGACTCGAGACGTCGCACCTCAATAATCGTCGGAGCTGTGGTCTCGCTAGTCTCGTTCTTATTGATTGTAGGTGCTGCGGGAATGTGGTTTCACAGGAAGAGAAATGCGCAGCGCAGGAAACCAGATCTAAACGTTCGTCAATTTGACCAGTTCAAGTCCATTGACCAAGTCTTCCATGAATCAAGCGTTATGACTGTGCCCTCTCCTAGAAAATCCGGAACTATCCCCGTTTACTCATCACCCCATGTAACGAGACCCCATACTTCGGAAACAGTCAGCACTGATAACACGCAGCAATCATTTGGAATGAGCTCCACTCAATTTCCTGTCGGTAGCAGTAGTTTACACGGCCAGCACAGCTCTGTTAACCCCCCGGCTGCCTCAGTCCGCCGTTCTAAAGGTCACAAAGCCATGATTTCGTCAAAATCTCATAGTTTCAATTGGCCTGGATCCTCTGGACAGTCTACATCAACTCACAGTAGAGCAGTGCAGGGGGATGTGCCAGCAGTCACAAGTGAAAACGATGTCGTATATCAACACCAAGATGCAGGACAGGTGGTTCGGGAGCTACCTCCTCCCTATATTCTCCCTCCAGAAACAGGATAGAATTTAATAGTCGATGGGTTCGAATAGGATCTTGAAGTACCGGTGTTGAATTGTTGCCACCTTTAAATCCCCTATCATTTCGGTTTTTCCCTCCTGATATGGATTATCTATCTCTTCGGGTTTACCCTTGTTCACATCTTTGTCTGTATGTAGAAAAGGGTTTTTAAATTTTCACTTAACATCATTCCATCAATGTGTAAGCTCACTGTACTCTTTTCAAGTCAAGTTGCGGGACTTTGCTGGACTGCCTGTAATGTAAGAAAGGGATTCATAATCTACGTAGTTTCTTCAACACGCTCTCTTTATGCAGTCGTTTTTGATTCGGAGGAGCGACCTAGAATCCTTCTATCGTTCCAGTTATTCGAAGCATGAGCTTCTCTTTGAGGAGAGACAGCTAATTTAGAGGAAAATCCGTGATTCAGACGCTTGTTGTCGGAAGAGATACAGTTGCATTAGGAATCCGATGATGGTATCGATATCTGACATCATAGAATCTTATGTAAGATAGTTTTGAGGATAGGTTTGGACCGTATTTTGGCCCTAGTTGCGGTTGATAAGAAAAATTAGTTGTTAGCCATCTGATTGATCGTGACACCCTCATATATCAGGCTCGGCTATTTATAAACGTTTGGAATTGTCTGTCCGTGGATGATCAGGCTACTCGAAATCAGCAATAGAATCTTATCCGGGTGTTTGGTCACTTCATCCGACATGCATCAACATCCGACATGCATCAAGGGGCATCAAATCAATATTCTTCTTTTGTCCTGGTATTCTCTCTGCTGCATTGTTTACTTTATGGGAAATCCGGGTCTACCGTCCGTCCCCTTTGGTGCGTGCCACAGTCCTTCCGACATGGGCGCTGAGCCGTATATAAGGGCATCTCATTTTTTACGTATTCCCAGGCACTGCCTTGCGAAGGCTACATAAGAAGATACCATTCCGTGCTAGGCGCGTACAAGGCCCGCCTTCCCAGAATGCAGTTACTTCGACAATTTCTCCTGCGTATTCTGATCTTGTCATTCTTCTTCATGCATGCACTTGGGCAGAATTCCGTCCAGACATTTGGTTGGAAGTTTAGGACGGACGTGAGTAAACCCTTGCCTCGGGCTCTCCGATGTGTATAAATACTCAAGTCTGAGTCGCTCCCTAGTTTCTGTCGGTTAATTTACCGTCATGCTTTAACTTCAATCTTGTCGTCTTCCCAAATCCCCAGAATTCAACCGCTGGGAACTATTCTGGTACCCCTCCTTACTATATGATGGCCTTCCCAGAGGGTGGTCAACCACTTACCACACTTGTTGGAGTTGACAACAACACTCTTTCTTGGTTTCCGCAGCATCCGATCGGTGAAGAGAGGCTCTTGACCATTTTTATGAATGAAAACTCACATTCATTGTGTCAGGTACGAGACTGATACTGCAGATGGTGGATTCGCTGGGAAATACTGGTGGTACAGGAAGTTCGGTATATGAGGTGGTTCAGAGTGAGTCTTCAGGTTTTTCCTAGAAAGGATGTCGCTTAATTGATGATCATAAAAGCTGCTGAGTTTACTAACTGTGTCGTCCTTGCTCCTTCCCAAGATTTCAGGATATCTTCAAATGTAACGAGGGGTGGGACACTTGAGACGTGCCAACCATGGAGGATAAATATTGATGGCGGCCACCCTCCTTACACCGCCGTGCTGGATGCAAGGAACTCACCTGTCATGACGAACGTTACTATTCCAGCAACCGATAACGCCATGGTTTACATTAATCGCGCTGATCCTGGTACCGATCTCTTTGGTGAGTACTTTGATACTATGTACTATTGTATATTACTGACTTTCAGATGCAGTTGCCGTTGTTGATAGGTCAGCCGATTTTCGAAAGCATTACGTCTTGACACACCACTCATTTCAATGTTCCACCCAGTTTTGGACGGTGGGCCACTGGGACGCAATATGTTTCAACTGTTGGTGAGCACTTAATCAGTGGAATGGTCAAGCGGATGGGTTGACCCATGTTTTTAGGTTCCACGAATGTCACCTGTACGGGTCTCAGTACGACGTCCTTTAATCAATCAATCCTAGATCAACAAGAAGCTGCACGATGGAGAGCTCGAAACTCGGGACGTCGCACCTCAATAATCATCGGAGTCGTGGTCTCGCTAGTCTCGTTCTTATTGATAGTAGGTGCCGCTGGAATGTGGTATTACCTGCGCAGAAAGAGAAATATGCAAGGCGGGAAACCAGTTCAATTTCGTCAGTTCAGGCCCATCGGCCAAATCTTCCCTGAATCAAGCGCTGTTACTACGCCCTCTCCCAAAAAATCCATGCCAATCCCCGTTGAGTCACAAAGATTACCCCATGTAGCGGGGCCCCAAACTCCGGAAACACTCAGCGCCGATAACACACGACAATCATTTGGAATGAGCTCCGTTCAACCCCCTACCAGTCGCACTAATTTGCACGGCCAGTCTAGCTCTGTCAATCCCCCGGCCGCCTCAGTTCGCCGTTCTCAAGATCAAGAAGCTGTGCCAGTGATATCATCGGAATCTCGTAGCTCCAATTGGCCTAGATCCTCTGGACAGTCTATGTCAACTCACGATGGAACAGCGCAGGGGAATGTGCCAGTAGTTACAAGTGAAAACGAGGTCGCATATCAACACCGAGATGCAGGACGGGTGGCTCGGGAGCTACCTCCTCCCTATATTCTCCCTCCAGAGATAGTGTAGAACTATCTTTTCCTCCTGATATCCTGCAAGAATATCTATCTCCTTGGATTTACCCTTGCTTGTTGCGGAATGACATCATTGTTATGGAATGACATCGAGATGTCATGAAAACCTCAACGCTTGGAGCAGTTGCTGAGCAGTTGTCTCGGTTATCTACATATTGAGAGGGTCATGTAGCTAGAATCTTGCTTTCCTTCCTTCCCCTGCGCGCATATTTTATTTGCTGCGTTATTGCTCACCCTATCTGTGCGTCAAAAATGCACCATTCAGATTTTGGGTTTTTGATTTTCACTGAATATTGTTATATTGATGTTTAAGCTCACTGTACTCTTTTCATTCATAATCTGGATAATTTTTTCAACACGCTACCCTTTGTACAGCTGTGTCGGAGAGTGACCTAGAATTCTTCTATTGTTCCAGCTATTTCAAACCTTCTCTCTGAGGGGGAGCCAGCCAATTGGGAGGGAGTCGGAAGAGATACAGTAGGAATCTGATGATGATATCAATATCAATGATTTCTGGCAATATGGGATCCTATATAAGATTCTTTGGAGGATAGTCTGGGCCACATTGTCGCCCAATGGACTTGTTGATGTTGTATATTTGAGGAAAACAGGGGCTAGCAGAGGAACTTCCAAAAAAAGCAAAACTTGCAACTCGGTTCCGAGGTGACATTTGGGCTTCCTTCTTCTCTTTACTCCTGTATTAAATTCTCTGTGGACGACCTCTGCCTGCACAGCAACTTTTTGGGAGGCAGTATCTTGGAAAGTGCAGCGATGTTTGGTTGGATAGGGAGGAGTCATTCTTTTTGATATTCCCACAAATTAGACATCTCTGCAGTAAAATGAAGACTACTAGAAAATCAAAATATCCATTGGACGTCTGTTGATTCACGACGTCTCCAATATCTCAGAGTCCTATCAACATCAGAATCCCTCACTCTCAGTCTCCCTTCTCTAAGACCGGGTCTGATCCTTTTATAAGCTGGCGTTACAGAGAATAAACCACAGACGAGCAAAACTGTCGATCATCACTCGAAAGGATCACATGAAGTTCACCTTATTGTAGTTCATTGACAGTCGTGGCTTAACCAAGCATTGATAGAAGTGAAGAAAATGCTTTGTCATATCTAGAGACAGAAAAGAGATTGACAAAATATACATATGGCTCATAAAGTTCACTAAGTCTAGGCACCGTACCCTCTAATGCCTTCAGCAAACGACCACGACGTTAAGATGGGGCGAGATTCTGTGATACTGATCCCGTTTGCAGTGATGGCAGCGAGTTGATACTAGTATTAAATGAGCTCAATAGATTCTCAAGGGGAAAGATCAAACTGGGACGAACCTTGTCGATACTTCGAGCGTCTCTGTAGAAGAGGACTCTGATGCAGGTCTCCATAATCCTTACAGCATCTTCTTCTGTCAAGGTATCTTCCTTGCCCTCTACTTCTTTGCGCAGCAAAGGTTGGGCGATGTAGGCTCCATAACCCGTGGCAAGGGTTGAAGCAGAATAAGTGGTACCCAGGAGGTCGACGTATGATAAAAAACTACGAGGGACGATCAACACTCCGAGTTTGGTTCGAAAGAGACGGAACCTGAGAGATACCTTTTGCCATCCTTGAAGCCGCCCACGAGCAAGGAGTTCCATAAAGGGTTCAGCTTGGACCGGCGGGAGTACATGACTTGGGACAGGTATTCATGAATCTGCGCAGGACCCAGATCGTGACCGTCTTGAAAGGCAAATTCCTCGATGATCAGTTCTTCTAGGGATTTCTGGATATGCTGGAAGTCGGACATATCACCACCGGCGGCGATGACGGTATATTTGCCGACAGGATGCAGCCGCTGAATATCCTTGAAGCGAGCAAGGGAGCCGTATGAAGCTGGTGAAGTTTATCAGACAAAGAGCGAGTGTGTGCAAGATATGAGGGACAGATCACCTAGCGTATCTGCTGCCATCATGATGCCGTCCTTGTATTTAAACGCGAGAACACTCGTTCCTGTGACAATCGGTTGTCTTGAGAGGACCTATCAGTTCATTTTCTACGATAGAGAAGCACACATTCGCTCACTGAGTGTGCTGGACAGCGGATGCGAAGGCATCTTTGGTAGTATTGTTCGGTCTGTGGGGCAGAGGATATGTGCCATAGGCATCGTAAGCGTCGTTGCGCTACCGCAATGGTCAGCCAGTAAACACAAAAACAGAAGAGATGAACGTACGGGATGACCCCAGTTTGTCGGAAAGTGGTCCATGATTGAGCGCTTGTGTTGAACGCGCAAGCTTGACGCGAGTATCTGCTGACTAATTAAATATCCCGTTTTTATTTGGCTGATAAAAATATCACATTCTTTTTTTCTGAATAGCTTCGTTGCAACATCTCTCATACCAGACAAAATTTGCTATTGACTACCATACGCTAGCGACATGCTTCTCCTCAAAGGGCGGCGCTGTGATACTAGTGAAACAGGTTCCACCAGAGACCACAATCATTTCATGACCAGACTTGCATCAAGAAATGAAACTGTCCTTACCTGATCAGACTCTGGTGTTCTGAACTGCGATATAATGGCAGAGTGTATATCATAATGCTCTAATGTGGCTTCTTCGAGGTGTCCATCATGGCTTCGCTCGTTAGCCCAGTTCACCATTCCCACTGCTGTTTTCGCATCGTTATACTCCAGATCCCCACGGTACTTGGCTGACAGGACTCAATCTGGGTCAAGCAAGCTTCCCTTCTTGCTGTTACGTATAAAAATGTCTATTAGTCTCCTCATGGTCTTGGGATGATAACAACTACAATTGCTGGGAATGCAAACGAGGCTATAGTACCATACCTAATGGCCGCCTGTTAAACACATATATGACTCAGTATTCTATACTCTCTACTCGATTGTTCGAAAGATCTCTCGACCAGGTGTTGCGACGGATTCTGATGTGTCCATTCAGAGTGCCATTTTAGCGAGACGAATTTGGTTAGGTGCTGGCTTCGTCTCATTTGCCACATGAAACTCGCCTGGAAGCTCCACCGCTTCTTAATGATAGAAGGGAGTACGGGGTAAAAATAAACAAAGGTTTGGAGGAGAGGTACACCATATAAAATATATCTTACGCATATATCTTGCCCATGCTGACACTCGCTTCCCTCATCGTCTTATGCTGCAGCCTTGCGTTTCCTACTCTTGCAACATTTCCAGAAGCTGTTGATGCTTCTACCGCGCGTATATATCTGGGAAATTGTCAGTAGTATTTTCTTCTTCAAGTAGCTGCCCCTGTGAAACTCTTCTGGTAGTAACTGTCACCCCCAAGAACACTGAACCGCCTTTTGAGCGCAGTCAATTTTTTACTGGGTCTATTGGTGTGTAACCTCAATTTCACATAAAAGCCTTACCCCTCATCACTATATAACTTAATTTTTAACAGTTTCCGAGAATTGCGATACAAGAAATAGTCGGTCTTCGTCTCAACTTGATCATCGACATCTCACTGAGGCTGCCTATTGACCAGCTGTCTTGAAACGCGATGGAAATGCTGTCATTACAGATTACAACTGTGAAGTCAAGAGTGGTGACTGGTATTGATATTATGATGCTGCCGTCTCGTGTACACCCAGCAGCCTCGACATTGTGCGCCTTGTCTTCCTGCAGACCCTGTGAACTGCCAACTCTCCTTCCATCAGAGTCATATCGTTCCACTCGAAGAGGCTTGGTTTTCAGGGGCTAGTTAATGGAGCTCAGATCAACGCGAAGCCTTCTCTAATGATCTGACAAGACCCCAACTTATCGTTGCTACTCGCGACGTTGAAAGTGCCAGAGGGGCTAAAGGTACGTTACCCCTCTCTCTCCAATATTGCTTCTAGGTTTGCCACTGACCGGGTTGGATTGGCCGGCAACCTGTATAATTAGATCCTTCCCAATGGATGCCCCCTGTGCTGCAGTTCAGGTGCACCTACTCACGCGCTTGGATCCATGTGAAGAAATTCTACAATCTGACTGTCGACCAGGTGGAGAAGGATGCTTTGGATTTGTTCCTTGGAAATTGCTAGTTTAGGATCTCAGCCATGTACAACGACTTGGTCTTCAAGTCTAATTACTTTTTAAGGCGGGCGTCGGCAGTGACCGAGGTAAACATGACCAAATAATGCTAGTGAATCTCAAACGATTTTTGTTGAAGTCTGTAGCTGTCCTTCCCTGCGCATCTTCTCCAAATGGCTACTCTCGCTCCCATTACCGATGGCATTGGCATAGCCAATCTTCCCAACCAGGTATCCTTGTCGTCGTCGTCTTCCGTGGCGGCCACGTCTGACGCGTTCTTGTAGAGGCATAAGATCGTTGCTAAGCGGGGTGCTCACTTCACAATCATGGTCGTAGGTCAGTGCTCATTTTTCTGGTACTCTCATACGCGTTAAATTTATTGTTATACGTTGTTCAGGCGAATCTGGCCTTGGAAAAACCACGCTTATCAATACCCTCTTTTCCACCGAACTCTCGCCCCCCAAAAAACTACAACAGGCGTCACCACAAACAGCTTGACAAGCTCACAGAGGTGGAAATCATTAAGGCTGAGCTTGAGGAGAAGCAATTCAAGGTCAAGCTCACTGTCATCGACACACCCGGATTTGGCGACTATGTTAACAACAGCGACTCCTGGACGCCCATTGTTGACTTCATCGACGACCAGCATGAAGCGTACATGAGGCAGGAGCAACAACCCCAGAGGAGTGAGAAGACGGACCTACGTGTGCATGCCTGTCTTTATTTCATCCGTCCCACTGGACACACGTAAGTGGTAGCAATCTGACTTTTTGGGTTCATTCCCTCTGATACACTTCGTGGTTACAATTCAGACTCAAACCGCTAGACATTGAAATTATGAGGCGTCTTGGAACTCGTGTGAACTTGATTCCCGTCATCGCCAAAGCCGACACTTTGACCCAGGCCGACCTCCAGGTTTTCAAGCAAAGGGTACTTATCTTTGTTTGTCCTCGTTAGGAGTGTTAACACCAGCTATTCAATATGACCAGGTTCGCTCAGTCGTTGCTGCGCAAGGTGTCCGCATCTACACCCCTCCTATTGATGCTGACGATGAAAGTGCTGACCTTGCTCGCGCCCTTGTCGAAGCTATGCCATTTTCCATAATTGGCTCTACAGAGGATGTCAAGACTGCTGATGGTCGCACTGTCAAGGGTCGTGAATATCTTTGGGGTGTTGCGGAAGGTACGCTGTTACTACACTCCGTATCCAGATCTGGTAGTTATGTTCGACATAGTTGAGAATGAGAACCACTGTGACTTCAAGAAGCTTCGGTCACTCTTGATTCGCACTTTCATGCTGGATCTTGTCTCGACGACCGAGGATATTCACTATGAAAATTACCGTCAACAACAAATGGAGACACGTAAATTTGGCGAGCCCAAGGTCAAGAAAGATGAGAATCCCAAGTTCCGGCAGGAAGAGGATGAACTCAGGAAGAAGTTTACTGATCAAGTCAAGGCAGAGGAAGGGCGTTTCAGGATCTGGGAGCAGCATGTATGTGGTGAATCTTATGTGGCAAATGCGCTATCTGATTTTTTCGGGTTTTAGCTTGTTAAAGAACGTGACCGTCTTAACAGAGACCTCGAGCAGGCTCATGGCGCCATCAAAGTGCTCGAAGCTGATTTAGATGTGCTCAATCACGGTCGTCATACGAGCAGGAGATGAGCGAAGCCTTCAGCATACCCTGGACAATCAATTTTCTTGAACAAGGCATGTTAGTTTCGACTCGTGATTACTCTTCTTTCAATACTAGTATTCTCTCCAAAATTTCTAGTTCCACTCCCTTTGTATACCCTTTTTTTTTGGTACTCTCACTCTCACTTGTGATTCAGAATTTTTGAAGGGATGGTCTTGTTCTCTTATGACCTTGGTCTGTCTTGCCGTTCTTTTTTGTGATACGAGTAGACTGTTTGTGTTTGATGGAGTAATTGAATTCTATGTTACAGTATTTGACGGTCCATTGAACCTTCAACTCGAGAGGGCGTATACGAATCAGAGTTGCGGTGCATTATACCAGACACTTTTGGCCTCATTGTCTATAACTGTGTTCTTTTGACAAGGGCATTCTTCTGACTATGTAACTTGACTTTAAGTTGCTTTTCGATCACACTGTTTTGACCACATGTCCTTCCATGTGGTATCGAGCTCAAGTTTTCCTGGAGAGCCCTTTTAAAGGTTTTTGCTTCACTTCAAATGACTTGAAGGCATACTTCAGTCAGAGTCAGAGAACAGAAGGAAAATTCTTGTACGCTGCTTCAAAAACTTCTCAAGCATCTCATAACTCAGTCCCTATACATGCTTCTCCGAAAATGGGTTGAAACGAGACTGGACAAAGACCCCTCCACTTCTTGAAACCATTCGTGGAAAAGTCAGTCATCAACCAAACCGATACATGTTTTTCAGTCATACCATGTGAACTTGTACTTGGAGAATAAGAATAGAGTGCCCATCACAGTTGAGCATACCAGAATCTAGGACTTCACAACCAACAGCCATTCTGTCAAAATCACTCTTCAATTTACATGTAGGAGAACACTAAAGCGATAACTATGAATACAGAATGGTACGATAATGATAAGAAACGCTCAGATATCAAACGCCGCACTTTGCCAACCAGGCCGCCGCTGTTCGCGTTGCCTCTTTTCCTGGACACTTTTTGTGAAAACTTGATATCTGTTTCCTCCCTTCCCTCACAAAGTCCTTCACGCGTTGTCTAGCTTCACCAGCAATATCACTTGGTTGGACCACCTCCATCCCAAGACCAGACATGCCCATCCCTGCCCCCATCTCCTCAACATGTGTTTTCAGGGGTTTTGAACCCGTTCCAAGTGGCCCTCGCTTCTCGCCACTGAGAATTTGCGGCTCTGCACCCATCGCAAATTCGGTTTTGCCTGCCTCGCGTCCATCTTTTGAATACAATTGCTGTTCGACGACGACTCCAGTCCCGGTTGCGTGAATACCTAACTCGCCTTGTTCTCGACCCTCTCGTCGAATCCTGCCTGTCTCGCTCCAGATAGCCGCCATCAAAGCTCCGCCAGAACTCAGTCCAGTGTCCTGAAACACCTCCTTCCTCTTTGCAATGTCGAATGCAACACCATCCATCCACTCAACAGCCGCCCGCACCTGCTCAATCAAAGTTCGCTCCAATGCCTCACGAAGCCGCGAGATCATAAGGGGCTTGAATAATGTGAGAAAAATTGAATGATTGCTATCCCGAACCTCAAGTCCGATGTCTTCGGCAAGGCTAACCTGAACCTTCTCAGTGTCGTTGAAATGCTTCAAATTTGCTCGGGAATGAGGTCCCTTGAGTGTTGCTGGGATGAGACGGAGCTTCAGATCGAGATCAATTCCTTTCTCTGGCAAATCAAAGTGGAGAAGACCAGTAAACTCTCCTGGCCCGAGGGAGCCACGAGTCTTGTCCTTGTACCAAAATGAAACGTCGTTCAGTGTCATTTGTACCGCTTGGACACGAACATGGGTGAGTGTACCAACAGCAGTACGTGATGGTTCAGAGGGGTCGGCAGAAGTTTGAATATCCACATCCATGATATTGCGAATATAAACATGGGAAGGAAGGATATGGAAGGATGAAATGTCGAGATTTTCCAAAACAAATTCAAGATCTTGATCCTTGTATTCAATTCTAGGATACGGATCAGAGGCGCAATCAAATCGACAATAGTTGCAAAATTTACCGAGGAATAGGAACATCTTTCATCGTAGACATGATGCGAGGGACATAGACTTTGAAAAGGTCTTGCCAAAACCACGTTACCTGGTCTACCGATGCTTTGAACCCGGTTTCTGCCTCTCTAGAAGCATCAATGAGACCCTGTTCAACGTCATTGTTGAGACGCTGGTGGGCGGCCTTGATACGCTGAAGATCCTGGTCTTGAGATATACCTTCATCAATCTGGGCAAGTCCTTGCTTCAGTTCATCGATGTTAGACTTCCACTTCTCGTCTTTCTCCAACAAGGCCCTCCATCGAATGCGAAGTTGTTTGCGCTTGCGGGTCGCGTCGTCACTTCGAACATAACCCGGCTCCGAAAGATCGCGCCTAATCTCGTTGATTGAATCGTCAAACCACGACTTCAAGTCTCTGTCACAAACAATCATAGAGACGATCGCCTTAAACTTCTCAAGAAATGGGTCAAATGAGACGTTAACGATGCGTTCAAAGAAAATTTTGAGGCACTCAATGGCCTTCGGAACATGCTGCTCTGGCGTAGGATCGGCGATGAAGGTCGCCAGAGTGAAGTCGGGATCTGAGACACTGTCAAGGCCTCGGTCCATATGTTTTTGAAGGATGGTAAAAATGGTATCAAGAGCATGACGGTACGCCGGATCGGCTTGAGCACGATCGCATATCTAAATGCGACAATAAGGTGACTAATTATATGCAATCGCAAAAAAAGAATCTACCGAAAAAAGTGCATTCTGCAGTCGCAAAGCCGTTCTCTCGGTCGTATCCTCAACGGCAACAGCCACATTTTGCGAGGCACCAATCACCATTGATCCAGCGCCTTTGACAGTGTCCATTCCATGATCCCAAGTTACCCTTGCATCATTTCTCTCTGCCTCGATACGCGCTTTATCTCTTCCAAGAGTATCACGCCTTCCTTCCTGAACATCGTGCTCCACCCGGCGTAATGTCTCTTTGGCCTTGCCTGCCTGAACCTCCACCAGTTCTGCAGCATCAGCCAGCATCAGTCGAACGACTGACGCGAAGTCGCTAAATATATGGGTGCCTTCGGTGGTGATGTTGTTATAAGCAACCTTCAAGATGACACGAAGGGATCTTTGAAGAGAGTGGATGTCCCTAAGAGCTTGCTCGCGGTCCTCTTTAGCTTCAGCTGTCGGGATGAGATCCCCTTGTTCGAGGCGCCAGGTCATTTCCTGGAGAATGTTATCACCTGAGAGCAGGTGAGCGGTCATCAACGTCACACAGTAAGAAGGCGAACCATTCTTGTTGTTCAGAAACTGTGTGTAGGCATCCAAGATGCGGCGGACATCGTTTGCAAGGACACGACCTTGAGAGCTCAGTTCAGCCTGAGCTGATGGTTCGACATTGGTAATTCCAACATCACGAAGCCAGTTGAAAAAATGACTGAGCTGCTTGGTGGATGGTAAGTTTGCCGGCATCCAGAGCAGCAATGACAGATGAAGATTTGTCCATAAAGGAAACAGAGAAAGAGAGATAGGAGAATATCTGAGATATATAGGAGATGGAGGAGATGACGCCATCGGGCAGCGGGAGCCTAAAAATAGAGTACATGTCCAATACCGTCATGATCACGTGTTCATCCTTCAGCATCCACCCAGCTCTCGGCGTATCTCTCCTGCCCATGCCATGGTAAAATATAAGATGCCGGCAGGCAATACGCATTTGGTAGACACTTCTCTCCAGTCCCATCGTCTTTTCCTCCGCCATTTATTCCACTTCTTCCAGTAAACAGACCCATAACCTCGACAAGGTTTTATGTCCTCAGTTCTTCGTTTTTCGCGCTCTCGTGCATCTGCAGTGCTTGCATTATTGATGTCTTTATTGATACTTTGTGACAATGTTGGAAGGTTGCTGACTACCCAGATCTGTATGCTGCGGCTCATGCACGTGCATGTGCCGATCAATGCCCACACCACAGCAGGTCTTTTGGCCACATCAAATCCATTGACCGTAAGATGCGTAGCTGGCCAACAGATCCCTTGGAGCGCGAGCAGTCGCACAAGGGTAGACAAAGGTGTGTAATAGTGCCGCCACCGTGTCAACAAGCCGGTAGTCAGCGAGAGGCATTGGTGGGCTGTCAATAAAGCCTTGGAGTGTGTGAATTCTAAAATGTCGTTAAAAAGTACGAGCAACTCACCCATAAGGATGCCATAATATAATCAATTCGATCAGGGGGAGGTCGATCTGAGCCGGTGCAGCGGTCCAGATATGGGGCAAAAGCATATACGTTCTACAGACACCACATGAACCCAAATGAAGCAGGTACAATTGCCAGCAGTCTCGAAAACTCAAACAGGAGCCATTGCCAGGAAAGGGTAATAATCAAGTTACTTTCTGACCAGGAGAACGACGTCGACAGGTGGGAAGACGCTTTCGGGAAACGCGCCGTCGGTAAATGTCGCGACTACGAACAACCGTCAGTCGGGTGAAGAACAATAGACATTCCAGGAAAAAAAAACAACTCACAGGCTCATCTGTTTCAGTTTCAGTCTCTCCAGCGCATGCCATACCAGGAGTAGTACAGATAGCCTTTTCTTCACTCTCCCATTCACTTTGTTCCTCACCCGGGGTCGCTCCCTGAATTTTCACTTTGTCTGGACGCAAGGCTATCAACGGCAGCAAATATCCTTCGTCTTAGGCTCTCAGACTTTGATTTAGCGAGTTTAGGATGTGCCGTAGGGGCAGGGCGCGGAGGAGTCCCGAGACGGGGAACGGGCATGCTCGGATAAATCAAGTTGTTTGGTAAGGGAGGTGCATTATGTAATAACATCATCACATAGCTTTTCGAGACAGACAGGGTTAACAATAGACATGAGGCTTTCTATACGAAGAGTTGACCATGACACAGGTGACCAGCAGCATGTAGATAGTCGAGTTCATTCTCCTTTGGCAGCATTGTTGTTTTCATTTGATAACAAAACAGGATCACCCAATAATCTCGAGATCATACTCGAGAACCAAGAAACGCATTGACACGCCCGCGCGCATTTTTTTTCATCTCAACAAACAACACTGTAATTGCAAAAAAGATCAACAAGTACCCATGTGTCATACAATATATACATAAATAATAAGATATATGATAGAGCACTACAGATCAAAAACAACCGCAGGTGATATCAAGTGCTTTCACAGATCAATGAACCACAAAATGCGCAAACAACAGCATGCACAAGAGTCAGAGAGTGTGTCTTAAACGAATGGGGATAGGTCAGGGCCAAAAAGAGGGACGGTATGAATCTAAGGGATAACATCGATCGATCAGTCTATCCAGAACATTCAACTAAAAGAACTCACAAGGACAGAACAAGTTAAGCATCTTATACTCTAGAAATAAGTAAGCGAAAGACAGTGAACCGGAGCATCATGGATCCAAAGGTATACGGGAACAGAAAGAGAGTGAGAGTGAGGAGGAACACACAACGGTGTCATCGAGTGAAATTAGGGACCCAAAGGAGAGAGAGATACCTGATCCCAAAGGGGTAGAGCGATCCAGAGTGGAGCATAGCGTGCGACAAAAGCTTCAAAGCATGAAGCATGCACTACTGAGGGTGGGAAGGGGCCGATCAACTACAGAGGGGCAAGCTGCAATTCGAGGAATGCGTCGTTGCCTGCCACAGTCACCGTCTCTTTGCATTACAAGCTTCACAATACCTCCTCCTACTCCCCTCGCTCAAACTCCTCCCAGAATGTCTCTTGTCATGAGCGCTTTTCGCACCGTCCGACTTCACCGTCCAATCATAGGTATCATCATACTCGATCCCCAGCCGCTCTCCCAGCCCTTTGAATAACCTCCGAAGCCCTCGTAATCCGGCAAATCGTCAAACTCGAGCCCTCGTGCGTATCTGTATAGGATGTCGAATTCAGGCGAGAGGCCAACCGTCAGCAGAGGTTCATGTTTGAGCTTCGAGTCTCGGATAAGATCCCATGTCGCTGAAATTGGATTATACGCTTTATGTTTATGTTTATGTCGATTGTCAGCGTTGTTGGGCAGTGCAGCATCGGAAGAAGATCCAGGTAGAGGAACAGGGGGCGGTGAAGGCGATAGAGTGACGATAGGTGCTCGGATTCTGCGCCATGGAAGTGTACCCCGTAAGAAATAGATAAGCATGTACGCCAGACTTTCCAAGTCGTCTCTTCGTGAGGATTCGATACCAAGATGAGTGTTGATAGCTGCGAAAAGAGAAGTGCCGACGCCGTGTATATCATCTTGTTCGAACGGGATATGGTTTGACGTTCTCGAGTCTCTGTATTTCTTGGCGAGACCGAAATCGATGACGTTGACGAGATGAGAGGATCGACCGGTGCCCATGACAAAGTTGGCGGGTTTGATATCGCGGTGGACGTAGTTCTTAGAGTGTATGAATTCAATACGGGATATCTGATGAACGAGATTAAATCAGATAGCCTTGGTCATTACGAGAAGGATAAACTCACCAGTTGATCGGCTAGTAGTAAGACAGTCTTGAGTGAGAAATGTCGATTATACATTTTGAACAAATCTTCGAGGGAAGGGCCCATAAGATCGATGATCATAACGTTGTAATCGCCTTGCTTTCCGGACCACATTATCCACGGTACTCCAGGACCACCCATGAGCGTCTTGTATATCTTCGATTCTTGCTTGAGTGGACTTGATATGTTGCGCGAGACAGCTGGTTCAATCTTGACAGCCACCTCCTTCCCAGCGATGGTATGAACACCGAGAAACACGCTTCCTGATAGCCAACCCATGCCACTGAATGTCTATCCAAAGGTCGATCATCATCAAACGTACCACAGCCACCATTGGCAATCTCTTCCTCGAGTCTGTACTTGCCAGCAAAAGTCGTGTAATTGGATGTCATGGAGGAGATGAACGGCGGAAAGCCAGGACGAAAGTATATAAAAATGAGGGAAGAGGATCGGTTTAGAAGCTTTGCTAAATTCCGCCTGCCTCTTCAACCATGTTCAATTAGTCAGCTTCGGCATGTTCTCGGCAAGGCCTCGAGGTGTATCAATTTAAAAAACATCTACACAGTGCCCCTAATTTACGACGCTTTGCTCAGCGTGGGTGCCAACGGATGATCAACTACTATAACTCTTTTTGAACACGACGACGAAGTACAGACAGTGGGTCTGATTGATTGTTTCAGAGATGACAGAGAATGATAAATTTTAGCTTACCTGGCAGAAGGATTCTTTTTTTCAAGGTGGGTAAGTTAGAGAAACGTTGAATCTGTTCTAGGCAAATTATATATATATTTTTACGTCGAGAGAGAAAGGACGAACCAGCATACGGGACTATCACTCCGGAGGTGATAGTATGCTCACCTCCGAGGTATTATATAGGCTTGATCTTGAAATGGAGGGAGATGAGGGAGAATATCAAGCACTGACCCAATTTTTTAAGTAGGGAGAAAAAGGCAGGTAACTCGGACAAACAGACCTTGAGGTCTTGAACCAGGTAATAGAAGACGCGAAGCCCCTTCAGGATCCTCGCTATCCTGAATATCAACGAGAGAACCGATCTTGGCGGTCTACACAATAGGAAATTGAATATATATGGATATATCTAGATTGAAGCGCACTTCAAAGGAAATGTGATCGTTACCAATCCTAATTTCAAGTTCTTGCTTGCCGACGATATTCTTCTTGGGCCAATTAGTGTCGTCTTCCCTGAGAAGGATGAGAGAGTTGGAAGAGAGCGAAGAGAGAGGGAACCCTACTTTGTGATTTCGCTTGATTCGACGATACGCTTCAATTCCTTGACAACGAGAGAACCGACCCACACTGCAAGGAAGAGAGGTTGGCGTGTGTAAGAGAGAGAAAACTGATACAGCATACTTTCTTTGCGAATGAGACTATCGTTTCTGTAATTTGAATTGTTGGCATAGCGGAGACGGCCGTGCGAATACTCAAACTCGAGAAACTCATGACCGTGTTTTCCAGAGTGACCGGTGCTGGGGTTCTGTCAGTGGGAGGGGAGAAAAGCACACTGGAGGCGTACTAGTATCTGCAAAGAGAAAAGAACAGTCAAGGGGATATTGAGGGGGAGGAGAAGAGTAGACATACCGCAAGTAAAAAGGATCAGCGTCGCCCATGATGGTTGAATGGCAAGAATAGCACGTGACTGGAGTGATTGTGTGCGTGTGACAGTGTGTGTGTGCGTGACATACATATGGAGACCGAGTACAGTCGGCTACGGCGCTCCCTGGTGGAAAGCGGAGAATGGGACCAGTGAGTGCGCGAAACTGAAAAAATGAACCAAATTGCTGAAGTTGATAGGATTCGGTCAGTGATGCGTTCCGTGCTGAATGAGGCGGGGTGGGTGGACGAGGTCAAAAGTGAGAGCAAGGGTGGGTTTGTTTTTGTGTTTTTTCTGTGTATTTACGATGGCAGAGCGGAGTCGGTGTTCGGACTTTGCGAGCGTGCTGGAACAGGTGTCTGGCCGTGCACACAGTAGGTAGTTTGTTTCCAGGAGACGATGTCGTGTATTGACGGCTGCAGCGGCGCTGCCTGGGACGCTGAAGAGAGAGCTTGTGGGGATGATCAGAGGACGACTAGCAGTAGATACGGGCGTGGGAAGATAGACAAATTGAGTCTTGTACTCGTCGATGTTGAGGACGTTTGCTGTGCGTGGCCGTCGCAGGATGACCGGGCAGAATATTGTGCAGAATATGGGGCACAGTGGTCGGGATATGTCGAGCGTGCAACCAGGGTCTAGCCTGGAAAAAGCGCCGCAGCACGCTCGGACCCATGGGATTGCGGTGGCGAGTGTGCATGTGCGGTCTCACGAGCCAGCACTGCTGGACCTTTTCACCCATTTTGCCTGCCACGCTGCCTCTGCCCTCCACATCCCCATAACTGGCCCCGTCTTCCTCCCCACCCAGCGCTCCCTCTGGACCGTCATCCGCAGCCCCTTTGCCCACAAAAAATCACAGGAAAACTTCGAGCGCAACGTCCACAAGCGCGCCATCAAGGCCTGGGATGCCCATCCCCACGTCGTCGACGCCTGGCTCAAGTATCTCAGGCTCCACATGCTCGGCGGCGTCGCCATGAAAGTCACCACCTGGGAGCACCTCCCCCTCCACAGCCCCCGCCTTGCCCAGATCGACCTCGCAAACCAGCAGTCGCTCGAGCACCAGATAAAATCTTTGGGAGCGGACATTCTCCGCCAAGAGTTGCCTGATTAGAATATTCTGTACAGTCCATCAATTTGTTTTTCCTTTACCCATCATGCAAGGCTGGAAATCCCTCCAGTCCTCCCTCAATTTGGCCCAGGTCGGCTCAAAGTTCTCAAAGGGTATTTCCCAGTCTGTCCAGGCTACCAGAGAGCGTCTCGGCCAGGTAGCCCCAGAAGATATCACTGAGCTTCCCCAGGGTCAGTCGCCCATGTCCCCGATCTATCACACTTTCTTCAATTTTCTTAGAATACAAGGATCTCGAGTCCCGTGTCGATGCCCTCAAGGACGCCCTCTCTGCCTTGCAAAAGTTGTCTTTATTTCTTATGACCTCTCTGCCCTTGCTAACCATACCAGGGTCGCCCGTATCTACGAACACGAGTCCTACGACTACCCAACTCAGATCCAGGAAACCATCTCTGGCATCACCTCTCACGTCGGCTACAACATCACCTCCTTCGCCGCCCAGAATCTCAAAAACACCAACCTCCCCTCTCCCACTCTTCCTGCCGCTCCTCCCCCTCCACAGCACAAAACACTCCCTCATGCCCTCACTCGCGCTGCTTCCGCTGCACATGCCACCATCGCAAATGCCCCCGATGGCTCTGCTAGTAAATTCGGCAAGGGCTTGGCTCTTTTTGCGCAGGGCTGGGACAAGGTCGCTATGGCCAGAGTTGACCAGGATATTGCCATTCAGGATCGTTTTGTGCAGCCTTGGCAGCTCACTTTGAATGCCAATGTTTCTGTCGCTATGAAGGCAAGGAATTCTGTCAAGGTTAGCAGGTTGGATCTGGATGCTGCTAAACAAGCGTCAGTCGTGGATATTCTCCCTTTGAGATCGTCAATTCACCTGTTTTTATCTATAGCTTGAAGAATGCCAATCCCGCTCGACAGGAACAGGCCCGATTGGAAGTTGAGAATGCGGAAGATGATTTGGTTCAGAAGACGGAGATTGCGATTCAGCTCATGAAAGCTGTACTTGACAATGTACATTCATTTACTTTTTTTGTCTGTGTTATTTCGTGGTCGCTGACGTAGAGTCAAGCCGGAACCTCTCAAAAATCTGAATGAACTCGTCAAGGCACAGCTTGTCTACTTTTCGAACGCGGCTGAAGCGCTATCGGCTGTTCAAGGAGAGATTGAGGAACTTGGTGTGGCCGCTGAAGGTGAATACAGGTGAGTAAAAGACTCTTTTTTTGTTTTTGGTAAAACATCGTGATTATTGTCTTTTAGAAAGTCTAGAGACCATTGAGAGTAGTATTGAATTCCTCCTGTATCTTGTTCGACGCGCAGATAATGAATCACCAATGCTATGTTGTAAGAAAATGATTTTAACGAACAATTTTATCTAGTATTTTTAAAGTTTAACAAATTTGATTCTCAAACGATCTATTACGCGGTGTACGGTAGAATTGGTTTTATTCCTATGCCCACCGGAGTTTAATCACGCGCTACCATTTTTTTTTAATTCGGCATTTCTATTCCGCAACAAGTAATCTAGTACTAAGACGTGGAGGGCTAAATAGAGCCCAATGTCTGGGGCGTGTCTACAGGAGTCAGGTGTAAGGTGTGGGTGAAGTTTACTGGTGGATGGGAGGAGTGGGAGTGTTAATCGGGGGTGTTAGTGTCTGCAGTAGGAAAAATGGAAAATGAAAAATGTGAGCATGAATTTATTGCGATAGGATCTGTGGTGTCATGGGGTGTTCGTCTTCGAGTCCCTCTAGTAGCCTGTCATTGGTGGTAGGTTTATGTCGAATGGGTGGGCCTGTTCCAGATCTGGTGAATGCGTTGGATTTGAGCAGGAACTCTGCTAGGGCTTGGATCCCTTGGTGGGTGCCGAGGATGTCAGGCGGGTATACAGGGGTGAGATTTTCTCAAGGATGTAGCGGTGGTCTTGATGTAGGTGGCAGTCACGGAGAATGTGGGTACGGGTCTGGTAGGGTTCGCCGCATGGGCATGATGCGCTACCGTTGTTTCCCCCATTGATATGGTGCAATTACTTGAAGTGAGCCTACCGCCTTGCAGTATCTCTGATTATCATGAACAAGTCTGTTAGATCACAACCACAGGACTTGCATACATTAGTATAGGAGGCTTCGTTGTATTGGTATGACCGGTTCTGTGGGGTTGTGATCCTCTCCTTGACTCTGGCTAGTTTTCCGTCTTTTCAATCCTTATTCGTGAGAAGGTTTTTGTTTAAAATCGGCTTCGATTGCTGCATGTCTCTTACTCATTTCACAGGTGTATATGAATGAGGTCCTTCTGGGCACTGCCTTTGGTATCCTGATGGGTCCGTTGGGTGCAGGAGTGGTAAACCCACGGTCCTGGTCGAATGAGACTACACTCGAAATCATGCGTTTTGTCCTTGTCATTGGACTGTTTGCGACTGGCGCCGAGTTACCCAAGTCATACTTGTACAAGCATTCGAGGAGTATGTTTGCTATGGTCATCCCTACTATGGCCATTGGATGGGTCATCGTCGCGGGTGAGTCGTGCATCACTTTTGTTTGTTTGCTCTTCTCAGCCCACCATTCAGGTCTCTTGAAAGCCCTGTTTGCCCGATTTGACTTGGTGACATCCCTTGTCATTGCAGCTTGCTTGACGCCCACGGATCCCGCGATTAGTGCTGCCATTATCGGTAAATTTTAGTATCACTAAACGCCAACTTGAGATTCATGCCAGAAAAGGTGGTAAATTTGCGAGGAGGCATGTACCTCATAATATCAGGCATCTCATTGCAGCAGGTGAGTATATCTATCTGTGTGTCTTTTCTGGTTTTTCATGTGTTCTATAGAGTCCGCTTCGAATGATAGCCTTGCGTACCCCTTTATCAGTATCGCCCTTTATCTGACAATGGAACCAAACCGAGGAAAAGATATACGAGACTGGATCCTCATTGGGTGGCTTTGTATGACCTTGTTCTTGTTCTTGGATGAAAGTTATGGCTCATGAACTACAAGACCAGGTCATTCTAGGCATTGTCATTGGGATCATCATTGGTGAAAGCTGGATTTTTTTCGTCAAATGAATGTGAAGATGTTTACACGGCGTTTTTAGGCTTTCTCTTTTCACACATTATGAAGTTTTCGCACAAGAGAGGATACCTCGATCATGACTCTTATGTGGCACAATGTTTTGCCCTGGCTGTCTTTACCATGGGTGTGGTCAAGACCATTGGGAGTGATGACCTTTTGGCTGTGTTCTTCGCTGGTACTTCTCCTCCTGATCTTATATGATCGTGTTGATCACGTTTCCAAAATGTCAGGCCATGTCATCGCCCAGGATGGCGAATTCCAGACTCAGATTGAGGGCGAATCATTCAATGCGGTCGTTGGGTATATCCTCAGTTGTGCTTGTTTTTTCTACATTGGTGCTTGGCTTCCGTGGGATGGTTTTAGTATGCCTGAATTGGGCATCACCCCCTGGAGATTGGTGGTGTTGTGCATTGGAATCCTGTTTTTGCGCCGTATTCCGGCTGTGTTGATGTTGTACAAGTGGATTCCTGAGATTTCGAATTGGAAGGAGGCGTTGTTTTGTGGCCATTTCGGTGCGTCGACTTTTTGTTGTTTTTGTCCGAGATGGTTTTTGAGGGTTCTTAGGACCGGTGAATGTTGACGTGGATTGTGTTTGGGTGGTGTAGATCAACTGATGATTTCGATAGATGGGTGTTAGTGCTATATTTGTATCCGCACTTGCTTTGCATCGCCTACCTGAACCACGAAATCCCCCTCAAACGCAGGAAGATATTCTTGCGATGGCTCTTCAACCTGTTGTGGGGTTTATTGTCCTTGTGTCCATCATTGTTCGTGAGTATGCTTTTCTTGACATTATCCGCGGAACGTTCTCATTTGCGTCGTTGTTTTTTCTTTGTGTCAATCAAAGATGGTCTTTCTATCCCGCTGTGGAACTTTGGGAATGTGATTCAGTCACAAAGGGAACCAACGTCTGGTGGTTTTGATGAATATGCGGGAACTTTGGTGCGGCGGTCTTGTGATTTTTCGATGGTTGTATCTGGTGGTGGTTCGTTGCCTCTTAACCAGATTTCGGGTGATCATGCACCTCGACCACCTCCCCTCGCCTTGATGAGAGATGAGTCAAGTATTATACATGGATGATGGGATGAAATAGATATGCGACAGAATTGTTACGATGTCAGTGAATAACTGCACAGACAATGCGAGTTTGTCGGACTTGATTTGATCAGAAGCTGATCTTGTCTCTAGACTAGTAACCATGGATTTGAACTGGTCCTTGAGATGAAGTTGGGATACCTTGAATCAGTGTAGTGTCACATGTTCAGATTTTTTTTTGGATTTAGCATTTCTATTCTGCAATAAGCAAGCTAGTGCCAAGACATGGAGGGGCTTAGGTAGGGTCCAATGTCAGGTGTGTGTCCTCAGGAGGCTTGTGGCCAAGGGAATAGGGTGTAGGCAAAGCTTGCTAGTGGACGACTTTATGATCTTAAGTTTAGTGCTCAAGATGCTAGAATATACATATAACCAAGTTTTACCTTTGAATCAGACCTGCTACCATTACACCAAGTAGATACATAACTCTGTAACAGGCCAAGGATGTGTGATCACAGTCTCTGCAAAGTACAAACTTAGAGTACCTCTCAAACAACTTGCTATGGCACATGCCTTCCCACTAACATTGATAGGGGCTATCAGGGTTGAACGATCACGTGGTTCAGGATCATAATACAGATCTGTACTTCCTTATATATTCAGTCTGTCCTCAATGTCTGCACCCCTGCGAAGACCAGACCTCAAAAAGAAGCTCGTTGTTGTTGGAGATGGTAGCTCATAATCTAGTCTGGTTGTCAAAGGCTGACACTTTCCTAAAACTCATATCACCTGACAGGCGGATGCGGGAAGACCTGTCTTCTCATCGTCTATGCGGAAAACAGATTCCCTGAGGTCAGAACACATCAATTTATATAGGCAAGAGCATAAGCTGATTAAAATTACTGAATGGCAGGCATATATACCTACAGTTTTTGAAAACTATGTTACCCAAGTACATTTTGATGGCAAACAGATTGAGCTCGCTCTTTGGGATACTGCGGGTCAAGAAGAATACGATCGTTTACGTCCACTCTCTTATCCAGAAAGCAACGTTATTCTTGTCGTCTTCTCAGTAGATTTTCCGACAAGTCTTGCGAATGTCCTCGACAAGGTCTTTCAATCTGCTCTGTCATATTGTCCGCTCTTCTCATTCCCCCATTGTCATTCAGTGGTATCCTGAAGTCTCCCACTTTTGCGAATCTGTCCCACTAATACTTGTGGCAACCAAGATTGACCTACGGACGGACGAACACACTCGTCGCATGCTCGCGGCACAAGGGCAGTCGCCTGTTACAGCCGAACAAGGGCAAGCTGTTGCCAAAGAGATGGGTGCAAAATATATTGAATGCTCCGCCAAAACTGGGTTAGGCGTCAAAGATGTCTTTTCACTCGCTCTCAAAGAAAGTATGAAGGGTCGATGGGGGAGAGTAGTCAAAGAGCGGAAATGCGCAATACTATGATAAAGTTTGGAGGGAGGAGTGGGTTTGTGTATGAGAGAATGGGCCTGGCATCGCACTATACTGGCATCGCACTCTACTGACATCTGACGATACGTATACATCTCTTTCTCACTTTTTCGCTCTGCTTGGTTTTGAAGACCAATGTGCTTACTACTCTCACACAATGTATATCAAATCACACATAATGAGAAACACGTTTCGCCACTTCATACTGGTACATAATACTCTTCCATTACTGCGAACACTGCGTCGTGCTCAAAATAATGGTGCTCCTCCCCCTCAACTGGAGTATCCTGATAGCAAGATGCTGCGTGTTTCCACCTAGTCCTTTGTTGTAGTCTATAAACCTAGACATGTACTGGAAGACTCACCAAACAAGTTCTTTGACCTAACATGACAGTCTAGATAAGAAACCCAACACGCTAATAAGTCTTACACGAAAACGCACCTTGCTCTCTACATCCTTTGATCCCCTTCAACAGGTACCCACTTGCGGCATTTTTGGCACTTACCCTGGAGTATCTGCGACCGTTCCTTCTTTGCTGCATTTGGCCGAGCTACCATCTGGAAGGAAGAGGGCGGTGCAAACGGACGCCCTGTCGCAGCTGAAATGCCTATCGAAGAGCAAGATATCAAGAAGAAGTAAATATATGAGGACCTGCGCACCATGGGCGTACTGCATGTGATAGCTATTTAATATTAGTACAAGTTCACGTTTAATCATGAAATCAAATTCTGATCAGAACAGTCAGACACAAACACATTACAGCTGAAGAGCAGCAATTACCACTTAAAGGCACTGAATTTCATCGCTAACCAATTCTTTCGATTTTCTCCCCCGCGCTCGAAAGGTTCGACACATATAGGACAGAGACCAAGTTTTCCGGGGCCCTTGCCTTTGACGAATCGAGGCGTGTAAAGATCAAAAACGCTTCGCGGAGCATTGTAGGTGCCACCAGGATCGCGTACATTCAATAGAGCAAAGGGGGAACTAAACAGATATGAGAACTGTCATTCGGATCGAAAATATCAAACGACTGACTCAAGGTGAGGGGGTTGAAAGTAAGAGCTGATAGGGTACCGACGATAGAAGAGTGTAAACCTTGATGAGATCTCGACATGAGGAGGAAATGTGCGAAAAGTAAACATTGGAGTCGGAGCAGCAGAGACCATAGATGAAGACGAAGACGAGGATTTGGCGGGTTCCAGAGTAACTGTTGCTCGAGGAGGAATTCTGAGAGAGAGTCTCAATCTTTTTGGGGAACTAATAAGCATAGGAGGCAAATCATCGTCGGGTCTACGTTTCTGAGTGGTCCGACGAACGACAGAGGGCAACGATATAGGAGAATCGAGAGAACATGAGAGAGGTGTTAGAGGTGTCAGCGGAGAGAGAGGTGAAGCATAGCATTGTCTATCTGGAGTTCTTGATGGATCCTTTAATTGCACAGGGGTGAGAGATTGAATTGGAGAGACCTCTTCAATACTTTCGTTATCAGATTCCTCTGGGTCGACAGAAGAGTCATCCCAAGTTGATGGTGATACTGTATATATATATACAGGTTCAATTTTGCAAGGAGACCGCAGAGGAGAGGTATGGTCATCGCGAGGTGACCGTGGAGGGGAAAGCTCAGGACCAAGAGAGTGAAGCCTGCGGAGGAAAATATTATCTATTCCGGCCAGTTCGTTGTATATTTCTAATTCTTCTTCTTCATCGTTATCTTCACTGTCTGCGTCATCATCTATAGCGTCGATGGTGTGGTCATTCTCCTCGAGGTCGCTCAAGTACATCACATGATCTGGACAAGAAACAGCCTTCTGAACCGGCTGTTTGGGTGGCAAGAGGGCCTTATCACCAGGTGACGAAGCTATAGCACCTTGAGAAGACGAAGCGCGAACAATTGGAGAGACTTCCTGGAGCGGCTGAAGCCAAGCTGGAGAAAACGAGACACCAAAGTGTTTCTCGAAGGGAGTACTCTGCAGAGCATGTTCAGTATCAGCTTCCAGAAATCTAGGAGTATGAACGAGATCCCGGCTGGCGAGGGTTAGCATATCGGGTGAAGGTGTGTCTAACAGAGTCCTAGTTGAGCCTGACGACGACTGAGTCCTACTGTATTGCTGCTTTATCGGTGCCGGCGACACAGAGAGGTAGTTCCATGGTGTCAATACACGCGCTAGACCGTCTGTAAGGAAATCCTGTTGAAGGCTTCCTGAGTGGAAGGACGACATGAGAAGACGATAAGAAATAGGGGCGTATTATAAAATGATCCCCTTATTTGGTTCTGTTGCTCAAGGCACTTGGTCTTGCGGTGTCATTTCACAGGTCGACACACCTTGCTATGTACACCTTGTTTTCTCTTTGTATCTCGTTTCTGTTCATTGTCAGTATCAATGCCACGGCCTTAATGACACAAATTAGCGCAAATGAAAACTTTGCTTCTATACGGAAGTAGACAAGGCAGGAGAGAAGATTGGCGTATGTAACATGTCGGTCTCCAATTTCATATTCACTGACTGATCCTGTAGTTCTATTTTGCTGTGTGTAATTTTACTACGCCCTACATCATGAGTTTTATATCTGTGTAGGTGCAATCGGGAGGTTCTTTCGATATCGACTATGAAGTCAGAGACCCTAGTAACAAGGTAATCCTTGATGGCCAACAGGAGCGTCAAGGAGACTTTGTTCTGACCGCCAATGTCGCCGGAGAATACGCCTTTTGCTTCGAAAATGACATGTCTACACTCACAGAGAAGCTTGTCGATTTCGACATCATGGTCGAGAGTGAACCTCGCCGTGAAGCCCCCGCCAAGGCCGGTCAAATCTCCGAACATACGAGCGCTCTCGAGGAAAGCATATTCAGGCTTACAGGAATGTTGAACTCTATCAAACGACTCCAAAAACAGTGAATGATTATTTTTTCCCTTGCGTATACACACCCGCTTAGCTATATCAGTTTTCATACGTCAGAAAATCGTGGTTTTTCGATTGTCAAGTCGACGCAAAAGTAAGTCACTATTTCTTCTTTTCGTCAGTCAATCTCATGTGTCATTAGTCGCCTCTTTTGGTATGCCACATTCGAGAGCTTAGCAGTAGTAGGCATGGCTATGTAAGTTGTATCATCCTCATTCCCTGCTTTTCTATTGATATGATGGCTTTAGCTTTCAGGTCTATATCCTTCAAACATTCTTCACGAAAACAGGTCGTCGTTACAAGGTGTAACTGCATCCCTTTTCGTTCTATGTGCTTTCGGCTTCTTGTATTTATATCTTGATCACGGCACCCATCTCCACGACAGTGAATCCTTTCATATCAAAATTAGAGGTTATGGCTCATCAGTACCGACATACGGGATGCAATTTTGTGCTACCGGTGACCACAATGACTAGTGGATTGGCTCAGGCCTGTCAAAATGATCCCTTCATCTCTGTGTTAGTCCCGACAGACGGGTAGTTTATAGTAAGACTAGGTCTACTCTTCCAGCTCTCTCCGCTTTCGGAAGAACTAGCTCTTGAGAATGATTAATTCATCTGGAAGTATTGATTTTAGTTCTAGTTTGTATCATGTTGATGTCAATCCTGTAGCCGAACAAAGGTTCCGTTTTGAATATCAATGTCCCAATGCTGCACCTCAGGTTATCATTGCCTAGCAAATCCATAATTCTGGAATACTCAGCATCCATACATTCACGAAGATTTCTAGAAAGGAACGACTTTGCTATTTAACCAGGTATGCCATGCTACCGGTTAGACTGACTTGTGCAGTAGAAGCGATGCTAGGTGGAAATATGTCATATGGTAAGCTCTAGTCAGTTAACGTCTACTTATTCCAAGCCAAACTTGTGTCCACTCTCAGAAGTCCGGGTCCGATTTCGGCTTTGATCTGTCTGATATTGATGACAATGCTGAAACTGAACAAGAGTCCAGTCCAGTTGGAGCTCCCTCCTTACCTGAAGACCTCGCGCAGGCGTCCAGTATCCAGCACTCCGGCTTTTTCTCAAATTTCCATCTCCCTTTCTACCTCTCCTTTCAAGTAGTCTGTGCCTCCACTACTAGCACCAAGCCTAGAGACGCAACACAGACATTCTGTGATTGGAGCTCCAACAATAACGAGGCCGGTGTACGACGATTGGCATCTTCTTGATGTCTTGTCCATCTCTCTTCATTCCAACATCTTCCCTCTCTTACTCCCATGGCAATACAACCACCAATGTTTCAACCAGCCCGAGTACACCCACGCTAACCAAGTCAATCTTTTCATGTGCTAATCCAACCAACATCGAGGATGCGCGCCTCCTTGATCCGTCGTACCTTTCTTCTATTCCAGTCCCTCTTCACAACTTCTCTCATGGTTTGTGTGCCGGGGGTAGTAGCAGATTTGG
Organism: Leucocoprinus sp. KB1807203; assembly: GCA_019327925.1. Lineage (NCBI taxonomy): Eukaryota > Fungi > Basidiomycota > Agaricomycetes > Agaricales > Agaricaceae > Leucocoprinus > Leucocoprinus sp. KB1807203. Next base: position 95,060 of record JAHTMQ010000038.1, on the reverse strand, counting down.
AGGTGCACAATATAGTCACGCGATACCTTACGTTGATCCGCAAGGGACGCTTCATGACTCTGATTACCGTCCTTTTCCCATCATTCGCCAGAACAAACGGCCCTCTCTTAGTCCATTCGCCACACGTAAACCGTGGTGGGAAACGGGTGATGGTGATGGCTTTGAATCGGATCATACTGATACTGATGAAGACACTCCGTTCATCCACTATTTCTTCAAAAGGTATCCTTTGAAACGCAGCGGAAGTCATGATAATTGTCCCGTGACAACGGATCATCATACCGATAAATGTGTCGGACGAGGCAAACGAGGCAAAGGGCCTCCTCTACTGAAACTTAATACCTCATCTGCTGGGCTTGGAGCGGGGAGTTCCGCTGGATATCACACCCATGCATCAACTATACCTGCGCGTGCCGCTGCTTGTCATAATGCCCCTCTGATACCACAGTATGCTACCATGCTGTCAAGTAGTCCTCCTGCAGTGGAAAACGTATCTCATCATGGGAGAGAAAAGGAGAAGAAAATCTGGAGTAGTCTTCGCTGGAAGTCGAGTAATAGGAAGGAAGGAGCGGAATAGAGCTTGGGTTATTGAGTTATTTCCATAATTTAAATTTCCTTCAATGCTTTTCTCGTAGATCATGCACACCCTTCTCTCACACAGTAGTGTGTACCGCTATGTATCTCACCCACCGCGTCTTAGCACCTGCTTGCTTGTTGCGGTATACAAATACAGAATTCTCTCTCCCCCCCCTTCTCTCACACAAACCATCATAATTCTCACGCGGGAGTATGGACATGTGTAACGAAAATAACCCGCATAATGTCAGTCTTGGAGGACACGTGACTCGTTTGATTTGACTGATGCCAATTTCCCAATTTCGTCGGCGTCCTTCACCGTGATGGCGCGTGCAGAAACCAAGAAAGCAGCACACAAAAAGACAGAAAATCTCGATAAAAAGACAGAAAAGCTCAATAAAAAGGCAGAAAAGCACGATAAAAAGACAGAGTCAACCATTCTTCCCCCTTCCTCGCTCTGGTACACAATCCTACCGCCGCTTCCTCCTGCTACGAATCTTCGAGTACCGTCTGCGGCACAAATAAACTTACTCATCGAAAAGAGTGCTTCTCTGATGGAAAAGGATACCAAAAGCTTTCTTTCTGCTTCGTCCTCTTCCTCATCAGAAGCGACATTCTTTGCCAAGGTTATTCATGCCGGTACCCTCTCGGACAGACTCAGTGCTTTAACTTTGCTCGTGCAAAGTAGCCCAGTGCACAACACGAAAGCACTAGACACATTGAAAAACATGGCGGGAAAGGCTGGCGGAGGTAGAAATGAGAGCTTGAAAGCTTTGCGCTGCATCGTTGACTGGTGGGTTGGCGGTGGGGCACCAGATCGGAAACTCAAGTGAGCTTCTTAGTTACTGGTCATAACATGTCTGATGTATGTCAGATATTTCCGCGATCAACCATTGCTCCATCCTCAAGTATCCGATGATTATCTCCTACTTTGGTACTTTGAGGACTGGCTCAAGAAATATTTTTTCTCTGTCCTCCAGATTCTGGAGGCAAGTCTCTCACCCCCGAAGCGCTTTCTCTTTCTCATATCATAAAAGACGCTTTCTCTTGACCCAGTGCCCTATGCCCGAACACAGGTTATCTCCCTCATTTTCACCCTCCTCAGAGACAAACCCGAGCAAGAACAAAACCTTCTCCGACTCCTAGTCAATAAACTTGTTCGTCATTGATCTCTCCATCCTCTTCAAAGATACAGATTACGCTCCTAGGGTGATACTTCAAAATCAATATGCTCTCGAGCATCCTACCACCTCCTCCAGCTTCTTCAATCTCACCCCTCCATGAAATCTGTCGTCGTCCGAGAAATCACCTCCCTTATTCTCAGACCCTCCATCCTCTCTGTTCCAACTACTGCCGTTGTACCAGCGAATAATCACATCCGTCCTACCTCCCCTGGATCCTCTTCAAAATCGTCCAAATCAAAACTCGAAGTACAAGACACCAAAACAGCTCGTAATTCCCATGCTCAATACTACGCAACTATCACTTTTAACCAAATTGTACTTACACCTTCGTCCACCGACCGTGAAGTCGCTTTGCGCCTTATCGACATATATTTTGAACTTTTTCAAGTCATCCTTGGTTCCGATAGTAGTCATTTCGGAGATGCTGTTGGCAAAGAAGGAGATGAACACTTACTCGAGCTGGATGGTCAGGTTCAAAAGGACAAAAAAGGTCGTGTGGTCGTTAGAGGAAAGGGGAAAGGCGGAAAAGGAAAAGAAACAATTGGCGCAGCGGGTTTCATCGAAGTTGAAGATTCCAATTCCAGACTCATCTCAGCCATACTAACGGGCGTTAACCGTGCTCTTCCCTTTGCCAAAGTCGAAGCCCAGAATACAAAGTACGCTACTCTCTCCACTCCCGTCCTCCAATTACAATATTTTTTCTAGAATCGATGCACATCTCGACACCCTCTTTCTCATCACACACAAATCCACATTCAATATCTCCGTCCAAGCTCTTGTTCTGATCCACCAAATTTCTCTCAACTTCTTCAAATCCTCTTCCTCTCCACTAGCTAAATCTATTGTTGATCGGTACTTCCGCACGCTCTATGCATCTCTCTACGATCACCGACTCAATACCTCTTCCAAACAAGCTATGTACCTGAACCTTCTTTACAGGTCTATTAAAACCGATCCAGAAGTATCATCTGAGAGGAGGATGGCCATGGTTAAACGGTTTGCTCAAGTCCTTGTCAGCGGAGGAAGTGGAGCGACTGAGTTTGTTGTTGGTGGGCTATACCTTCTCGGCGAGGTTGGTCGTTCCCTTATACTTTCAGCATAATGATTTGTGATGTGATGGATCTAGCTTTTCACTACCGTCCCTGGACTTCGTTCTATGATTTCCTTCAAGTCTGAAAGTGAAGTCGATGCCAAAAACTACGATGCCCACAAACGCAACCCCCTTTATGCCTGCGCCGCACACTCATGTCTTTGGGAACTCGTATGTTCCTTGTCCGCTTTCCTCTTCGAATTCATTGATTAACCTTATCATGAGACACCTCTCTTATTGCACTTCCACCCTACCATCTCCCTTCTTACCCGTCAAATTCTCACAGCCCAACCTCTCACCGCAACGCCTGATCTCTCACAAAATACGCTTTCTCATTTCCTCGATCGATTCGTTTACAAAAACCCGAAAAAGAATGTTTCTAGCACTGAAGGTAAAGGTAAAATTTCCCTTTCCGTTCCTTTTTTTAGCGTCCCCGCATTCATGAACCTATCACAGGTTCAAGTGCAATGCAACCTTCAGGAAGTGCCACCGAAGGTATCAAACTTTTCAAAGGCGAAGCTCTCTCTGTGCAAGTTAATTCGCCTTCATTTTGGAAAAACAAAAAGGAAGCGCAAATTCCCGTCGACCAAATATTCTTCTACGATTATTTTAAGCGGAAAAATGAGTCAGAGAGGAAAAGTAAAAAGAAGAAGAAGCAAGTTGATGGTGATGGTGATAACGAGGAAGCAGACGAGGACGAAGAAAGTGACGAGCAAGATGGAGCAACGAGTGAAAAAGGTAGTGATGGTACAATCGAGGATCAAAATGAAGAGGACGAAGATATTGACCTGGAAGAAGCGGAAATCTGGAAGGTAGGCAGTTTTCTCCTTTTCCGGGTTCTTGAAATCTTATAAACCATACTCCAGGCGATGAAAGCGACGATGCCTCAAGAGGAACACGATCTCCTTTCCGACAACTACAATGAGGACGAGAGTGAGGATGAAGATGAAAACAATGTCGAACACGACGACACCGATGAAAAGGACAGTGATGCTGAGAAAGATGATACCGATGACGCCCTTTCATTGGCTGAAGCTTCCGAGGACGATGATCTTATTCCTCTCGACGAAATGCCCGACGGTGTTATCGCTTACGATGGCTCACTTTCCGAGAGTGAAGAATGGGGAGGAATTAAAAGTAAAACCAGAAAACGCAAGCAAGCAGATGACAAGGAGACTGGCCTAAAGAAAAAGCGACGCTCGTTGCCTACATTTGTCAATTATGAAGATTACGCGAAAATGATCGAGGATGGGCCAGAGAATAATATCTAGTTGTCTTGGCTAACGAAGAACATAATTATACCATTATGTTGTGCCTCCATTTCCAAGTCGTCTCACGACAATGTCGTCGATACAGGAGTCATGAAGGGGGAAAGAACTGGATATATGTTTCACAACAGTGCATTCTACCCATGACTTTCTGTGATTTGTCTGTAATATTATTTTGGGCATAGATACGACATGGCCTATGATTATAACTTATGCGATGGGGAAATTGCCTATATCACGAGACCTCCTGGTCCATTCCTGTCCTCTGCAGCCGGTACAACTACGCTACCAATGAAAACAGTCAGAGAAGAGCAATCACACCCGCATCCATCCCCACATCCATCCTCAGTTGATGAAATGAGCGATCATGAGAACCATTGGACGTCAGTAGTATCATCGGCAGACGCTACCATTGGCGAAGGTCCAGTATCAGTGTCGGAAGAAAATGCTCCTAGTACCTTACAAGAAGAGAGACCACCAGAGTGCGATCTCTTGGGACACCACGGGCAAACAACTGTCAAATGAAGTCACAACAATCACGTCGTCATCTTCCCACCATCATCATCACCACATTTAAAAACTCCCATACATACAATAAAACAAAATATGAATGCAACGAATGCTGGAGATGCTTGTCACCCACGTACATCCCGCATCCTAGGCCCCAGGAGACCTGGATCAAGGATGAAAAGGATGCATACCACATCTACCATAAAAACATCCCAACAAGAGAGCAGCCCCCACACAACACCTGAAACCACTGAAGACCCCACTACCCTAAAAGCCAAAAGAGTCCACCCAGTATCCAGAGCTGAGGACAACCCCATGGATACAGATATAGATGAGGACAACTCAGAAAAAGAGGAGAATCCAGGTGTACCCAATTCCCTCTTCTCAGGCCCAGTAACCCAAAGTTCGGACTCCATCCAAAAGATAAACAAACTCAAAAAGCTTCTTAAGGAAGCTCTATCAGTTGCAGGTGCCTTGGCCAATGCCCCCAGCTCAAACATTTACTGGGACCAAACAACAACTTGACTAATAGAACACTTCTTTACCAAAGTGACTACACAGAGTGAATTCTTTGCTTCATTATCTTTTTGCTAATACTCCCTACTCTGCTTATATTCTGCTCTTTTTTCATCATTTATTACTGTTACCTAGTGACTATCTTGTTACCCCAAGTCTCTTTCACTATTCAGCAAATATAGACACATTGTCTACAGTACTTAAACCACTTGGATATAAACCTGAGACCTAGTCTTTCTGTCTGGATCTCAGGTACATATGTTTACTGTTTTACTAGTTGCAATAATTAATCTCAAGTCTTTCTGTCTAGATCTCAGTCTAGCATTTCTAGCATCCAAGGACATTTCTGTACATATACTGCTACTTTTTCAGATAGTAAATACAGATTTCTGTAAAACACAAAAAGCAAGACACAATGAGATCATTGAGACCATGACTAAACTGATAGCAGATATTGAAATACTCAAAAATACCAATCTTCATCTATACAAAAATTCCACATCCCTGACCAAAAGACTAGAAGAGAGTATCCACAAACCATCAACTTAGGCCCAGGTAGCAGCCAAAGCAAGCCAACTGGATCAAGAGGCCAATTCCAATAGAGCCAACCACCCATTACAACTTATTATTGTATTTGAGAATAACATACCAGTTAATGACAGGCAAGACCCAATACTTATTACCAATAACATCAACAAATTCTTAACTGAAAACATTAAATCACAACATATCAAAGTCATAGCAATCAAATGGAACTATCAGGGAAACTGTATCCTATATACAAGATCAGACCAATATATAGCTAACCTCCTGATATTCTCTAATATACTACCTCACATTATTGCTCCCAGATACTCTGGTCTAGCTAGAGAAGACAAGAAATGGTATAAAATAGAGATTACAGGTATCTGCATAAAGCTCTGGAATAGTATCAAAGGTGTATTCCTCTCTCAACATATCCACTTATATCTTTGCAAGAACAATCCTGAATATACCAAGGCTAGCATAGCCCTCTTACCACACTGGATCTGTCCCTCCACAGAATTTGATATACAAGAATACTTGTTAGTGGTCTTTACAATAGATGACAAAAACCAATACATGCATCTACTAAAGAATGTCTAAACTCTAGCAGCATGGGGTAAAATTGTATATATGTGTTATATACCAAAAATTCAGTATTATTCATTATTTATATTTATTTTCTTTTCATTTTCTTTCTAATTCTCACTCCTAAACTCCTAATTTGTCTATTCCTATAGGATCACAGTATAGGCCAAATACTTGTATATCAACTCCTATTCTGGGATTTGTATAAGTATTTTACTAGTATATTGTAATTCTCTAGTTTGTAGATTAAAGTCATACTTTCCATAGTCTTGTAGTACTTTTTCTCTTTGCTATATATTATTATAAGTCATTTCCAAAGAAGAAAAATATCTCCCATGTATTTATCAACTTGATAGAGAACCTCTAGAAATACAACAAGGGAAAGCTATAAATAGCATAGAATAATATTGTGTACAACTATATGGTTATTAAATAAGGGTCTTGTGATTGTGGGAAGTAGATGCATAGACTATACAATATTTGTATAAGTAGTAGTAGAAATCCAATGGAAAACTCCATTGAGTTCTTCTCTTTTAATTGTCACTGGTTGGGGTCAAAGCTTTAGTTCTAAGCCTATACTCTTAACATTAGAACTTAATACCCTAGGCAATCTCTTACCTTGAGGCCTTGCCAATACTTACTCTTATTATCATTCTTGCTAGTAAGCACAGCACTCACAAGCTTTTTGAAAGCCAGGTCCCAGACATAAAGGAAACTTTGTAGTTAGTTAGGGGCTACAGATAGAGAACTTGGACAATACCAGTATCTTTGCTTCAAGACCTGACTTTGTCTTCTAGTGTTGATAATATATTTCTTTCACTATCTGCTCTGTACTATAAGTGCATTGTTATCTGTCTATACAAGAGAACAACAGTAAAGCTCTTAAAGCTCTGTCTAGAGTAGAGGTTCCCTTCTTAGGGACAATAGTTGTTTTCACCCTTGGTAGCTAGAAGTAGACATTATTGTTAGCACAGGGTTATAAAGACTTAAGGCTTAACCAAGGTAGTTGTTCAGAAAGAACTCAATAGAGTTCCTTGTTGGATTCCCCTAGATACTTATACAAATATTAGATAGTCTGTATGCCTACCTCCTGATTACATAACCCTTACTAAGAACTATCTATATCTTATATAATCCTTTCTATACTATTTATATCTTTACTGTATTGTATTCTTGAATGTTTTCCATTAAGTTGATGAATACATGAGAAATAGTTTTCTTCTCGGAAATCATCTCATAACATGGCCCCTTCTTCAAGTTTTCTTATCCCAAGGAATTTTTCCATTGTCTCCAGTTTTCCTTCCATCTTTTTTCCCTCTGTCTCTCATATTCCTTATTTGACTACTCCATAGTATCTTTTGCTGTAAACCTCCTGGGAGTTCTCTTAAGAACTTCTTTTTGTATCTTTCTTCTTCTGTTATCTTACTTCTTCAGTCTCTTTTCCATACTCTCTTTCAACTCCTCAACCAACTCCTTTATATTCTTCAGGTCTTCTCTACTTTCCCAAGTATCTCCTTCTACCATATATCCCCTTCTCATGTACTAAGAACTTCTCTCTTCCCCCTAACTATTCTTTTGTTTAGTATTTTTTCTACCTTGAATTCCTCTTCTCCTTCAATGATAACTAGTTTTGGTGGGTTTTTCCTTTGTCCTTTCCACCTGGGACCTGTACAACCATACTTGACTTATGTTAACTACAGGATGTATCTTAATAGAACTAGATAGTTTCTAATTCTATAGTATTGGTTGAGATAATTCCCTTGACCTTGTAAGGCCCCACAAACTGCTCTGTTAACTTTTCTGACCTCCTTCCTACCATCTGTCACTTGAGATCCTTTGTACTTAATAGTACCAAGTCCCTAACTTTATACTCTTCTCCTTCGCCTTGCTTTCTATCTACATACTTCTTCATCTTCTCTTGTGCTTTTTCTAATACTGCTTTTGCTTCTTCCTGGATTTTCTTCATTCTTTTCCATAAACTTTCCTACTATCTCAAACTTTCCCTTTCTTCTTCCTTCAAATTCCATTTGTAGATCCTGACCATAGTTTGCCTTAAAGGGAGATACTTTTCATAACCAAATGAATTTTGTTATTATATGTAAATTCAGTAGTTTCCAGCCCAGTCTGAGCCACTGCTCTGTCTGTGATCAATAAAGACCCTTAGGTATTGTTCTAGCTCCTGATTGATCTTTCTATTTGCCCATCTATTTTGAGAATGATAGGCTATTAACAGCTTTGTTTGAGATTCCAATAACTTGTTCAATTCTTTATCATTCCTGCTACAAACTGCACTCCTCTGTTTAATATGATACTTTCTGGAAGACCATGTAATTTTCAAATATAATCTCTAAATAACCTAGCAAACCCTTTCTGCTGATGTTTTTTCTATAGTTGTTATAAAGTGTACCATTTTACTAAAACAGTTGCAAACTATAGAATTGCATCATAACCCTGAGCTAAAGATAGTTTGGTAATAAAGTCTACTGAAATATAACTCCATAGTTTCTCTGGGATATGATTGGGTATTAGTTTTTCTACTGGAGCTTTACTTCTATTCTTGTAATATTGACAAGTATTGTATCCATCCATATATTTTCCAACTTTCTTTTGTAACTCCTGGCTACCAAATAGTTTCTTGTCAGCTAGTTCTGTTGTTTTCCATCTCCCACCATGTTCCCCTACTGGCATATTGTGATGTAGCTGTATTATCTCCCTTCTAACTTTCCTCTCTGGCACATAGATTTGTCCCTCTTCATAACCACTCCTTATTCTATTGTCCACTCTTTATCTTCAATGTTTTTATCTCTGCTTTCTTTAGTTCCTCCACTGCTTTGACTACTCTTTCATTTCCTTCCTATGCTTTTCTAATTTTATTTCTTAGGTCATTTTCTTTCTACCAGTGTTTCTATCCTCTTTATCTATACTGGTTTTATTAGCATTTGGTCTTTCATTGTCATTTTCTATCCCCTCTTGCCAATCCAGTCTTCTGCTCAGCCCATCTGCTTTTCCCATACTTTTTCCTGGAACATGTTTCAAGGTAAAGTCAAATTGATGATAGATATAATATCCCATCTAGCTTGTCTTTGATTTAACTTCTAGCTAGTCATAAAATACTAGAGATTTTTGTGATCTGTCCAGATTTTGAACTTTACTTTTGCTCTCTCTAGGTAGTACCTCTACACTTCTAAGCACTCAAATTACTGCTAGCATCTCTTTGTCATGAATTTTGTAGTTTTGCTCAGTTGCATTTAGTGACTTAAAGATAAAGGCAACTGGTCTCTACTTTTCATCCTCACATTTCACTAATAGTACTCCTTCTGTTGTATAGTCTGAGGCATCTGCCTCTACCCTTATCTCTTTGTCTAAATCAGAGATGGCTAAGACCAGTTCTAGTTGTAAATACTTTCTTTAGTCATTTATGAACACCTCTTCTGCTTTTCTTCTCTACCTCTACTTTTTCTCTTTCTAACTAGTAAGTGCAAATAGAGCTGCAATTCTAGCAAAGTCCTTGATGAATTATCTATAGTAATTGCAAGTCCTAGAAACTTTTGATACTTCCTTTACATTCTTTGAACTGGTCAGCTTAGAACTCTATCTACCTTTTTCCTTCTGCATTTCTACCTCCCAAGGTCCTATTACTACACCCTAGAAATTCCACCTCCTTACTTTCCACTAACACTTTTCTGGCTTAACAAATAGATCATTCTCTTCTAGTCTCTTCAACACTTCCTCTACCAATTTGTCATGCTCTTCTCAGTATCCATAGCAACTATTATATTATCAATGAATGTTGCTATATTTCCCTGATTGATTATATCTTAGAACAGATCATTCATCATAGTTTGAAAGTGGCAGGAGAATTTGTCAGACCAAAAGTACATAACTGTTGGTTTATATGCCCCAATGTAGTTATGAAATACAGTCTTCTACTCATTGCCTTCCTTGATTCTCATATTGTTGTATCCCCATCTAAGATCAGTTTCATGAAACACTTCTTCTTTCCCTACTCCATCTAGAATATTTGCAATTAGAAGTAAAGAGTATCCATTCTTTTACTATCCACTAATTTATATGATAATAGTCTTGTACTATTCTCCTTTTTCCATCCTTCTTTGCTACAAAAATGGACTGGTGAGGTCTAGTAATTTTGATGGCCAAATATATCCTTTTTGCAGTTGGTCCTCTATAGAATACTTGTATCTTCTTTTTTCTCTCTCAACAGTAAATATACTTTCCCTTTTTCCTGGGTACAAACCTTCTTTCAACTCTATTGTATGATCCCGATGGCTTTTGGTGAGTATTCTTTTTGATTTTTCCTTTCAAATACTTTTTTCCACTTCCAGAATCTCCTAGGTACTAATTCTTCTACTGTCTTTTCTTCTTACTATCTTTTCTCATCTGTCTCTTCTTCTATGTTTTCTGCTTTTTCTTTTCACATATTGGTAGACACATGTCATTTTGACTCTTCCCTTTTCTCCCAGTCTATTTCTGGATTATGGAAACACTAGCTAGGGTATACCCAATATTATCTTCTGTTTTCTCCAGATTGATACATCATTCATTTGACTCTCTCAATATGCTCTTTAAAGAATATATTGCACTCTATCTAGTAAGTGATTGCTCTCCTGATATTTACTAGTCCCATTTATATTTCTTACTAGCAAGGAGTTTTTAACTTCTCTAGTTTAAATCCCTTCTCTTTTGTAAACTTGGTATCTATGAATAGATCTGTTACTCCACTGTCTAACAGTGCCTTTACTACTACTCCTTCATGACTCTTCAGCTTTTTCTAACCCTACTTTCATCCATACTTCCCTTAGCAGTTATAGTGTATAGTGTACATCTCTTTGTTTTCCCTCAGTGTTGCTATAACAATTCAATTTATTTCCTAGTTTTTCTGGGTGCAATATACTGTACAAATTATTGGAGGCCAGTTGGGAGCTCACTGTCCTCTATTGTTTTTTACCAACTCTTACAATGTTTCTACTACTTTTCTCTCTCTTTCCTTTCTTTGCTAACAGTTTTTGGCCATATGGCCCCACTTCCCACACACATAGCATATTCTATCTTCTTCTCTTTCTCTATTAATATCCATTGCATTGGGATCTCTTCCTAGCCCTTATCCTCTCCAACTGTTCTATGCTCCTTCTCTAAAGTTCTGATCCCCTGTCCTTCTCTTTCTCTATATGATTCTCCTCCAAAGCCTCTTCTAGGCTATACATTTCCCTGTAGACACACTACATTTCTCTCCAACATCCTTTTCCTCTGCTCTACTCTATCTCTGGTTTCTGTTTAACCTTATCACTTTCTTCTACCATTTATACTGGAGGGACTTTCTGCTTTTGCCAACTTTCTCCTTAGCACTTCGCTTAACCCCTCTTTTGAACTCTTCAATAAGGGACTATCCCTTATAACCACTTTCTCTTGCTACCTTTTTGAACTCCTGGACATACTCATCACAAGTCTTTCCCCCTTGCTTAATTGTTCTTAGCTGCTCTATTTTCCTTTCTTCTTCCATTGTTTTTCCAAATTTATTCCTTATCTTACTAAACAATTCCTCTATTGTTTCTACTTCCAACTCTCTCTTTGATAGCTCATCTAGTAGATTGTCTTTCCATACCTCTGCCACTCCTCCCTGCATATAAGACAGTACCCAGGCCATCTTTGTTGCCTCTGACACCTCCATTATCTTTATGCTAAGATACAAGCGAGCTGTGTTAATAAATGCACTTACTTCCTCTATCTTCCCACTAAACAAAAAAGGTTTTACTACCTCTACTCTTGCTCTTCCATTCTACTACAAAAGAATGGCCATCTGCTGCTGCAGATTGGCTATTAGGGAAAGGAGTTATTCCTCCTAGGTAAAGGGAGTAGATTGTGATATGGAAACAGCAGGTTGCTTTACAGATTACTGTTGTTGTTGCTGTTGCTAAGACATATATAGCAGTGGCAGTGATAGTGATAGTGATAGTTGTGATGATGATTTCTCATAGGAGAATGAATAGTCTTCTTTGTCTAAACTTATGACTAGTTACTGACTAGAAGAGTAAAACAATATTATCTCTAAGAAGAAAATCTCTAAGCTAGATAGGCCTTTAAGAGAATGGACCAGTAGTATGAAGCTAATAACAAAAGACTAAATATAAGCCCACTTGATATGGAGGTCAGGTCTCAGACAGAGATATGAGTTTTGTCCAGGTCATCTATCTACTGTCTTTAACTGATAGTGAAGTCCCCTTTATAACTAGGGCCCACTTTCCAAAAAGCTTTTGAATATTGTGCTTATTAGTGAGAACGATAAAAGAGTAAGTAGAAATAGAGATTTTGAGGCTGCAAGGTACAAGGTCAATGATAGGTATTGAGTTCTTATATGTTATGAGAGCCCCAAACAGGAAAAGGTTTCCCCTGCACTTGAACACTTAATCCAAAACCTCAAAGTATACAATGGAGTAAGGATATAAAAAGGGTGGGAACTCAGTAAGTCAAAATCACATGACAAGGTCAGGTGATCATAGAACATTCTGGAAAGAACATGTGATCGTGGGACTTTAGGGTACAGCCACTGTAGTAGTAGTATAAGTAGAGCTGCAATCCAACGAAGAACTCCATCGAGTTCTTCTTGAACATCCACCTAGGGTGATTGCTAAGGACATTCACTGTTCACCGATAACATTATATTAGTGTAGAGTTGTGAAGACTTAAGGCTCAACCAAGATGGTTATTCAGAAAGAACTCAATAGAGTTCTCTTGTTAGATTCCCCTTAGATACTTATACAAATATTAGATGGTCTGTACATCTATCTCCCTATAATCACATGACCTTTACTAAGAACTATCTATATCTTATATAATCCTTTCTATGCTATTTATATCTTTCTTGTATTGTATTCTTGAATGTTTTCTATCAAGTTGATGAATGTATGAGAAATAGTTTCCTTATTAGGAGTCATCTCATAACAATCATAGCTAGTCTATTTCTTTCTAACCAGAAGATCTATAAATTGTCTGAAAAGAAAAGAAATCATCATTATCATCACTCTCACCCTTACCATTATTAATTATATCTCACTAACAACAACAGTAATCTACAGAGCAATCTGCAGGACTATCTACTTCCACTCTATTTCTATCCAAAGAATAACTGCTCACTCTTATTGCTGGTCTACAACAGCAGGTGAATATATTGTTATATCAGTAAGGAGAAAGTAGAGTAGAGATAGCAAAGCTTTCTCTATTTAGAGAAAAAATAGAGAAAGTAAGTGTATTTATCAATATAGCAAGATTATATTTGAGTATAAAGATGACAGAAGAACCAAAGATAACAAAGATAACCTGGGTACTATCTTATGTACAGGGGGGAATAGCAAAGACATGAAAGAACAACTTGTTGGATAAACTGTTAAAAGAGGAGTCAGAAGTAAAGATGGTGGAGGAATTGTTTACTAAAATGAGAAATGAGTTTGGAGAAACAGTAGAGGAAGAGCAAAAGATAGAGCAACTGAGAACAATTGAACAAGAAGAGAGGACCTGTAATGAGTATATTCAAGAGTTTAAGAAGGTAGTACAAAGAATTGACTATGAAGAGTGGCCTCTTATAGAAGAGTTCAAGAGAAGATTGAAGTGATCAGAAGAAAGCTAGTAGAAGCAGAAAACTCTCTCTCCTCATATAATAGAAAAGTGGTAGAAAGATGGTGAGATTAGACAGAAATCAGAGATAGAGTAGAGTAGAGAAAAGGATGTTAGAGAGAAATGCAGTATATCTATAGAGAAATATGCAGCAAAGAAAAAGATTTGGTAAAGAATTATATAAAGGAAAAGAGGAATAGGTTATATAGAGAACAGAGGGTCCAAATCAAAGAAAAGGATATTAGAATAGAGGAAACCAGTATAGGGAAACAAATACTGGACCAGAACCAATAGCAGTACATGGAGAAGAGAAAAGAAGAGGATATAGGGATTTGTTTCAATTGCAAAGGATTTAGGTATATAGCTCAAGATTGTAGAAGTCAAAAACAAAGAGTCAAAGAAGAAAGAAGAATCAAACAAGATGAGTCATCAAAAGAGAATAGAGGTCAGTAAACTCCTAGCTGTCCTTCTATAATAAATACAATATTTTGAAATGTATACAATTGGACAATGGATTGAATACCCAGAATATCAAGGGAGTAAGAGATATGAGAAAAACAGTGAAACCACTGAAAAGAAAGTATAGATGGAAGTAAAAGTAGAAAAACTGGACACTCATAAAGGAGTATCTATTAAAGTCTTGCTAAACAGTAGGGGCAACAGAGCTGTTTACAAATGACAAATTTGTAGAGAAATAGAGATTTAAGAAAAAGAAACTGGCAAGACCCATTTAAATTAGAAATGTGGATAGAATAGATAACAACAGAGAAAATGGCAATATATGAAATAGAATACAACTTGTACTATAAAGGGTATATAGAACAAGTAAAGATGGATATATGTAATCTGGAGAGAACTGAAGTAATCTTAGAGATACCATAACTAGTGGCACATAACCCTGAAATTGACTAAGAAAAGGGTAAAGGTAAAGGTAAAGATAATAAGATGTCTACCTCTATGTGGAAAGAACAAGAGAATAAGGAAAAATAGAGAAAAAAATCAAATAAGAGAAGAAAAGTTAGATGAAAAAGTTGTAAAGAAACTAGTACCAAAAAGATTTTGGAGGTAAAAGAAGATGTTTGGAAAGGCAGAATTAGAGTGCATGTTAGTGCAAAAGGCCTAGGATTATGTAATAGAACTAAAAGAGATGTTTGTACCAAGAAAGAGAAAAGTATATTCATTGTCTAAAAAAAAGCACAAGGAAAGTACAAGCATTTATAGAAGATCAACTATACAAAGAATACATCTAACTATCAAAGTCACCACAGACATCTTTAGTTCATTTTGTAGCCAAAAAGAATAGAAAGTGGTAAATGATACAGAACTACAAATATATAAATCAGTAGACAATAAAAAACAGCTACTTATTACCACTGATTGCTAATATCTAGATGGGATAGGAAGTAAAAAAGTATTTACAAAGTTGAATTTGAGGTAGGGTTATAATAATATTAGAATTAAGGAAGGGGAATGAATGAAAGATAGCTTTTACAATGTACATAGGGGCATATGAAACCTATAGTTATATACTTTGGCCTTACTAACTCTCCTGCCATATTCCAAACCATGATGAATGACCTATTTCAAGATATGATTAACCAGAGAACTACAGCAACCTTTATTAATAATATTATTGTAGTAACAGAAACAAAAGAGGAGTATAATAAGATAATAGAAGAAGTATTAAAGTAGTTGAAGGAGAATAATTTATTTGTAAAACTAAAAAAATATAAGTGGAAAATCAAAGAGGTAGAGTTTTTAAAAGTGATAGTTGGACAAAAGGGAGTGGAAAATACAAAAAGAAAAGATAGAAGAAGTGTTCAATTGGCTAGTCCTCTAAAATATAAAAGTGCAAAAATTCTTGGGATTAGCTAACTACTATAGACAGTTCATTAAAGACTTTGCCAGAATAGCAGTACCATTATATCTATTAGTATGGAAAGAAGAAAAGTAAAAGTGGAGAAAAGAACAGAAAGAGACATTTCAGGATATAAAAAGGGATATTTATATTAGAACTAGTATTAGTAATACCAGACCTGAACAAGGGAAATACAAGTAGAAGCAGATGCATCCAATTATATAACAGAAGAAGTATTGTTAGTAAAATATGAAGATAGAAAGATAGAGACCAGTAGCATTTATATCTAAGTTGATAAATCCAACAGAAAAAAACTATGAAAATTTACAATAAGGAAATACTAGCAGTAATCAAGTATTTGGAAGTGTGGAGGCATTATTTGGAAAGGGACAAAGGTACAGTTTGAAATATAGATAGACTATAAGAATCTACAGTACTTTATGTCTAGCTAGAAACTAAACTATAGATAAGCAAGATAGATACTGTACTTATCTAGGTTTGACTTTGTACTCAAATATATACCAGGGAAAAGTATGAAAAAGGCAAATGGGCTGAGTAGGAGACCAAACTGGCAAGAGGGGGTAAAAAACAATAATGAGGACAAAACATTGATAAAGCTAAAATAGATACAAAAGAAAGTGAGGTAGAGAGAAGAGATACTAATTGAGGAAGAAGACCTAAAGGAAAGGATAAAAAAGGTATAGAAGAAGGATAAAAGAGTAGTCAAAGCAGTGGAAGAGCTAAAAGGTCAGGGATAAAAATACTAAAGAAAGAAAAATAGTCAATAGAAAAAGGGCTAGTACTAAAGAAAAATCAAATTTATATACCAGAAAAAGAAGATTTAAGAGCAGAAATAATACAATTACACCACAACATCCTAGTAGAAGAACATAGAGGAAGGTAGAAAATAGTAGAATTGGTGAAAAAGAAACTATTGGTGACCAGAGATGATGAAAGAGATAGAGAGATATATAGATAGATACAATACTTACCAGAGAAACAAGAATAGCACAGAAGCCCCAGTAGGAAAGCTAATACCAAATGCAATTTCTGAAAAACCATAAAAGCATATTAGTACTAACTTTATTATCAAACTCCTATTATCTCAAGGTTATGGCATGATATTAGTAGTATATGATCAATTTACAAAAATGACCCACTTTATTGCTACTACAGAGAAAATGTCAGTAGAAAGACTAGTAAGATTGTTCTGAAAGCTTCTAGAGAATATTATATCAGATAGAGGACCTCAATTTGCAGTAGAAGTAATAAAGGAGCTAAATAAGATACTAGAGATTGAAACAAAGCTATCAATGGTCTACTATCCACAAATAGATAGACAAATGGAGAAAATAAACCAAGAGCTAGAACAGTATCTCTATATGTTTATCAATCATAGCAAGAGCAATGACCAGAGTGGCTGAGTATAGTAGAATTTGCCTACAACAATAAAATCCACTTAGCAACAAAAGTATCACCATTTAGAGCAAACTGTAGGCAGGATCCAAGAATGGAGTTCAAAAGGAGAAAGAAAGGGAAATATAAAGCAGCAGGGAAATTTGTAAATAAAAATAAAAATTCAGGAAAAAGCAAAGGCAATATTGAAAAAGATATAAAAGAAGATAAAACAATATGCAGATAGAAAAAGAAGAAAAAGAAGACAAATATTAAGAAGAGAACTTAGTAATGCTAAGTATAAAAGACTTGAAGTAACAAATGAAAAAACTGACAAAGCAGTTTGTAGGCCTATACAAAGTAAAAAAAGTTATTTTAACAAATACAATTGAACTCAAATTACCCCTGGCTATTAAGATATATCCAGTAGTCAATATAAGTAAAGTACAATTGTATAGATCCTAAGTAGAGGGCCAGAAGATAGTACTACTGTAACTAGTAGTTATAGATAGAAAAAAAGAATATGAGGTAAAGAAAATTTTAAGTAAAAAAAGATACAAGAGAAAGATAGGTTCTTAGTATGGTGGAAGGGATATATAGCAGAGGCAGATACATAGAAAGGAAGGAAGAATTTAGAAAATGCAAAGGAGCTAGTCAAAAAGTTTGAGAGAGTATATGGAGAAGAGACCAAAGAAATTAGATAATAGAAGCTAAAAGAAAAAGAAAAGACATTTAGTTAGGAACTACCAAGAAAGTTCATAGCCAAACTAGTATATAAATAGGAAAGAAAGAAGTATAAAAGAGAGAAAAAAAGAAATAGGAAGAAAACTAGAATAAATAGAAATTTTTTCTTAGAATGAGAAATTTTGAAAAGGAGATTGTATTATGAGTTATTTCCAAAAAAAGAAAATATTTCTCATATATTCATCAACTTGATGGAAAACCTCTAGAAATACAACAAAGAAAAGCTATAAATAGTATAGGATAATATTATATACAACTATATAGTTATTAAGTAAAAGTCTTGTAATTACAGAAAGTAAATATACAAACTATGCCATATTTATATAAATAGTAGTAGAAATCCAACAAAAAACTCCATTGAGTTCTTCTTCAATTGTTACTAATTGGGATCAGTCCTAAGCTCATACTCTTAATATATACCTCTTAAATTCCTTACTTCTAAATTACTGTTTCTTCAGACAATGTTCCACTATTCTGAAATATGCAACTATACATATGGTAGAAGATCAAGGCACAGTATACAAACTAAGACCAAGGTCATTCTACTTTTGTATTATTATTGTATTCCCTTTGGATTAGCTGTAAAACTACAGGACCAAAAAGCAACATTTCTTATTTTATCTAGTAGTATGTTCTACTCTCTGACTTTATTTATTGTGTCACTTCCTAGAACCCAGAGCATGTATTCATAGTATATTTCTAGTAATTTCTAGTATATTCCTAGTCTTCCTATACTACTACTTCTATCAACCTAATAATTAAACTAATACTAAGCTCTGGAAATAGCTATTCCCATTAATTGATTCTGTAATCCAGAAAACAAGTACTATAGGGTATTAGAAGAATACAAACTCTGAAAGGGCCTAGACTTCATGAATAGATAACTTGATAATACTATACCAGCCAAACCAATTACTATAATCCAACTTAACTACAATAAAAAAGACTATACAATCCTTTCATTGCTTAACCAATATCTACATAACACTGACATATTACTTTTTTAGAAGTCCAGCTGGAGTTGTATAGGTATAGATGCTTAAGACACAAATATAAAAGGCCTTATTGGACATAGCTTGTAGATCTTTCTCTTTCTATATACATTTTATAACCTAAATAATAAACAACTATAGATCATGCTATACTACCAGCGACAGAATGATCTTGAAATTGCACTTTACTCAGATCTAATAAAGGACCTATTAACAATCTTACAGGCCAACACTACAATACCAAAGATACAAATGTAAAAGAATAGACCAAAAGACTAGTTGTAAACCTAAAGTGTTACTATGCACTACTAACAGAACCAAACAGAAACACTATCAATACAAGAATTGAAAAACACAGCTATAACTTTTACTAAAACAATTTCAACAACCAACAAACAAGCAGTAAAAGTCTAAAAACCTTCAGGAGCAGCCAAACTATAGCAGAATACTAAACTCTCTAAAATAGCAGAAGAAATCCAAGAACTACAAGACCTATAGCTATTCTATCTTGAAGAATACCAAATATAAGACCAAAGGTATCATACTAGAGATCAAAAAGACTATATAACTTTTTTAAATATTCCTGCTGATTTGCCAAAACAGAGTGGGCTAATATTACTTTAGCTAAAGTCCAATCAGAAGAAGTATGAAGCTTTTGTAAATGGTCATCAGATATCTGAAGCTATCTATCTGACCAATCTTTGACTAGGGTCCCAAATACAACCTCAGCTGTTTTATACCAAGAAAAGTATGATATACTATGTAACGTTCTCTACCAACTACCTCTACTCTTCCAGAACCAATAGAGACAGACCTATTAGAATAAAAACCAAATAAACTTCCTTACTAAAGATATTACAAAAACTAAGATACATGAAAGTTCTAGTCTCAACAAGCTCTAATACATCTCCTGGACCAAGCTAGATTAGCTATACCATGCTCAAATGGGTATAGCTAACTATTCAGACTGAAACTCACCACACTTTATGTAGAAATACCTAATAGTAGAATATCATCTACAACAATGGAAGAAGAGTAGTCACAGTTGTTCTTAGAAAACCAAACAAACTAGACTATTCCAAATTTTGTACATATAGGCTTATCACAATACTGGAATGTATGGGCAAACTACTAGAAAAGATAGTCACTCAAGACTAGCATATATGGTAGAATACTATAAACTCATTGCAAGAACACAATGTAGAGAAAGAGTAAACTACTTTACCACTGATGTATTACTATCCTTTGTTCATAATGTACAGATAGCATAGAACTACAGTAAAGTTACTTTAGCACTGATCTTCAATATCAAAGAATATTTTGACTTTATAAATTATAATAAACTTATAGTAGAAATGCAAAAATAGCAAATTCTTCTAAAATACCTCAAATAAACAGAGAGTTTTCTATCACAAAAAAAGACAGCTATATGCATAGATATAGCCAGGGGAAGTAATGAGTAATATAAAAAATAAAATCCCACAAGGTTCACCAGTCTTACCAATACTAATATCACTTTACTTGACAAGACTTCTAGATTTATTTAAACCAAATCCCAATAGTAACATACAAGAATAACCCAGATCAAATAAATCTACTGCTATTATACTCTTTATATAAGTAGATAATGGCAAACTAACAGTCTCCTCCAAATCACTAGAGACAAATATCAGTATACCATAGAGTAAACTAATAACTATGAAAAGTAGATCTCACTTGTTATAGAATTGTACTGGAAGTATAACTATTATCAGCCTTAGACTGATAATAAGTGAATATAAAAGAGATGTTAGCAATAAAGAGTTAAGGTAGTAAAGATAATGGAATGAATAATATATTACTACATTAGAATTAGTTTGGAAAAAGAGACTTTAGACTTGATTGGACTAATTACAGACATTGGACTATAGGAGAAATATTGGATAAACCTTGGAGTAACTATGGACAAACCTTATAATAGTTATGGATATTAGGATAAATAGAAAATTATTGAACTAATCCATTTATAAACTCTAACTCAACTAGTCACTTACTGTTACTTGGTAGTACTTAGAATAGTAGCTTTTGTGATATTACTAGTTAAAATAAATACAGTTTAGAAAAAAAAGGAAATAGTAAGTTTTCTCTTTCTGTAGTTTATCTAAAAACCTACTTTTCTTAGAACTCTATATTCTCTTTAGTCTTTGGATCAACTTGTGAAATGTGACTAAAAGCCTTAATATTTATCCTTTCAATATAACTCTTCTAAAAACCTTAATTGGACCCTTTGTAGAGGAACAAAGAGATATCAAGTATTGACATAGGCTCAAGGTTGAAACATATATTCACCCTTATAGTCTAGAATCTTAACAGCCCTAGTATTCTTTATCAAAAAGAAGAACAGTTTCCTATGCTCATTTTAGAACTATCAGTCACTCAACTCTATGACTATTAAAAATATATACTCTCTCTTTCTAATCTTTAAATTCATTTTATAATTCCATAGAGCCAAGTACTTTACCAAGCTTAATGTCCATTGGAGTTTCAACAATATGGGTATCAAACCCAGAGATAAGTAGAAGGTAGCTTTCTATACTAACTACAGATTATTTAAACTACTGGTAATATTCTTTGGCATGACTAATAACCTAGCTATATTTTAGACAATGATAAATAATATCTTCTAGGACCTCATAACAGAAGACATCATGATCATCTATCTAGATGACATTCTCATCTTCACCAAGACTATAGAAAAATATACAAGGGCTATCTGGAGAGTGCTAAAAGTCTTAGTAGAGCATAAACTGTTCCTCTGACTAGAGAAATATAGGTTTTAAAAGAAGCAGATTAAGTATCTAGGCTTGGTTATTTCAGAAAACAAAGTGTTTATAGATTCTATCAAGATTACAGAAGTCTATAAGTGGTCAACCCTGGAAAACCAAACTGATATCCAGGTATTTCTAGAGTTTGTTAGCTTTTACAAGAAGTTCATATAAGACTTCTCAACTATGGTATGTTCTCTCTTCAACCTTATTTGAGCTGATCAAGTATAGACCTGGACAAACAAGGAGCAGAATTATGAGATCTATAACAAGGAGGTACTAGCTATTATTTGAGCCCTAAAAGAGTGAAGACATTTCCTAAAGAAGCAGCCCATCTAGTAGAAATCTAGATAGACTACAAGAATCTTGAATACTTTATAACAGCAAAGAAGCTCAACTGTCATCAAGCTTACTAGTCTCTTTACTTTGTTTGTTTTGACTTTACTCTCTGCTACTACTCCAGATGATCTATAGGGAAGTCTGATGCTTTATTCTAAAGACCCAACTATAGAACTAAAACTGGCAATAATAAAGACATCATGCTTCTTTGACCAGAATTCTTTGCTATTTGAGTACTTGAAGAAGTCAAACTCACTAGGGTCAAATAGAAGATGCTCTTTGACATTTAACTATTGTGCAACTTAAGCCAAGTTGACTCAATAGCTAAGTCTTTGAGGATTACAAAGAGAACTTGATAGAGTTCTCAATTAATTGTACTAGCTACTTATACAAGTATACTATTTGCCTTTATTTACATTAATAGTATAATAATATTCTACAACCAGCCAAGAGGCTGCCAGTTCAATTCCCTTGTCTGCCATTCTATAAATATCTATTCTTGGTCATAGTCAAGGTAACTCATAATACCAACATGGTAACAGAGATAGAGATTTGGAGGAGCCAGTTGTAAAGACTGTCTTGGAACTATAGCTTTCTTTTGCTGTACCTTTTAGAACTTTTATTTGTATTTCTCCCTGCACAAGATATGCCACTACTCTTCAATCCTACCACAGCTGCTTTTTCCCAGTCCTATATTCTAGACACAAAATCCTCTTTCTATCTTTTCTGATACTCCTTTTACTGTATCTTTCCTTCTATACTAACTACACTTTACATTGACTGCTTTTCTTTCTCTTGCTATATTTTCTTTTTATCTCTATGCTTCAAGGCAACTACTATACCATATATTTCTTAAATGCTTACCAGAATATCTTGGTGCCTTTGTAATTGCACCCTCTACACTTCACAAATGTTATAATTTCCTACTTGGTTATCCACTCTTTCTACTCTAATATTGTACTTCTTGGGGATATACCCTGTATACTACTATGTTCCTATATCTTTCTCCATAAAGAGTGTGCTGGTCTTTTTTTTTACTGTATCTTTTGTGAACTAACTATATATACTATCTTTTTACTTCTTTTTTTTTCTTCTCAACCTTAATATTTGGGTACTCTCATTTGAAATGTCCAATACCCCAACATCTGAAGTATTTAACTTCTTCTATTGTCTTACTTTTCCTTATTCCTACTTTCTCTTTCATTCCACATTTCATTACTCTACTCAATAACACTTCAAATTTATTTTTGGGAATTGGTTTTTTCTTCTCCTTTTTATTTTTATTCCTGCAATTTTGAGCCAGATGCCCAAACCTTTTATAGTTTCAACACTTTCTTTTATCTTTCTCTTTTAATTCTACTCTTAGTTTGGTAAGAGTATGTTATTGGTTAAGTATGCTATTCATGAGTAAATTATATTGCTCTAGCAACATAGTATTATGTTATTGGATAGTTGAAAGATCTTATTAGCTATATTATATCTGCTGGGATACAAGATCTTTATCTAGCCAGAGTTCTACTACTCTACTAACTACTGCCTTAATACTAGAGTTATACTATTGCCTCTAAGAAGAGAACCCCTAATTTAGACAGTTTTTTAAAGATAGACCATTACTCCTCTGTATGTACTAATTATAATAGATTACTAGTACAAGGTTTATAAGACAAAAGCTAATACTTTATCTATTAACACTCAGTTACAAGTTCTGGCCTTGATTACAATACTGTAGCGACTTAGCCCAAGACAACTTAATCACTCTCCAAGTCAAGTTAACAAA
This sequence comes from Leucocoprinus sp. KB1807203, assembly GCA_019327925.1. Classification (NCBI taxonomy): domain Eukaryota; kingdom Fungi; phylum Basidiomycota; class Agaricomycetes; order Agaricales; family Agaricaceae; genus Leucocoprinus; species Leucocoprinus sp. KB1807203. Next base: position 71,271 of record JAHTMQ010000038.1, on the reverse strand, counting down.
AAGAACTCAATGGAGTTCTTATTTGATTGCTATATACTATTTATATATATATTCTGTATTTACTTCTATTTATAAAGTCCTACATATCTCTTTTGAGTCATTTCTCTCTTATATATCCATTGATTATTTAAATAAAAAAGAAAAGAAAAGAAAAGAAATATAAATAATGACTTAGCCATTTTGGCTGTGTTATAACACCACCCCTCTCTTAAGGTTCTTGTCCCAAGGATTTTTACAACTCATAGTAGAGATTACAAATATTTTCTATTTCATTGTTATCTTTCTCTGTCCACTCTTTGAGTTCTAGATTTTCTTGCTCAATTTCTTCTTTCTCTTCTTTTATTGTTTCTATTGTTCTTCATTCTCTTGTTTTTTTTTCTTTCCATTGTCTCCAATTTCTTTCCAACCTTGCCCAGTATTCTTTGTTGTATCTTTTGTCTGACCAACTAGATAGCTTTTTTACCATAAATTGCCCTAGCAGTTCCTCTCTCCTAAATATTCCTTCTTTTCTTTTCTGTCTTTTGATATCTTCTATATCTCACTAATATTCTTTCTCAAAATTTTTCAACTGCTTTCTTTGCATTCTCCAAATTTTTCTTTCCTTTCTAAGTATTGGATTCAGCTGTGAACTCTTTCCACTGTACCAAGTATTTATCCTTTTCTTTTATTTGTCACTTGTTCAGAATTCTCTTGACTTTCTATTCTTCTTCTCTCTTAATTATGACTAGAGCTGGTTGCTTCTTTTTCTGCCCCTCTACTTATCCTATATATTTTTGTACTCTGCTGACATTAACTACTGGATGTATTTTTACTATACTAGGTAGTTCTAATTCTACTGTATTCAATAATATGACTTTCTTTATCTTGTAAGGCCCTACAAATTTCTCTATCAACTTTTTCATCCCTCTATCTACTATTTGGTATTTCAAATTCTTGGTGCTGAGCATCACCAAGTCTTCTACTTTGTATTCATCAACCTCTGCTCTCTTCCTATCTGTATACCTTTTCATCTCTTCTTATACCTTTCCTAGTACTGCTTTTGTCTTCTCTTGAATCTCCTTCATTTTTGTCACAAATTTCTCTACCCTCTTTGTACTTTCCTTTCTTTTTTATTTTAAACCCCATCCTAGGATCTTGTCCATAGTTTGCCTTAAAGGGCAATGTCTTAGTACTCAAATACACCTTATTGTTGTAGATGAACTCAGCTATTTCCAACTAGTCTGGCCACTGCTCTTGTCTGTGGTCTATGAACATCCTCAAATACTACTCAAGTTCTTGGTTGATTCTTTTTGTTTGCCATCTGTCTGAGGGTGGAATACTATTGACATCTTGCTCTTGATCCCCAACATTTTATTTAACTCTCTCATTAATTCTGCTGCAAATTGGGATTCCCTATCTGAAATGATACTTTTGGGTAATCTATGTAGTTTTCATATATTATCTCTAAATAGCCTAGCTAGCTCTTCTACTAATATTTTCTCTATAGTAGAAATAAAATGAACCATTTTTGTTAACCTGTTCACTAACACTAGAATTGAGTCATATCCCTGCACCAATGGTAGCTTTGTAATGAAGTCTGCTGATATATGACTCCAGGGCTTTTCTGGTATTAAATTAGGCATTAATTTGCCTGCTAGTTGTTCTGTGCAGTTTTTATTCCCTTAGCAGAAATTGCACCTCTCTATATATTGCTTCATCTCCTTTGTTACTTCTGGCTACCAAAAGTTTCTCGTGACCAATTTTACTGTTTTTTATTGCCCTCTATATCTTCTTACTGGTGTATTGTGATGCAATCTAATAATCTTTGCTTTTAATTTCTTATCCTTAGATATATACACCTTCCTCTTTTTGTATATTATGCTATCAATTTCTCTTTATTCTTCATCACTTAGTATCTTTACTCCTGCCTACTTCATTTCTTCTACTACTTGAATTACTTCATCATTTCTTACTTTTGACTGCCTTACTTTCTCTAGTAAGTCCACTCTCTATATGATCACCTCTACTCCTTCTGTCCTTCTTACTTTTAACTATTCTAGCTTAACTAGTATTTCATCCTTGTTATCTCTTTCCACTCCAATCTCCCAATCTGGTCTCCTGCTTAAGCTATCTACCTTCCCTATCTTACTCCCTGGAACATGTTTGAGTATAAAGTCAAATCTAGATAGGTATAGAGCTTATCTTGCTTGCCTCCTATTTAACTTCTATGTCTTTATGAAATACTCAAGATTTTTATGGTCTATCCAAATCTCAAATTTTATAATCACTCCTTCCAGGAAGTGTCTCCATGCTTCCAAACATTTAACTACCACCAATATCTTCTTGTTATGTATCTCATAGTTTCTTTCTATATCACTTAGAGATTTTGAAATAAAGACAACTAGTCTCTACATCCCATTGGAGTATTTTACTGATAACACACTTCCAGTAGCATAGTTTGAAGCATCTGCTTCTACTCTAAATTCTTTGTCTAAATCTGGAGCTGCTAACACCAGCCTGGTTATGAAGATCCCTTTTAGCTTATCAAATGCTTGTTGCTGCTCCTTCCCCTACTGCCACTTCACATCTTTCTTTGTCAGTATGTTCATTGGCCTTGCTACTCAAGCAAAGTCTTTAATAAACCTCCTATAATAGTTGGCAAAGCCTAAAAACTTTCTAACATCTTTTACATTCTTTAGCTCTGGCCAACTCAACATTCTATCTATCTTTTCTTTCTCCATTTCAATTCCATTGGGTTCTATGATGATCCCTAGAAACCCAATTTTCTGCACCTTCCGCATACACTTTTCTGGCTTGACATACAAGTCATTCTCTTCTAGCCTGTTCAGTACTTCTTCTGTTTCTGTTCCTACCAGTACATTATCTACAAAAGCCATAACTTTTCCTTCATTAATCATGTCTCTCAGGATTTCATTCATCATCACCTGAAATGTGGCTGGTGAATTTGTCATTCCAAAGAACATAACTGTTGGCTCAAAGGACCCTACATGGGCTGTAAATGCTTCCTTCCACTCATCTCCTTCCTTTATCCTTACATTGTTGAACCTCCACTGAAGATCTATCTTAGTGAATACTTGTTTACTCCCCATGTTGTCTATTAAGTCCATAATCAATAGAAGTGGGTAATTATTCTTCATTGTCTAGTCATTCAAGTTACAGTAGTCCATTACCATTCTCTTTCCTCTGTCCTTTTTGTTCACAAAGAAAACTGGTGATGTTTGAGGGGATTTTAATGGTCTGATGTATCCCTTTCTTAGCTGATCCTCCACAAAATTCTGAACTTTCTCTCTTTTGTTCCTGGACAAAGGGTGGATTCTTCTTTTTCTGGGTTTAAATGTCTCCTTGAGATCTATGGCATGATCCCAGATTTTCCTTGTTGGCATTCTCTTCAACTCTACCTTTCCAAACACCTTTCTCCATCTTAGGAATCTCTGTGGTACTATTTTCTTGATTTTCCTATGGTCCACTTTAACTTTCTCTTCTCTTCCCCAGTCTTCTTTATCATCTACTGCCCATCTTACAATCTTCTCTTCTTCTATTGTTGCTACTCTTTTTACTCTCTTCACTTTCTTTTCTTCTTTCAGCTTCATATTCCTTCCACACAGTGGCAGGCACCTTGTCATCTTTACTTCTTCCATTTCCCAGTCAATCTCTGGGTTGTAAGCTTGTAACCACAACATCCCCAATATAACATCTGTCTTTCCCAGATCACATACATCCATTCTCATCCTTTCTATGTGACCTTTGTAGTACACATTCACTTCTACTTGATGTGTTATTGCTCCTGCACTGTTATTTGTGCCATCTACATTCTTTACTTGCACCGGTCTTTCCAATTTCTGCAGTTGAAACTCATGTTTAGCTACCATCTTTCTATCTATGAACATCTATCCCTGTTATGCCACTATCCTGACTCTAACAACTGTGCATCCTCTGGTATATTCTCCATTCTACAATATTCCTGCACCTTTTCCCAGTTGGGATGTGCTGGCTCTATTTCTCTTACTTCCTCTTGTTGCTGTGCTTTTCCCCTTATAGGGTGCACTGTCTCTTCTCACCCCCTTTCCTTCTCTACTTCAATGTTTGGACACTCCCATTTGTAGTGTCCAATTCCTCTACATCTAAAACACTATACTTCCTTCACTACCTCTTGCCTCCTGACTTTTACTTTTCCCTCCACTCCACATTGTATCACCCTACTCACTATTATTTCAAATTTATTTTGGGGAATTGGTTTCCCCTTCATCTCTCCCCTTTTATTCCTACAGTTGCAGGCCAGGTACCCAAACTTTCTACAACACCAACACATCCTCTCTTTTCTTCCTTCTAACTCTGCCCTTAGTTTAGTGAGGGCATGCTTTTGGTTGAGCAGGCTGCTCATGAGGGAATTGTATTGGGATTGAGACATTGTATTGACGTCTCAATGGTATGGAATGAATAGTTGATCTTACTAGTTATACTATGTATGCTGGGGCACAAGATCTTCACCCAGCCAGAGTTCTACTGCCCTACTAACTACTACCCTTATATTATGGTTATACTATCACCCCAAGGAGAGAATCCCTAACCTAAAGCCTTCTTAAGGATGCAGCATTACTCTTCTGCATAGACAGATGACAATGCACTGTAGCAGAAGTTTATAGTAGGAAAGCAATACAAGTAACTACCAGCCCACTCATTGTGAGGTCAGGTCTTAGTAGTGATACCTGAGCTTGGTACCACACTTCCACCTGCAGTCCCTAACTGACTGCAAAGTCCCCTTAAGCCTAGGGCCTGGCTATATTGTAGTGGTCCTGAGTTGTGTTACCCAGGTACTGAGGAAGATGAGAGAGTAAGCTGGCAGGGCTCTATGATGAGTGTGCTGATGAGAGAATTGAGTTCTGGTGTAGTGACTTAGCTGAGATGACTTAATCACTCCTAGTCAAGTTGACAAGGAGAACTCAATAAAGTTCCCATCTGATTGTTGACACTACTTATACACATTCTTGTATTTACTTCTATTTATAAAGTCCCACACATCCTTTTGAGTCATTCCCTTGCACATCTATTGATTTCCTAATTAATGAACCCAATCTTTATCACAACCTAGATTTCCTAGAAGACTGGTCAGTCTTTGTACAAAAGCTATCTAATATCTTTAGCTCTTACTCACCTGAAGATGACAATGAGAACATGATAGTGTCCATTCCCTTTCCTAGTGATAGCAAGGCTGTCAACTACTTTATTTGTTTTGTGAAATACCAGAACTATATTTGCTGGGATAAAAGAACCCTATGTAAAGTGGTCAAGGATACTATCCTAAACTGCATCCAAGACAAGCTATATTATAGCCAGGAAAATGTACTATTCTTTGAAGGATTCAAAAGAGCAGTCTTGTGGATTGATAGCAACTACTGGAAGAGAGTCTAGAATGACAGGAATAAGTCAAGGATAAACTGCTCCTACCAGTATTATGCATCTAAGCCATTAAGGCTAAAACCCTCTAGAACTCTTGGGGTCAAGAAGAGAACAAGCCCCAATGAAAGAATGCCCAGATTTCCATCCTCCATAGGAACCTTGTCTGTTTCCTCCTCATAGAGGATCCCTTCCATTAGCAGTATCTTGGGAGCAGACAGTTAACTTACACTAATTGAACAGCAGTGTTGTATAAGCCTAGGACTGTACTTACATTGTGGCTAGTCTGGGCATCTGGCTAGAGTCTGCCCTAGGCAGTCAACAAGATCTACTAGTAGTCTAGAAGCACAAATAGCTCAGTTAGAAGCACCTTGGACTTTTCAGAACTATCAAAAAATAAGAAGGCAGTTCTTTCACCTTCTAATGAGTTGACTGCCTAGAAACTATTGGAAAACATCTGTTGAAGGTAGGGTTTGCTATTCTGTTTAGTCCAAAATCACTCTTTATCTCACTGTGCTCAAATCTGGTCTCAAAAGATTTTCTAGAACTAATTGACTCTGGCTCATCAGATTGTTTAATAGACTCAAGTTTTGTTGCTTCCTATAAGTTGCTATTCTAGGTTATTAAACTCCTTTCTCTGACACTGATAGATGGTACCGTTAATCAATATGTAACTTGAGTCATAATACTACCAATTCAACTCACTTGCAACTACTCTTGTACTTCTGAGTTCTATGTGATATACCTGAATGGTTCAAGCCCAGTAGTACTGGAATACAGTTGGTTAAAAAGCCACAATCTAAACATTGACTGGAGAAAAGAGGTCCTAGACATATCTTTAGATAGGACAGGGAATCTAGGGAGAAACAAAATCAGCAACACTAAAGAACCAAAACATGAATCAGGAGCACAACTGTCCATATCACTAATTAATGCAACAGCTTACTAACATACTTGTAGAGCATCTGTATCCTAGCTATTTCAACTCATTTCTAAGATACTCAATGGCTAAGCAACTCAGAGCAGACCAGTGAACTCTGAATTAAACAAAGTTCCTGTAAAATATTATCAGTTTATAGATATGTTTGACAAATAATACTCTAGACTTCTATTTGAACATCATTTATATGACTTGGCCATCTGAATAGCAGAGGACTTATTACTACCTCTGGAATCTATATACTCACTGTCAACACTCAAAATGTAGACATTGTGGGAGTTTATTGATGAGAACATCAAGTTAGGTGCTATCCAGTCCTCTTAATCTCCAGAAAAAGCTCCAGTGTTGTTTGTGAAAAAGAAAAATGGAGACTTGAGGTTGTACATCAACTATCAAGATCTTAACAAGATAACTCATAAGAATTGCTATCTGATCCTATTGATTTCTGACCTTTTAAATGCCTCTAAAAAGGCAAAAATCTATACAAAAATAGATTTGAGAAATGTCTACCACTTGGTATGCATTGCTAAAAACAATAAGTAGAAAAACTGTCTTCAAGATCTGATATGGATTCTTTGAATAGCTAGTTATATTTTTTAAACTATTGAATATCCTTGTAGCTTTTCAACAGTTTATAAACAAGCTTTTTGGGAACTTACTGAATATCTATGTGGTCATCTACCTAGACAACATCTTAATTTACTTAAACAATGTAGAGGACTGCTAAGGTTATATAAAGAAAGTACTATAACGTCTCTGAGCCCACAAGCTATATACTTCACTGGCTAAGTGCACATTCTATTAAGAGAGTATTGAGTTTCTAGGGTTTGTACTGGACCTCAAGAGTTTAACTATAGATGAACAAAAGATAAAAACTATCAGAGATTAGTCAGTTCCTCAATGATTCAAAGAAGTTCAATTGTTTCTGAGATTTTCAAACTTCTATCAACAGTTTATACACAATTATTCTAGGATAGTAGCTCTTCTCATTTGTCTAATATAAAAAAAGGTCCTCTAGGATTGGTCAGAAGATTGTCAGAAGGTATTTGAGACATTAAAAGAAGTATTCACTATGGCACTAGTATTGGCAAGATGAGATCCTGATTCCAAAATAATAGTAGAAATAGATGTATCAGACAGAGCCTTAGCAGCAATCCTTTCAATGTACAAGGGAAAGGATATTCATCCCATAGCCTTCTATTCTGGAATATTCAGTGACATAGAGCTAAATTATGATATACATAATAAGGAACTTTTAGCAATATTTGAGACCTTCAAAGAAATAAAGACATTATCTAGAAGAGACTTTCATCCCTATGAAAGTGCTCACAGACTATAAGAACCTCATCTATTTTTGTGGCTCCAAGCTCCTTTCTCATCAACAAACACACTGGTTGGAGTTTCTCTTGTAGTTCAATTTAACAATATACTTCTAACCAAAAAGATTGAAGACAAAACCAGATACTTTGACCCACTGCTGGGACATATACAACAAAGAAGAACCAATAGAGAACTCAAATTAATGACCTATATTTGTATTCAACCAACTATTGATAGAACAGAGCAATAACCTACAAGAACCCAAATAATTACAAATGGCAATCCTTCTAGACATAGAAAACATTAAACTTAGACATCAAATGGGCAGTAACAGTAGACCTAACTTATCAAGAATACCTTAATACCATACAAATCCAAGAAGACACTAGGTAGACTATCAATATTAATGGATACCTATGCTTCAAAGAACGAATTTTTGTCTCTAATATAGAAGACCTCTAGCTGTATGTACTTAGAGCAAAGTGTGACCATATACTTGTAGGCTATCTAGGACAAGCCAAGATGCTACAGTTGGTCTGCTGGGATTATATCTAGTCCAACTTATAAACCTTTGTCATCAACTATGTAAACTTTTGCAGTACTTGCTCTTAAAACAAAGCTAGGCACTATAAGCTATATAGTACCTTAAAACAACTTTCTATTCCCCCTCAACCTTGGGAGTTCATATCAATAGACTTCATCAAGTGTCTATCTGAGTCAAAAGACTACATGGATATACTAGTAATCATAGACAGACTCACAAAGCAAGCAATCTTTGTTCCAACATATAACTCAATCAACATAATAGATCTTACCAACTTGTTTGTCCAAAATGTCTTCTCTAAGCATAGAGTACTGTCATGACATAGCCAAAACAGCTAAGTTATTATTTATATTTCTTTTCTTTTCTTTTTCATTTAATTAAATAATCAGTAGATGTATAAGAGAGAATGACTCAAAAGAGATGTGTGGGACTTTATAAATAGAAGTAAATACAGAATGTGTATAAGTAGTATACAGCAATCAAATGAAAAACTCTATTGAGTTTTTCTTGTCAACTTGGGCTAGGAGTGGTTTTAAGATGTTATAGTCTAAGTTCTTATACTAGAACTCAATTTCTTCATCAGTACCACTCACCATAGAGCCTTGCCAGCTTATTCTCTTATCTTTCTTGGTACTTGGGTAATATAACTTAGGACCACTATAATATAGTCAGGCCCTGGGCTTGGGGAAACTTGATAGTCAGTTAGGAACTATTGATAGAAGCACAGTACCAAGCTCAGGTATTGTATCTGAGACCTGACCTCATAATTGAGTAGTGTTGTATAGCATACTTGTGCTGTTCTTAGTAGAAACCTTGTGCTAAAGTTCTATTGTGGACTATACATACAGAGGAGTAATACCATATTCTTAGAAAAGTGTTTAGGTTAGAGATCTTCTCCTTGAAGTGATAGTATAACCATATTACTAGGGCAGTAGTAAGTAAGGCAGTAGGTGTTTAGCTAGGTAAAGATCTTGTGCTCTAGTAAATATAATATTAGTAAGATTATTCTTTATTTAACTTCTCTAGAGACATAGTATTATGTCTCTAGAGCAATATAACTCTCTCATAAACAGGATGCTCAACCAATGGTGTACCCTTGCCAAACTAAGGATAGAAATAGAGAAAAGAGAAGAAAGAGTGTGTTGGAAATATAAAAGGTTTAGGTACCTGGCCTGTAACTGCAGGAATAGAAAGGAGGAGATGAAGGGAAAAACTGACTCTCTAGAATAAATTTGAGGTGATAGCAAATAGAATAATATAATGTAGAGTGAAAAAAAGAAGTGAGTATAAGGAGACAAGAGATAGAAGAAAAGGGAGTACAATACTTTAGGTATTGGGGAATGGGACACTACAAGTAGGAGTGTCCAAATATAGAGGTGGAAAAGAAGAAGAGAAGGAGTGAGGAGGTGGCATGTGTAGTTAATCCACCAAAGGTGCAGCAAGAGGAGAAACCAGTATACTTCTTATGAAAGAAGGTACAGGAATATAGTAGTGCATAGTAGTATACCCCCAAGAAGTACAGCCCTAGAGAAGAGAGGTTGGAAGATGAGATGGAAAGTGCTAATGTCTGTAAAGTATGGAGAATGTGACTATAAAGGCACCAAGACAAAGGAAAACCAAAAATAGAATTTTGTCTCTGGAGAGAAACTGAAGAATATATAGTACAAGAGTTGTCTAGAGACATAGAAATAGAAAAACAATAAAGCAGGGAGTAAAATTAAATGTACAAAGTATAGAAAAAAGAATACAATAGTAGAGGAGAAAATATCAGAAGAGAAAAGAAGAAATATTTGGTGCCCAAAATATAAGATAGAGAAGAAGTGACCATGGTAGAACTGGGGAGTAGTAGTAGTAACTCTAGAAGAGAAAAAGATTGTGAGATAGGCAGTAGACAATAAAGAGGATTAGGAAAGAGAAGAAGTTGAAGTGGACTATAGAAAGATTGAAGAAATAGTGCTATAGAAATTTTTAAAGTAGAGAAAAGTGTTTGGGAAAGTAGAGTCAAAGAGAATGCCAATGAGAAAAATCTGGGATTATGCCATAGATCTCAAGAAGACATTTAAACCTAGAAAAGAAAGGATCTACCCTTTATTTAAAAATAAAAGAGAAAGAAGTTCAGAATTTCATAGAGGATTAGTTAAGAAAGAGATATATCAGACTGTCAAAGTCCTCTCAGATATCACTAGTTTTCTTTGTGAGCAAGAAAGATAGAAGAAAGAAAATAATAATGAACTACTATAATCTGAATGACCAGATAGTGAAGAATAACTATTCACTTCTGCTGATTACAGACTTAATAGACAATATAGGGAGCAAATGAGTATTCACTAAAATGGATCTTTGGTAGGGGTTTAACAATAAAAGAAAGGGATAAGTGGAAGGAAGCATTTATGACCCATATAGAGTCCTTTGAACCAACAGTTATATTCTTTGGAATGACAAATTTACCAGCTACATTTTAGACAATAATGAATGAAATCCTGAAAGATATGATTAATAAAAAGAAAGTAACAGCTTTTGTAGATAATGTACTAGTGGGAACAAAAACAGAAGAAGGATATAATGAGATTGTGAAAAAAGTACTGAAGAGGCTAAAGGAGAATAACTTGTATATCAAGCCAGAAAAGTGTATGTGGAAGGTATAAAAAATTAGATTTCTGAAAGTGATCATAGAACCCGATAGAATTAAAATAGAGAAGGAAAAAGTAAATAGAATACTAAGTTGGTCAAAGCCAAAGAATATGAAAAATGCCAGAAAGTTTTTAGACCTTGCCAACTACTATAGGAGGTTTATCAAATACTTCACTTGAGTAGTAAAGCTAATGAATATATTGACAAGGAAAGATGTAAAGTAGTAGTGGGAGAAGGAGCAGTAGAAAGCATTTAACAAACTTGGAGGAATTTTTATGACTAGACCAGTATTGGTAGCCCTAGATTTAGACAAAGAATTTAGGGTAAAAGTAGATGCTTTAAACTATGCTACTAGAGAAGTACTATTAATGAAATATTCTAATGAGTTGTGGAGACCAGTTGCTTTCATTTCTAAATTTCTAAGTGATACAAGGAGAAATTACAAAATTTACAACAAAGAAATATTAATAGTAGTCAGATGTTTAGAAGTGTGAAGGTATTTCCTAGAAGGAACGACAATAAAGTTTGAGATTTGGACAGACTACAAAAATCTTGAATATTTCATAAAGGTGCAAAAATTGAATAGAAAACAAGTAAGATGAATATTATACCTATCAAGATTTAATTTTATATTGAAGCATGTTCCAGGAAGTAAAATGAAAAAGGTAGATAGCTTAAGTAAGAGGCTAGACTAGAAAATAGAAGTAGAAAGAGACAATAAGAATGAGATATTGGTAAAGCCAGAGTGGTTGAAAGTGAAAAAAACAGAAAAGGTAGAAGTAATAGTAGAAGAAGTAGACTTACTAGAAAAAGTAAGACAGTCAAAAGTAAAAGATGATGAAGTGGTCAGAGTAGTAAAAGAAATGAAATGAGCTAGAGTAAAGATGTTGTGAGATGAAGAGTGGAAAGAAGTAGATGGTATCATATATAAAGAAAAGAAGGTGTATATGTCTAAAGATAATATGTTGAGAGCAGAAATAATTAGGTTACATCATGATATGCCAGTAGGAATATATGGAGGACAGTGAAAGATGGTAGAACTAGTTACCAGAAACTTTTGGTGACTAGGAGTAACCAAGGAGATGAAGCAATATATAAAAGGATACAATTCCTGCCAAAGAAATAAGAACTGCACAGAACAGCCAGCAGACAAGTCAATGCCCAATTCAATTCCAGAAAGACCTTGGACATATATTTTAGTAGACTTTATCACTAAGTTGCCACTAGCCCAAGGATATGACTCAATCTTAGTAGTGGTAGATAGGTTAACAAAAATGGTCCACTTTATTTCTACTACAGAGAAAACATCAGCAGAAGAACTGGCTAGGCTATTCAGGGACAATATGTAGAAATTATATAGACTACCTGAGAGTATCATTTTGGATAGAGAACCACAGTTTGCAGCAGAATTAATGAGAGAGTTGAATAGGATATTAGGGATTGAAAACAAAATGTCAATGGTATTCCACTCTTAGACAAATAGATAAACAGAGAAGGTTAACCAGAAGTTGGAACAGTACTTAAGGATGTTCATTGACCATAAGCAAGAACAGTAGCCAGACTGGTTAGGAACAGCAGAGTTTATATACAACAATAAAGTATACTTGTTATAAGATGACTCCCAAGAAGGAAAACTATTTCTCACACATTTATCAACTTGATAGAAAACACTCAAGAATACAACACAGAAAAGATATAAATAGTGTAGGAAGGATTATGTAAGATATAGGTAGTTCTTAGTAAAGGTCATGTGATTGCAGAAGGTAGGTGCATAGACCATCTAATATTTGTATAAGTACCTAAGGGAATCCATGAGGAACTCTATTAAGTTCTTTCTAAACAACTACCTTGGTTGAGCTCTAAGTACTTATGACTACACACTAATACAAGAACTCAATATCTATTATTGACCCTGTACCTTACAGCCTCAACATTCTCTATTCTACTCACTCTCTCATCATCCTTGCTAGTGAGTACAGCACTTACAAGTATCTTGGATAGTAGGCCCTAGCTGTAAAGAGGACTTTACTGTTAGTTAGGAACAGTAAGTAAAAGGCCTGGACAAAACTTGTGTTTCTGCCTAAGATCTGACCTCCATACCAAGTGGGCTTATATATAGCTTTTCACTATCAGCTCCATGCTACTGGTCCATTGTGATCAGTCTATGCAGGGGAACAATAGTAACCTCTTAAAGGCCTGTCTAACTTAAAGATTTCTTCCTTAGAGATAATATTATTTTACTTTTCTAGTTGGTAACTAGCCATAAGTTTCAGACAAAGAAGATTACTCATTCTCCTATGAGGAATCATTATCATCATTATCACCATTACCATTACTATTACCATTATATATGTCTCAACAATGACAATCTATAAAGTAACCTGCTGCTTCTGCACTACAACCCACTTCCCTTACTCAGGAGGAATAACTCCTTTCCCTAATAGCCAGCCTGTAGCAGCAGGTGGCCACTCTTTTGTAGCAGAATGAAGGAGCAAGAGTGAAGGTAGCAAAATCTTCTTTGTTTAGTAGAAAGATAGAGGAAGTAAGTGTGTTTATTAATACAGCTTGCTTGTATCTCAGCATGAAAATGATAGAGGAGTCAGAGGCAACAAAGATAGCCTGAATACTGTCTTATGTACAGGGGGAAGTAGTGGAGGTGTAGAAAGACAACCTACTAGATGAGCTATCAAAAGAAGAGTTAGAAGTAAAAACAGTGGAGGAATTGTTTAGCAAGATAAGAAATGAATTTGGAGAAACAGTAGAAGAAGAGAAGAAGATAGAGCAGCTAAGAACAATTGAGCAAGGGGAAAGAACTTGCAATAAGTATGTCTAGGAGTTTAAAAAGGTAGCAAGAAGAAGCAATTATGAGGGGTAGCCTCTTATTGAAGAGTTCAAGAGGGGATTAAGTAGAGCACTGAGGAGGAAGTTAGCAGAGATGGAGAGTCCCCCTAGTACAATAGAGGAATAGTAGGAGAGAGCAGTGAGGCTAGACAGAAATCAAAGACAGAGTAGAGCAGAAAAAAGGATATTGGAGAGGAATACAGCATATCTACAGGGAAATGTGCAGTCTAGAAAAGGCATTAGAGAAGGATCATATAGAGGGAAAGGGGGACAAATAATATAGAGGACAAGGGGTTAGAACTTTAGAGGAGGAGTACAGAACAATTGGAGGAGACAAGAGCTAAGAAAAGACTCCAATGCAATGGATGTTGATAGAGAAAGAGGGGGAGATAGAACATGCTATGTGTGTGGGAAATAGGGCCATATGGCCAGAAACTGTTGGCAAAGGAAGAAAAGAGAGAGAAGAGTAGTAGAAACACTGCAAGAGTTGGCAAAAGACAATAGAGGACAGTGAGCTCTCAACTGGCCTCCAATAATTTGTACAGTATATTGCATCCAGAAAAACTGAAGAATAAATTGAATTGTCACAGCAACATTGAAAGAGCAAGAGATGTGTAGTATACACTACAACTACTAAGAGAAGTGTAGATGAAAGTAGGGTTAGAAAAGCTAAAGAGTCATGAAGGAATAGCAGTAAAGGCTCTGTTAGACAGTAGGGTGATAGGTTTGTTTATGGATACCAAGTTCGCAAAGAAGAAGGAATTTAAACTAGAGAAGTTAAAAAACCTCTTGCTAGTAAGGAATGTAGACAGAATGGCAAATATTAGGGAAGCAATTACTTACCAGATAAAGTGCAACATGTTCTTTAAAGAGGATGTTGAGAGAGTGCAAATGGATGTGTGTAACCTGGGAAAAACAAAAGTAATATTGGGTATGCCCTGGCTAGTGGCTCATAATCTAGAGATAGACTGGGAAAAAGGGAAGGTCAAAATGACATGGTGTCTACCAATATGTAGAAAGAGAAAGCAAGAAATGCAGGAGAAAAGGCAGGTGAGAAAAACAGTAGAAGAAAAAACAGTAGAAGAATTAGTACCTAGGAGATTCTGGAAGTGGAAGAAAGTATTTGGAAAGGAGGAATCAGAAAGAATGCCCACCCAAAAACCATGGGATCATGCAATAGAATTAAAAGAGGGGTTTGTGCCTAGAAAGGGAAAAGTGTATTTGCTATTGAGAGAAGAAAGAGAGAAAGTACAAGCATTCATGAGAGGATCAACTGCAAAAGGAATATATTCAGCTGTCAAAATCACCACAGACCTTACCAGTCTATTTTGTAGCAAAAAAGAATAGAAAAAGAAGAATGGTACAAGATTATTGTCATGTAAATCAGTGGACAGTAAAAAACAGATACCCTTTACTCCTAATCACAGATATCCTGGATAAAGTAGAAAAGAAGAAGGTGTTTATAAAACTTGATCTTAAATGGGGATATAACAATGTAAGAATCAAGGAAGGCAATGAGTGGAAGGCTACATTCACAATACATATCAGGGCATATGAACCAACAGTTATGTATTTTGGTCTGACAAACTCTTCAGCATCTTTAAACTATAATGAATGACCTATTCTGAGATATAATCAATCAGAGAAATATAGCAACCTTCATTAATGATATAATAGTAGCCATAGATACTGAAAAAGAACATAATAAGCTGGTAAAAGAGGTATTGAAAAGACTGAAAGAAAACAACCTATTTATTAAGCCAGAAAAGTGTTGGTGGAAGGTAAAGAAGGTGGAATTCCTAGGCATAGTAATAGAACCTTGAGGGATAGAAATGCAGAAAGAAAAGATGGATGGAGTCCTAAGCTGACCACCACCAAGAAATGTAAAAGAAGTGCATAAGTTTCTAGAACTGGCAAATTACTATAGGCAATTCATTAAGGATTTTGCTAGAATTGCAGCCCCTTTGCACCTACTAGTTAGAAAGGAGGAAAAGTAGAGGTGGAGAGAAGAGCAAGAAGTAGCATTCAGGAAACTGAAAGAGGTGTTTACAACAGAACCAGTCTTAGCTATCCCAGATTTAGATAAAGAGATAAGGGTAGAGGTAGATACCTCAGACTATGCAACAGGAGGAGTACTATTGGTAAAATGTGAAAGATAAGAAGTGGAGACTAGTTGCCTTTATCTCTAAGTCATTAAATACAACCAAACAAAACTACAAAATTTATGACAAGAAGATGCTAGCAGCAATTCAGTGCTTAGAAGCATGGAGGCACTACCTGGAGAGAATGAAAGTAAAGTTCAAAATCTGGATAGACTACAAAAACCTCTAGTATTTTATGACTAGCTAGAAGTTAAATTGAAGACAAGCTAGATGAGCATTATACCTATCATGATTTGACTTCATCTTGAAACATGTTCCAGAAAAAAGTATAGGAAAAGCAAATGGACTAAGCAGAAGACCAGATTAACAAGAAGGGGTAAAAAATAATAATGAGAACCAAATACTAATAAAGCCAGAATAGATAAAGAGAATAGAAATACTAGTAAAAGAAAACAACCTAAGAAATAAAATTAAAAAAGTGCAGAAAGGGGAATGAAAGAGTGGTCAAAGCAGTAGAGGAGCTAAAGAAGACAAAGATGAAAACATTAAGGGATAAAGAGTGAACAATAGAGGAAGGAGTAGTCATAAAGGAAGGACAAATCTATATGCTAGAGAGGGAATTAAGAGGGGAGGTAATATGGTTGCATCACAATACACCAGTAGGGGAACATAGTAGAAGATGGAAAATAACAGAACTAGTAACAAGAAACTATTAGTGGCTGGGAGTTACAAAAGAAGTGAAAAAATATATGGATAGATGCGATGCTTGTCAACATTACAAGAATAGAAGTGAAGCCCCAGTAGGAAAACTAATACCCAATGCAATCCTAGAGAAACTATGGAGTCATATTTTAGTAGACTTTATTACCAAACTACCTTTGGCTCAGAATTATAATGCAATTCTAGTAGTTTATAACTGTTTTAGTAAAATGGCACATTTTATAGCAACTATGGAGAAAACATCAGCAGAAGAGCTTGCTAGGTTATTTAGGGATCATGTCTGGAAATTACATAGTCTTCCAGAAAGCATTATATTGAACAGAGGGGTACAGTTTGTAGTAGGAATAATGAAGGAATTGAACAAGTTGTTGGAGATCCAGACAAAATTGTCAATAGCCTATTATCCCCAAATGAATAGGCAAATGGAGAGGATCAATCAGAAGCTAGAACAATACCTGAGGGTCTTTATTGATCACAGACAGGAGCAGTAGCCAGACTGGCTGAAAACTGCTGAATTTGCATATAATAACAAAATTTACTCAGCTACAAAAGTATTCCCCTTTAAGGCAAACCACAGTCAGGATCTACAAATAGGATTTAAGGGAAAAAGAAAGAAAAAGTTTGAGACAGCAGAAAAGTTTGTGAGAAAGAATAAAGAGAATCCAGAAAGAGGTGAAAGCAGCATTAGGGAAAGTACAAGAGAGAATGAAGAAGTATATAAACAGAAAGTGAGGCAAAGGAGAAGAGTATAAAGTCAGAGACTTAGTACTATTAAGTACAAAGGATTTCAAGTGGTAGATGGCAGAAAGGAGATCAGAAAAGTTAACAGAGTGGTTTGTAGAGCTTTACAAGGTCAAGGGAATTGTCTCAACCAATGCTATAGAATTAAAACTACCTAGTTTTATTAAAATACACCCTGTAGTTAATATAAGTCAAGTACAGTTGTATAGGCCCCAGGTGGAAGGACAAAGGAAAACCCTACTGAAACCAGTTATCATCAAAGAAGAAGAGGAATTCAAGGTAGAAAAAAATACTAAACAAAAAAATAGTTAGGGAGAAGAAAAAGTTCTTAGTACAATAGAAGAGATATATGGCAGAGGAAGATACTTGGGAAAGTAGAGAAAACCTGAAGAATATGAAGGAGCTGCTTGAAGAGTTTGAAAGGAAGTACAGAGAAAAAGCTGAAGAAGTAAGGTAACAGAAAGAAGAAAACAATAAAAAGGAGTTCTCAAGAGAACTCCCAGAGAAGTTTATAGCAAAAATACTATAGGGGTGGTCAAATAAGAAATACAAGAGACAGAGGAAAAAAAATAGGAGGAAAACTGGAGACAATAGAAAAATTCCTTAGAATGAGAAAACTTGAAAGGGAGGGCTGTATTATGAAATAACTCCCAAGAAGAAAACTATTTCTTATGCATTTATCAACTTGATAGAAAATACTCAAGAATATAACATAGGAAAGATATAAATAGTATAGGAAGGATTATGTAAGATATAGGTAGTTCTTAGTAAGGATTATGTGATTGCAGAAGGTAGGCATAGACTATCTAATATTTGTATAAGTATCTAAGGGAATCTACAAGGAACTCTATCAAGTTCTTTTTGAATAACTACCTTGGTTGAGCTCTAAGTCCTCATGACTATATGCTAATAACACTTGAGTACAAAAACATTGCCCTTTAAAGCAAATTATGGGACAAGATCCTAGGATAGAGTTTAAAGTAAGAAAGAAGAGGAAGTACGAAGGTGCAGAGAAATTTGTGACAAAGATAAAAGAAATTCAGAAAGAAGCAAAAGCAGTATTAGGGAAGATGCAAGAAGAAATAAAGAAATATACAAATAAAAAAAGAAAAGAAGTTGATAAGTATAAAGTAGGAGACTTGGTGATGCTTAGCACCAAGAATTTGAAATATCAAATAGTTGGTAGAAGGATAGAGAAGTTGATAGAGAAATTTGTAGGTCTCTATAAAATTAAGAAAATTGTATTAGCAAATGTAGTTAAATTGGAGTTATCTAGTACACCCAGTAGTAAATGTCAGTAGGATATGTAGATAGATATGTAGGGCAAATAAAGGAACAGAGGAAAGAAGCAACCAGCTCCAGTGATAATAGAAGAAGAGAAAGAATAAGAAGTAAAAAGAATACTAAACAAGTGGTAAGTTAGAGAGAAGGACAAATATCTGGTATGATGGAAGGGGTTCACAGTAGAATCAGATACTTGGGAAGGGATTGAGAACCTGGAGAATACAAAAGAAGCAGTTGAAGAGTTTAAAAAGAATTACTAGCAAGATATAAAAGATATTAGAAGGCAGAAAAGAAAAGAGGGAATATTTAAGAGAGAAGAACTACCAGAGCAATTTACAGCAAAAAAGCTATTTGGTTGGTCAGATAAAAGATATGATAAGGAATATTGGGCAAGGTTAGAAAAGAATTGGAGATGATAGAAAGAAGAAAAAGCAAGAGGACAAAGAACAATAGAAACAATAAAAGAGAAAGAAAAAGAAATTGGACAAGAAGATTTGGGACTCAAGAAGTGGACAAAAGAAGAAGATGATGATATAGAGAACATTTGTAGCCCCTACTATGAGCTGTAAAAATCCTCAGAACAAGGAGGGAGATGGTGTCATAATATGGCCAAAATGGCTAAGTTATTATTTATATTTCTTTTCTTTTCTTTTTCATTTAATTAAATAATTAGTAGATACATAAGAGAGAATGACTCAAAAGAGATATATGGGACTTTATAAATAAAAGTAAATACAAAATATATATAAGTAGTATACAGTAATCGAATAGGAACTATTGAGTTCTCTTTGTTAACTTGGACTAGAAGTGGTTCTAAGGCATTACAGTCTAAGTTCTTACAGGTACCAAGCCATATTATGTTAGATAGAGAGACAGAATTTGTCTCAAAATTCTTTTGGTTGCTAGCCCAAGCTTTGAATATAAAGTTATATTTCTCAGTGGGTTACTATCTAGAAGTAGATGGCCAAACTGAGCACACAAACCAGACCTTGGAGTAATACTTGTAAACCTACCATAATTATTAGCAATCTGACTAGTTCAAGCTTTTACTATTGGCAGAATTTACTTACAACAATACACCTTTATCTACCACAGGAATATCCTTCTTCTTTGCAAACAAAGGGTATTACCCCAGCATGCAAGTACAAATAGCCTAAGAGCTTGCATTCAAACTAGTAAAAACATTTGTAGTAGATCTCAAAAACACCCATGTGCAACTGAAACAAGCTATTGCAGAGGTACAAAGATACTACTAAGGTCCAGTGGATGCACAGTGAGCCAAAGTATCCACATTCCAAGCAAGAGATGCAATATATATCTTAGTAAAATTCATTAGAACCACCTAACCTTCAAAAAAGCTTTTAGAACGCTACCTAGGCCCTTTCTCTGTGACAGAAAGGATAGGATCTCACTCCTATCTTGTAAAGCTACCAGAACATCTTAGATCAATCCACTTGTATTCTATATATCCTAGCTTTCTCTAGCTTTCTCTAGTATTATCCCAAACTACACTAATCTACTTCCACTATCTATTGAAATAGATGAAAATCTTGAATTTGAAATAGTGCAAATACTTGACTTGAAATTGGACAAGTGTAGAACAAATCCCTTGATATACTATATATGTTGGGCAGGGTATAAGGGCACCTCAGAGGAATATTTGTAGCTCAATACAGCCAATCTAACAAATACTAATGAATTACTTTTAGATGTCCACATCCTGAACCTGACTAAGCTAGGCCTATAAGGGGACCATACCAAACTCCACTCCTGACATACCAGTGGCAACAAGCTGGGATATCTCTAACAACTAATTAAATAAAGTTACTCTAGGTTTAATCAGTTGTTTATTCCTGAAACTCCTATCCCTGATAGCTGAGATGTCTGTAACCAAGGAAGCAGTATATAGAGTAGATCACCCTTTAGGAGCCTTATCCTATTCTTCAAAGTTTCTCCTGAAGGTGAGTTGTAACGTATTCTAAAGTATATTTATATATTGAGATTTCTCCTAGAGTTCCCTTTGGTTGCCCTTACAAAGCTCCACTGATGCACTGTCAAACTGATAAAGATTCACCACTATGCTACTATACTTGAGAGATTGGGTTCCAAGCAACAATTTGGCATTGGCCACAAGAGTATAGCCATTAAGAAGGAGGGAGTACTGTTATAGTCCCCTTGTGACATACAGTCATATTGCCTTACATAAGGACATTGTCATCTCAGTCACACTGTTTACAAACAGTTCAAGCTCTTTGTACTAGTTTACCAGAGCCCTTAGTTATAAGTCAGTATATGTAAAAAATCCATCTTAGCTTTGTTCTCTATTTAATAGACTCCTCCTGAGTTCATCGCTTGTTGATATCTCACTGAGCTCTCCTATTCTGTACATCAAGAGAGAAAGTATAGGGATTGATCCAGCTAGCTGGCTAAGATCAAGTCAAGATAGAATTATAGAGTCCTTACTTGACAATTACTCTTATTTCCAGAAATGTCTTGAAATTTTAGAATTTGTGAACTCAAAAGACTTGAGAAGTATAGAAGAAAAAGAACTGGTAGAATCTAAAAGTGTAGAGATTGACAATGATAACTGAGAACAATTGCTTTTGAAAAGAGAAAAAAAAGTGTAGAGGGTAGTTGTTGGGCTATCTAGAGACTGACAGTTTTGGCTCATTTTCAACTTCCTTATCTTTTTTTTAATTTAATTTAATTTAATTTTGTCTTTGTTTCTCTAGTGTTGTTGCCCTTCTCTCTACTTACTTAATTTTCACTAAAATCAGACCATTTCATAAAAGATAAATTTTCCCTCTCTTTATTTTTCACTGTACTGGAAGAAAAAACAGCTTTCTTTCAAAAAAAAACTACTAAGACTTTTCTCTACCAAACTCAAGTACCTTCCTATACAATAAACTATGAAATTCTCAGAACAAGAACCTTTAAGAGAGAAGGTACTGTTATGAGTTGTTTTGACTAAGAATATATATTTATAGAATAATAGACAAGGGAATTGAACTGGCAGTCTCTTGGCTAGTTGCAGATGTATTGGCATATAGTTGTAAGGACTTAGAGCTCAACCAAGGTAATTGTTCAGAAAAAACTCGATAGAGTTTCTTGTTGGATTCCACTAGGTACTTATACAAATATTGAATGGTCTATATGCCTATCTTCCATGATCACATGACCCTTACTAATAACTATACATATTTTACATAATCCTTCCCATGCTATTTATATCTTTTCTGCATTGTATTCTTGGATGTTTTCCATCAAGTTGATAAATGTATGAGAAATAGTTTTCTTCTTAGGAGTTGTCTCATAACAAGGTATTAGATTTGGGATAACATTTCTCTGATACATAGGGAATGGTGCCTAAGACAATATATCAAAGCTATCAATCACCATCTAGCACCACTACTCCAACCTCAATCACTTCTACTAACTACTACCGATCCCTATCTACATTCACTAACCAATTTCTCACTACATCCACTGTAGACCTGGCAATAACTATGCTACAGCAGATAGAGCTGATAACTGGATTACCAAGTATCTGAAAAGAAAGATATAAGAACTTTGATAGAATAAGAGAAACTTCAGCTGTCAATCTACTAGTTGATGTCTGAGGTGAGACTTTTATATTAGCTGATATGACAATTACTTACCAGAAAATACCTAGACAATTAACTTACTATTGTGCTAGGTAGATATCAGCTATCAACCTACTAGTTGACATCTGAGACAATTAACTTACTATTGTACTAGCAGAATACTATTAATGTAAATGAGGGCAAATAGTATACTTGTATAAGTAGCTAGTACAATTGATTAAGAACCCTATTGAGTTCTCTTTGTAACCATCAGGGACTTAGCTGCTAAATTAATATCACAAATGGTCACTTACTGATTTGTGATTGGTTGATTTGATAATTAAAGTGCTTAAAAAAGCAAAGTTAGACAAGCAGCAAAAGATATTATTAAGTCTGAGGTTTATCCTCAGACATAAAGTCCTTAAATACATGATTGTAGTGGTTTGTGTACCAGGACAGCCTACCATATGGTTACTACCTATTGTTTTACATATAGGAGTGCTATTGTTCTTGAAATAGAGATAACCTAACCATTTTAGGGCAGTCCTTTGTTCTATTCAAGGACAGATGATAATCTATGGGTAAAGATCAGTATTATGTGCAAACATTGAGGACCTTGTATCTCCATGGGATCTTATTGTCTTGGGTTCTATTTATAGCTGAAAGAAGTGCATTGAAGAGAGCTTCACGATGGTTATTGAAGCAAATGATTATGTTAAGTGGTTCCTGAGATATTGGCAATTTAGTGTCTGGTAACTTGGTGATCACTGACTGATCTGCTGATAACTCAGTGGATACTGATCGCTTTGAGACATTTTTGGTATTGTTTGAAAGGTCTTCTTAAGGGCTTTTGGTGGCCATTTAGATTGTTGAAATCAGTTAAGTATTCCCAGAGTTATAGTCCAAATGAAGTTTGTGACAATTAACTTGACTTAAGTCACACAACAATTGCATCAAAGAGAACAAAATTTACTTGTAAATAGGAAGCTTGGCTATGGGTAAGTAGCAGAGTATGTAAGGGTGACTGGAGTAAGGTGACTCTAGGAGAATCCTCAGATATATTAAGTCCAAAATATAAATTACACTTATCTCCAGGAGAATTCTCAGAGATTAGGATAAGGCTCCTGGATGGATGCTTTACACTATATATACACTTTGGCACTAGTGTGTCCCTGTCCCTACCATTCTAGTTGTTAGGGTCTGGAGTTTCAGGAGCAAGCTAAGAGTAATTAAATATTACTATGTAATATTTAATTTGTTGCAGGGTTGTCCCAGGAAGTTGGTCTAGCATCTCAGGGGCAGCATTGGTAAGGTCCCCTTACAGAGTAAGTGTAAAAGATGATAAATATGATCAATGTATTACTACTACAAAAGGGCTTTCTAAGGACACTGCACCCAATGCAATGTTCCTTTAGCAAGTTCAAAGGGAACTGAATTCAGAAAGATAAAGTTAAGAAAGGATTTCTAAAGTTGTCCACTGTATCACTCACTATGTGGTGGTATTTGTACTCTAGGTGGGTTACTTATCTTTGACTTGATTATTGATTTGTACATGCCAAGTATGCTGTATATAATATCTAGGTCACTGACAAGATCTTTGTTTCACTCAGCTGTAAGTTGAATGTCTCCAAGTATATCAAGTGGAATATCAGCTGCATTTTCTCCCAACAACCAGTCTACATACCCAAGTTACCTCTAAAGATGTAACCACTTTCAGTAAAGATAATAGAAAACTTCTCCCACTCCCTCACACCTTCCTCCTTCTCTTCGTCTCATGCGCATCTACGCTCGGCGTCCCTTTCCTACTTTCAGTCCTACTCTCCGGTAGACCCATTTTCTTGTTATATACCCGCTGAAGCACTCTCTTCATCTCCCCATCCGGGAACGTCTTGGGATCAAAATAGAGAGGCGCATATTCCAGAAGCCTGTGAGCATATTCTTCAACAAAGATCTGCATTTTGCTTGGTTAACCAGGCTCACCATTCTCCTCGGACTTCCGTTACATTTCGGATATATGGCCTGGTTGTTAACACGAACTCATTGAAGAGTACCCACTCTGGCTGTGTCTTCAGCCCACACGAAGGGTGTAACCCAACAACCTCAATCCAGTCAGTACCCAGTCCACAACTCGCGATAGTTGGCAAGAGTTCACCTGGTGGTCCTTTACTGTCATATAACTTCCCTTGTCCCCCTCCTTATGCGCAGTCTGCATGAATAACCCACAAACCAACGCCTTCCTTACATTCAAAAACAACTTGGTCTCATCATGCAACGAAACAAGATCAATATCCAAGCGCTCCATAATTCGCTGCAACTGAGTCCGCACGTTCTCCGCCTGAGATAGCGCTCTCCCTGAGAGATAATTCGTCCATGCCCAATTTTTATCGTACTTATCTATTCATTCGAGTCAGAAACGGGGCATATTGAGAACAAAGTGACTTACTGAGGATATACTGGTTATAGACATTCAACAGCGTCAAATGGTCACTCTCTGGCACTGTAAACATCTCCTTCGCAGCATCGGCCTCTCGACGTTGGTTATTTGGTCTTAGCCAGACATTAGGTACAGAGAGCATAGCCGTAATCGTCAGAATCTCGTTACTGCACTTGAACTCCGGACTCGATATCAAGAGTTTCGCAAGCTATAATAAGAGTACAAGTTTTAGAAATAATCGACTCGTGGATGAGAGTGAGTGAGGACAGTACCTGAGGATCCAGAGGAAATTCAGCCATAAGCTTCCCTAAAGCTGTCAAATTCCCATCGTCGTCCATGGCAGCTAAGTAATTTAATAACTCCAAAGCTCGCATCAACGTCTCAGGTGCCGGAGCATCCACATAATCAAAATGTACAAGATCCTATATGTAGATAAACCAAGAGTTTCGTCATCTCAGGACGATGAAACACATACTTTGATACCGAGGTTAACTAGTTCGAGCACTGTATTCGCCAAATTGCTCCTCAGAATCTCGGGATATGTCTGCTCCTCCAACTCCTTGATGAAGTCTTTCTCCGTGTACAACCTGAAGCACTTTCCGGGTCTAGTACGCCCCGCCCGACCTGCCCGTTGCTGCGCCGACGCCTTGGATATCGGGCTTACCAACAGACTCTCCACTCGTATCCTTGGGTTATATACCTTTTGCTTCGAGAACCCAGGGTCAACAACGTAGACGATCCCATCAATTGTAAGAGACGTCTCGGCAATGTTCGTCGAAACAACTATTTTGCGACCAGGCGGCCCACCCTCTTTTGATGACTTTGGCGCAGGATCAAATATTCGCTGTTGCTGCTGCGGAGGAAGCGATGAATAGAGGGGGATACATGACAACAGACCAACAGAGCCCTGGCTTATAAGATCATCCGCCTCAAGTTTAATCTTCCGACACGCATCCTCGATCTCTTCCTCTCCAGTCAAGAACAACAAGATGTCCCCAGGCTCTTCCGCTCGATGTATCATTAATACTGTCCGAATTGCGGCCTCAACATAATCCGGCTCGGTTCCTGTGTATAAAAAACTTCGACAGGATGGGTGCGTCCAGGAACTTTAAACAGGGGTGCTTTAGACTCAGACCGTAAAGTAAAATATTTCTGAAACTTGACTGCATCGAGGGTAGCAGACATGACAATAATTTTAAGGTCGGAGCGTCGTTTTGCCAACTCTTTCAGGAGTCCCATGAGAATATCAGTAGCCATAGTGCGTTCGTGGGCTTCGTCAAGGATGATGGTGGAGTAGCGTTCGAGGTTGTTGTCATGCATAGCTTCCCGGAGGAGCATACCATCGGTCATATACTTGAGAAATGTTGTTCCTGGCTCGGTCATGTCCTCAAAACGGATTGAATAACCAACATGACGTCCAAGCTGGACTACAAGATTGTAAGCACCATGAACTATAATATAAGGGTCATGGAACTCACCATCCATTTCATCAGCAACACGTTTGGCGACAGACATGGCAGCAACCCGACGCGGCTGAGTGCAAGCAACCATCTTACCCTTGGTATGGGGTAAGTCTGAGAAAGCGACGAATTGTGGTATCCTGTAAAAAGTAAGTATCATATCAAAAAGAGTTTGTAAACATGCGCACTGAGTAGTCTTTCCAGAGCCAGTCTCTCCAACCATGACGATGACTTGGTTCTTATTGAACTGGAAAAGAGTCAGCTAAAATGCCCTAATTCCTAGAAGAGCACAACTCAAGCCTTGCTCAGATTGGCAAGTACCACACACGTACCATGTTCAGAAACTCATCCATCTGGGCAAATACAGGAAGCTTCTGACGCGCCTCCAGGATCTTTTTATATTGGGGTGTATGGGGAACTTTTGTGAACGGGTTAAGTTCATGGTTCTGCGAATCGGTCAGTTCTGAAAAGCGCTCAGAGGTCTAAAAACAAACTAAAGCCTTGCGGACGTCTTCGCCCTTTACATTTCGGGGAAGGAAACCGTACAGAGGTTCAGACGCTGAGGGATCCGATTTGACCATGTGTACTTTGAATGGAATCAATGAATGCTTGGTTCGGAACACCGAGAAAAATATCCACGTGACTTCCTTTTTTCTGGATTTTATTCCGCAGTTGCGAAGGGCCTTGGGAGCTGGGTTCAGCATCCAGGTGTGTATCAAAAAAAGGTGTATAACCAAGGAAGGGAAGTATAGGCAAAGTTGACTAGTAGCTGGATGGAAACTCTCAGCCAAATGCACATGCACAAGTGACTATCATCATGGCCATAGGGTTCGTTGGACTTGCCTACTTTCTCAGTGATTTCCAATATCTGTCTTTTTTCGTAGTCGAGATATCCATGTGACAACACTGAGTAGATCTGCATCTGCCACGGACCGTGTAATTCTACGCGTGGGAACTCATGATATGTGTGACCGTACAGACTAACAGACTAACCGCGACGAGTTCTACTTTCGCCCAGCAAAAAGTCTGCAGTTCACAGTCATTAACAATGGTGATGGTGTCAGATTCTTTACCAATTGAAACGTCCCACGAGGACATGATTGTACGTCGTTTATATTTTGTGTTCGTCCTCAGTGTTCATTCGACGCGTAGCATGACGCACAGCTCGATTACTACGGGAAGCGTCTTGCAACATGTTCTTCGGATCGAACCGTCAAAGTTTTCGAGCTCGAGGGTGTGGAGAATCAGAGCTCTCCAGCTAATCAGACGCTAACGGGGTGAGTACTCAGTAGCACCAGTCTTCTTGCCCTCTTCATATCTTTTTGCAGACATACCGGCCCCGTATGGCAAATTGCCTGGGCACATCCGAAATATGGCCAAATTTTGGCTTCTTGCTCTTACGATGGTAAAGTCTTGATCTGGAAAGAACAAGCTCCTCAAAGCGGATGGATCAAGATAGGCGAGCACAGTCTACATACTGCCTCAGGTGCGATTTTCAGTTACGCGATAAAAACGTTTTCACTTATGGTATGTGATAGTCAACTCTGTCTCCTGGGCACCTCATGAACTTGGTGCAATCCTCAGCTGTGCCTCTTCGGATGGAAAAATCTCTGTGTTGACCTTCAAAAGTCAGTCTTCCTTCAGTCCCAGTCGGTAACCACTATCATTGATACATCATACACCACGCAGATGATGGCCAGTGGGATGCAGATATCTTCAACGGCCATGCTATTGGATGCAACGCTGTCTCCTGGGCCCCTGCCGTACTTCCTGGCTTTCTCATCACACCTCAACAAGCAAATGCTGCACTAGGTCAGCCTACGTCAACGCAGATAGCTTCTGTCAAACGTTTTGCTAGTGCCGGCTGTGACAATCTTGTGAAGATCTGGAGGTACTATCAAGACTCTCATTCATGGGTTGAAGAGGAAACCCTGGAAGGTCACACAGATTGGGTTCGAGACGTAGCTTGGGCCCCAAACATCGGCCTTCCTCGTTCCTATATCGCCACTGCTTCCCAGGACAAATCTGTACTGATTTGGACAAAGGACTCCCCTTCTTCTCCTTGGGTGAAGACAGCTCTTGATCCTTCCTCGAACCTTGCATCCGCTGGCGGAGCTCCTCCACCAGCCGGAAAATTCCCTGACATTGTCTGGCGCGTATCATGGAGTTTGTCTGGTAATCTTCTCTCTGTAAGCTGCGGAGATGGTAAAGTCACACTGTGGAAAGAGAATCTCAAAGGCCAATGGGAATGTGTGTCTGAAGTGAATAGTTGAGTGTAGAGCTTCGATCTTTTGGATCTCCTCAATAGCATTCTTTTTTGAGGTCCTTTACATGGCTTGTTTTCAGAAACACGCCTGGACCAGAGATATATGTGCCTTTTGCACTTCTTGATTAAGACTGAGCATCAGAATTACTACGGCGTGGTTCTGCCCGAATTTATGTATTGTATCAATAATCACTGCTGTCTATTTTTTAGATCCACCTTTGGACTACGACACTGTTTGCTAATCCTGCACTTTCAATCGTTACTGTGTTGTCGTCCAAAATACGATTTGGAAAAGTTGTTCCAATTGTGTAAGGCCTGGACGCATTCTCAGGACATGACCTGCGCGATAGCGATGAGTAGTCCTGTTTCAGATCAGTACACGATGGGTGCGCACGCATTGACAAAATTCCTAATATCGCCGACAGTATGTGTAAGATTCATTCGACATACGATGCTGCAGGCGCGAGGCATGTCAGAATCTTCGACTGGAGGATGCAAAGCTCGTACCGAGTTCCATCAGCCAATCTCACTTGAATGCTCGTAGTCGGCTTCGACAGATCAACTTCGAATTGATTCGGTACGTCAACTTCTTGAGTCGATGTTGACGCAGTCATAGTGGCAGATATTGGAGCTGAACGGGATGCAAAACTGGTGCTGCCACCTGGCACAGGAACAGGAGCTCCAAGGCGCTGACCAGATCCTCCGAATGTTCGGACACCAGGGGGAGGGTAATAAAATTCTTGCTGCCGGGGATTGATACGAAGTTCAACGGGTTGTCCCGGTTGGACATTGAGGAGGTGTATCGGGGCCGCGCTAATCTCAATCAAGAAGGGCAGGCGGGGACGTAGGGAATACGCACCCAGCATTGATATTCTCAAGTATTTGAATGTTATCGGGATCATCGTAGCGCATAAGGTCTCCATCTTCAACCTGGAACCCATCTCTCCACAATGTGATCGTTCTAGTTACCACTTCGTCTATGCAACAACTGATTCAGCTATCTGCTAGGATATCAGATTGGATGTATTACCTTCCTCTGCTTGGATGTGGGGATCAGGGATGAACGTAGAGTCCACCTCATCGCTTCCAAGAGTATGTCCCCCACCAGAAAACACACGAAATCCTGGGGTAGATTGGGGCTCTGGTGCGACAGCGCCACCCCTGGATCTAATCAGTGTCAGTCGCGATTACCAGTGGTCCGCCACTGACTCTGCCGCACGTCGGAGAAGTTCTCTGACCAGATCTCCACTCCCGTTTTGAGGCTGCCCGTCTCGTTGACGATCCGGGTTCTGTATGGATATGCCGCTATGTAGGATATAGGTGGGACTGAGTATCTGGAAAATGTGAGCGAAACTCGCCTCCTTTCTCCCCCGGCGAACCAGCTCTCTCGCTTGTCATCCTCACCCCCGGATTCTTCATCGTTGTCGGTGTCGTTGGACCAGTCGCCAATTCGTCCCAACCTTGGTGGCATTACAGATCAAGATAGATAGATGACAAATACTGAAACACATTTTTCCAACATTTCTGAGCCAAACTTGGTTGTCTGTGGACAGACAACCCTATCTCTGCCTTGATAATCCCATTTCAGTAATTTACCGATCATTCCTTGGACTGAAATACTGTTTGGGAGCAACATTATTGTTTTGTTTCATCATCTGCATCTAGGTATTCTTAGGTTCTGTCCTGCAATACATGAATAACCTGTTGGAAATGAGTTTGTATTTCGAGCGACAACTCGGACCAATACTGGCTTGGCAGATCGGACTGCCTTGTTTAAAGATTTCCTTGAATTAAATAACGAACTGTTGGACTGTGATTAGTCGTGCTCAGTATAAATATAGTGATGAATAGATTCATGGCCGATGTGTAACGACTAAACCTCACCGTCACCACGAGTATGTTTCATCGTTAGTAATAGGCTGAGTCATGGGCAACACGAGGGAGGTTCGTGTTCAGAGGGGGGGGGGCTAGTATATAGTAGGTAGAGTAGAACCTGTGTATCCCAACTTCGGTCTGGTTAATAGTATTCCTTCTCACTCGAACACTGAGGTTAAGGTTTCGTAACACAATGGGCGTTTGCCACGATCTACTTTGCTGTAGTATCTCCAACATGCTCTATGCCTAAAGGCAGAGAGATACTATGCCTCCAGGAAAATGCACTCTGGACTACATCAGTAGTGAAGCACACCCGCATACCTACAATATCTGGGTTCAGCTAGGACGTTGAACACACAAGCTTCCGATTTCCGACTCAATACATCCTGAGCTACGAGTTATCCTCGGATATACAATTAATTATATGATGGTATATATATACATATGTCCTCTTGCACAATGAGTCTGATTCAGGCCTGGAAGGGTTTCAATGGAGAGGGCTGCATCGGCACAGCACCTGGAAGTGAAACCATATCTAGATCATGAATAGTATGATAATGGTATTGGTCAGGTCAGTGGTATAATCTCCGTTCTTCAACAATCTTCTGTACCCAGAGAATGAGAACAGACTCCAGCATACCTTCCCATCCCTCTTCTTTATGAGCCACCACTTTTGCGTCAAAGGGGATAAGTGTGTCAGAGGCCGAGAAGGATGGTTGGTGATGAATGACAGATGACAAAAAAGGCGGCAAGCCAGCTATGTTTGACTTGAGAAGTTGAGCAGATATCTGGATCGGAAGAAGATAACGAAGTTTCAAAGCACTTTAATAGGCATCAGAAAGGTCGATAGAGAGGAATGCAGATGAGCTCACCCAGCCCAAAGGCGAAGATTATCTGTCCGCCTGAAAGTCCATCCTTTTTTTGGGCACCCTACGTTCATCTTCTCGAGGGAGATGATATCATGGATGCTATCCTTGCTTATATATCCCCAGGGCTTCTTGGATTTACGCACAATAGCATTATAAGCTACGCAAAGGAGCTGACCGGACGATAGGCACTCAAGGAAGACCGATGGGATATTGGGTGGTTGTAGGTTATCGAGAAGGTCTCGAGGAAGAAATAGGCTAAGAAGAGCGTGTGCTCGCCCTGAGATCAGGAATCAGTACTGAATATGGCAAGAAACCGGGTATACCAACCAAGGTCATCTTCAACGAACGTATTGCGACGTGCCCATTCTGGAAGCAATTCGTCATCAACAGTCTCTTCTGGTTCATCGTCTTCCGCTATATTCAACATAGCCTCCGTTTCCTCGTTCAAAGACATAGAAGTCAACATATCCACCATTCCTGTCGATACACGGCGTTTCCCCCCGTCTTGTACAGAAAGAAATTTACCCAGGTTTTTTCCTTCGCCATCCCCAGCACTGACTCTCCTCCCTTTCATCCTGGAATTATATCGCACCTGGTATTTTCTCTGTTCTCTTTCCCAACCGCGCTCCACGCTCGAATGGGCCTCAAAAATAACTTCATCAACAATGTCAAGATATCCAGAGACTAGATCTCGCTCCTTCTCAAGATCTGCTAACTGGATGTTTTGCTGATATAGCCAGCCTCCAGCAAGTACAAGTCTCTCATCCCATCGCTCCCTCTTCTCTTTCTGCTCTTCCTCCACCACCTGAAAAACATCTTCCTCTTCTTCCCACACCGGCACCTGTTGATATCGACCATTGACCTGAACAAGCGAGTATGTGAAAGCTCCATCAGATTGTGCTGAAGGCACATCAGGGCTGAAGTCCTGGGCTTCTTCTGAGGGAAGAAGATTCAATATAGGGTGACTGGGACTGGTCAATTGCGAATGCGAATCCCCTCGGGAGCCACCCCCATCACTTTGAGCGTCATACGCCTCATCACTAAGGGGAACCCGGAACTTCTCCTCCATATATCGAAGCATGGCCAACACTTCGAGGGCAGAACGGCGGATCCTAGTTAACGGGTCAGAAGCATCCTTCTGGCTGGCGGTCGGTTTCCCTGGCCCCAGATGGGTAGCTCGGAAGTTAGCTCGAAGGGTGCCCGCAGATTCGTCAGGAAGAGAGAGAAGGTAATTTCGGACTGATCGGATAGCTCTTGTCGTTACCTTGAGAATGTCCAGTATGTCAATTGGTTGCGGTGGTAGTATAGTTGGACGGGTGGCCTTGCCGATTGACCAGGCTTCAGCTACCAATGACAAGTCTTCACAAACGCCAGGAAGCAGGCTTTCAGGGTCAATATCATAAGACCTGACGTGTGGTTCAATTATTTGGAGCGGCGGAGAGGGAATTTCAGGAGAAGGTGGGAGATGAAATTCTGTGAGAGATCCTGCAGACGGTGCTGACTGAACATGACCTCTCCCTCCAACTGCCGGCACGAGGCCATAATGTGCCTTTTCTAGAGCACTGGGGACTATGAGAATACGTTTCAGGGGGCTCAGAGGCGCACCTTTTCTTCGCAGCTAGTCCGGCCTTGGTGAAATAGTGCTGCAAGTGTTCTATGCTCCCAAGGGCCATGACGCTTTCGCGTTTTGCAGCACTTCGGCTAAACGGTTTGACCGGTTTGTTCCCAGAATTCAAATTCGGGTAGAACGCAGCCTGTCGTTTCCCCCGTTTTTGGTCTGGAGGACTTCCTGTAGAGTCTGGTGTGAGGATTGCGGGGGACGTAGAGGCGGAGGAGTCAGACGCCATTATCTGCAACGGCAAGAAATATCTCTCAGATATATGTTATGTTATCATCAGCACTCGTGGGAATGTCGTTTTGTACCTCGTCTGTACCATGTTCGTCCGCAGGACAGAGGGACAGACTATCAAACTTGAACATTCAAGTTTCAATGCCTGCGATAATTTCACCTTTATTTTTCCTTGTAAACCGCAAAATTTATTGCTGGTCTCTTCTGTCGACAAACTACTTTCTACTTTTGCCCGCGGAGTATCATTCGACATGTCAAAGAAGCAAAGGGTATCGGTTATTCTTAACCGGAGTATCCCCCCCATCCAACCGGAGCACTTACAAATCCATCTTGAATGTTCTCTTCCTGCTATAACACCTCTTGTGTCATTCCTTCCGGTATACCACCTCTTGTGTCATTCCTTCCGGTATACCACCTCTTGTGTCATTCCTTCCGGTATACCACCTCTTGTGTCATTCCTTCCGGTATACCACCTCTTGTGTCATTCCTTCCGGTATACCACCTGTAGATGGTTTCTTGAATCTCTATTTGTCTGAAATCAAAGTCGGACCTCTCTGTTCAGCCCTGACCTAGTGGTACTCGCACCATGAAATCCGACCGTCATAGTTTCGGATATCTGCTCACGACTCAGGCAGTAATATTGGAGACACTACCCATGTCGTCGCAGCCGATTAATTTTTTCCAGCAACTACGGATACACTTCTAGTTTTATCCTTCTGTGACTCCTAGGACATCAGGCACGCGATGACGGGAGCCAATCCGACTAATCAATGTTGTAATAAGATGACACTCGCTAGAACCCTCCAAGCTTCGAAATTCTTCGTCATTTGAGTCTTTCTGTATCTTTCAAGGGGTAACCATGGTCACGCTATTAGCCAACGAGGATCAACGAGGATCTTCGCCAAGTGATGGCAGATAGCTAAAGACATCACTCCTTCTCAACTCCTGTCTCCGTACATCCACTGTAACCTTCCGAACATTTCAACTGCAGCCTTTCCGTCGTCATGAATCGATTCTGAATTTCGATCAGATTGTCGGCTTCTAAACAATAAAGCTGTAAAATGTATCAGCAGGTCCTAAGATCTAGACTACGTTAACGTGTACGCGTTTACATGTCTCATTATCTGATAATCCATCATTATTTGAATAGCGCTGTCTGGTTTGAGCACTGCTTTCGTGATGGATATATAAGATCAAGGAGCTGCAAAGAAGGAGCCATATAAGGCACAGATCTGAAACAACCTAGCTGGGTTATTTTAATCGTTCAATCACTGTATCACCGTATCATGCTCGGACAAAGGCAGCAATGGTCAAAATGACACAATGACAAATGCCTCGAAACACTACATTTCACCAACGCCAAAGCCACATCACACAAAAAAATGATTTCCAACCTCCTACAAGTGATTACATCCGTCCAAAGAATATTGAATTATCTACTAACAGAA
Source organism: Leucocoprinus sp. KB1807203 (assembly GCA_019327925.1). Classification (NCBI taxonomy): domain Eukaryota; kingdom Fungi; phylum Basidiomycota; class Agaricomycetes; order Agaricales; family Agaricaceae; genus Leucocoprinus; species Leucocoprinus sp. KB1807203. Next base: position 36,969 of record JAHTMQ010000038.1, on the reverse strand, counting down.
CTATAATAATCAGGCGGCGGCAGATCAGGATCCTGCCTGAACAAATTCGTTGATGCCGATGCAGACTTTGGTGCAGTCCGCTGCGGTAAGGATGAAAGATCGCCTACACCTAAAGGTTCTGGCGAAGCATGAAGAGGAGTATACGAATCTCCTGGTCGTACTTGGTGAATGACAGGAGGCGGCGGCTGAGCAGGAGAACCGTATCGTGACTGGGGAGGACCCGGCGAAAGACTTAACTGATGAGATACATGAGAGCCATACAGGGACTCAGGTGATGGAGCAAGAGGTTGGATCGGATTAAATGATTCATGAGAATAAGGAGCCTGTCGCCCGTCCAACGGATCAAAGTTATTGGGTTGTAAAGGCTGGGCACTAGCCAGATCATCTTCTTGAAAACTGGGCGAAGAGATACGAACCCCAGGTCGCCGAGGCATGGGGGCATGCAAATACGCCTCGCCTGAAGGGTCTTCGTAATATGAAACTCCTGTAGAATCGTTGTATCCCATAGGCATGGCTTGCTTCGTGAGAGGTATATGAGAATCGGAGGAATTGGGGTACGTATAGTTGACATTGTTATGGGGCGAACCATGATCATTTCCATATGAACTTGAGATTGAGCTGATTTGCTGCCTCTCAAGTTTGGCTTGCCTGGTTGACTGAATTAACGTCCCTCGCAAGGACGTAAACCAGAACTCACCTAGCTTTTCGCCTAGCGTAAATTACCTTTGGCTTGATTTGATTCATCTTGTGGAGAATGTACCACATTGCTGCTGCAGTGATCAGGATAGTTATGGCAAGGACAACGTCGCTGATAACCCGGCTTTTTGTGTCCGTAATTCCTGTAGGCCGCTCTAATCAGGCGATTCCTAACCAGTTTCAGCTAGTCGACAAACCTTCAGAGCTCTGCTCAAGCAGGACACCCAGATAAACGGTAATAAACTGTTTAGGCAGGGACAAAACAGCGGCTATAGAGAAAACGAAGATATTCATTCCACACGTCGAGAAAATGGCAGTCGTAACTAGGGGAACATTCAGCTAAGCAGTGCGGCAATGGTCTGCAAAATAGAACGGTCAACATACAGTGACCTGGGATAGCACTCAATCGTGCAACCAAAGCAATCCTAAACCCTCCTTCGCGCACGACTTGTGCTAGACATGCATACGAAATATTGGTGCGCTCCAACTTCTCACCACGTGCACGACAACAATACTTGAAAGCACTGAAGGAAGGTGATTCAAGGTGAGAAAGACTCTCAAAAAGGGTATTGGCAGTGACGCACTAGAAATTGCCCACTTCTCCAAGAAACGTGCCAGCCGCCACGACGGCAAAACCAATCCATAATCCCCATACAAGACCACACAAAATAGCGACGATTTCATGACCAAAAAGCTAGGACATTTCATGATGAACCTTAGGATTCAACATCCAAGATGATGAAAAAACGCACAGGAGGAAACGAAATTACAAACAGAACTGCGATGGGAACAATCCATCCAAACGGAAGACTGCAAAAAAAAAGACTTTGAGCAGCATTTCGCAAGGACTCTGGATTATTGCCTACTCATGTAACCATCTCGTGACTGGCGTTAACCAATCCACTATCTGTTTATGATACAATGTCATAAGCGCAGTAAGTACCAAAATTACAACCAGTGCAACATAATACCCTGTATCCACGTTGTCAATAATGCGCAGCACTAGATATGATCTGAACATACACAACCATTCCCTTCGAATCCAAAATCGCCAGTTCATCATCGCACTCCAGTCTATTGCACCTTTTGCTAGCTCTTTCTGCTCACTAGGAGTTGGACTTGGGGTCTGTCTTTGCGGAGGTGTGGTCTGTGGCGGCCTAAAGGATGGATCATAGGAGGGGCGGTGGGAGGGTTCAACAGCATAGTTTTGTTGTGGAGGATACAGGGGCTCGGAAGATGGGGGCAGAGAACTCGCATGCTGAAAATTGTTGGAAGACCATTGCCATGATGTATGATAGGGAGCAGACATGGTGGGCAAGGAGAAGGGCTGGCCTGACACAGGCGAGACCATATCCGTTTCTACGCCCCTAAAAATAGCATCACTACATCATTTCATAGCCTCATTGCTCCATTTATCTACTTATTTATTGTTTAGACGCAACTGCAGACAATAAAATATCATAATCTGTACTCGCAGCTAGACGCATCCAGTCAAAAACAAGCGAACCGGAAAATACAGGGACATACCTTTCAACATCAACTGCGTAAACAGCGTCGCTAGATTCGGTTTCTCCCTCCTGAGCCTATTCAGATCCTGCATACTCATCTTCCACAGAGTCGCATGATGGTCCACCACACACGTAGCATTTCTCAACGAATTCGACAATGCAGATAGCTCCCCAGCCACAGCACCAGGTACCATCGACTCTTCAAAATGCTGTGTTTGATTCACAAAAGCGTATATGGCGCGTAACACGCCTGTTTCGATGATGTACAGTCCATCAGGTTCATCACCTTGCCTCCACAGCACGTATGATGTCGGCACCGTCACCTTGGTGAAATACTCTGCAATACCGCTGAATTGTTGCACGTTGGCATCCCCATATGAAGAAAATGCTTTTATGACAGTGTTGAGCGATTCCGGTGCAACTCCAAGTTCAGGGCCAGTGGCATATTCTTTCATGTAAAGGTTATACCTTACTGAACAACAATCGAAATGTCCTCACCCATACCAATCGTTTTATCCCCCACCCTATGCATATGAGACTGCTTAGGGAAAACCGCCATCGAATCAGTCGCCCTTCGCAAACCAAGGACAGAATCCTGTCGAAAAGGCACTGGTATAGTATAACTTCCAACCTTGTGCGATTGGAGCCATGAACGAAGGTAAGTATTTTCGGTCCCTATATCCCATAAATCATCAGCACAATCCCCCGAAAGCTGCACAACTTCAACACACATTCCATAGCATCATTGAACGTCAAAAACAACTCCACACCCTCAGCTCCCAGTACATCCACACTTGCCAATGATTTTCCGATAGCAGAGTCTGCAGCGAAACCACAGAAAACGAGGGTAACACCTTTACCATCAAGTAATCGTTGTATCCTGACAAACGCCTCAGAGGCCGACATATCCACTCCAGCTACAAGGGTCAGATCAACAATCAAAAACTGAATCGGATTCTTCTGCCAAGATGGCCCTTTGATAAGGTCACGAATGGTTTCCTCTACACGTGTAATTGTCCCAAAGAACAAGAAACCTGCAAGATTTCATACATCATGATGAAGACAAACCCACAATGCACCTACCCTGCAGACGAAGAATGGCTGTCTGTTTGGCAACATTGCGAATATATGCTCTTTGCAGCCTTGGCCGGCGAACAGCAGACATCGCTGTATCACCAGTACAGATAGCACGTATGCCCCCTCTCTGCGAGTTCTGCACGACAAAAAAGAAGCCTGAGTATCATGATCAATTCGACCAAGCATTTTTGGGACGAGAATTAAGGACTCACAGCTAACCACTATCCCAAAGAGAATACCAGTCACAAAATCCCACATCGTCATCACCACCATGATGCTCACAATCGTCACATACTCAGTCCTAATGCTGTCAAAGGAGAACACGTAAAAGCAATGTGCTGCAACTCACCTGCTTACCCGTTGCCGAGAATCCCACAGCGCTTCTTTGACAAGATCGAGTCCCAACACGTCAATTAACGCTCCAACAACCATCACAGCTAAAGAAGTATAAACCTCAGACCATACTTAGAAGAACCGTACTGACGTATATACGCAATGGGCCTGGTGCCAAGGAACAACAGTACAACATTTGCAATAGCAAGCAGAAATCCTGCAATCCGATTATCGCCTCCTACTCTGTAAAATCTAGGAACATCCTCAGTCATCGGAGTCAACTCCGCTCGACTAAAATCTCACAAAAGCGTGTTAACATAAACGAGATAATTAGGCCTTGTAAAACGGGTTCAATAACGAAAGTATATTTGCACAGAGATACTCACACTGTGCCCAACAGCCCGGACAAGAGATTTGAATAACCATGTCCAACCAGCTCCTTGTTGGTATCAACATCCTCGTTCAGCGAAACCGCTGCAAAACATGGACAATCATGATGTCAAAAAGGAGTCGTCATGGCAGGTATCAGACTTACCCAACGCCGGCACATTCAAAGGCGGATGTAACATGTTGAAGAATAATCTGAAAAAAAGATGATTTCAACGCCGAGCCAAATTACCCCATCCAAGGCACTCACAACGCAAATTGAGTAGGAAGTGTTGACCACAGTGGACCCAACTTGATCCATTTCCAGTCTATATCCGATGAGCAACAATCATCCGAGAAATCACCTCGATCGACGTACGAAAATAGGTATAAAACTTGTACCAACTTCCCCCTGGCGTATTTGGCAAACTAAACAGCCAGCCCGCTTGGCGAAGTTCTCCCAGATCGAGCCCCGCGGCATTGACCACGATATAGAAAACAATAGCCATAACGACAAAATCTATAGTAGCGAAAGCATCATTTGAAACAGATAAGAGCACCGAACGTACATGAAGGGAAAATGAAGCGATGATCAAATTTGCGGGTGATGATTCGGAGCAAGAATGCCAAAGCAAGAGGAAGAGTCCAAAGAGTAAGTGATTTCGGATCCAGGAACATAACTCGCAGAGTTTGAAGTGACAATGTGAAATCTTGTTCAGACATTCGCATGCTCACCATCAGCCTACGCAAAAGAGTTATTAGGGCATTCGACCACCTGACTTGCAACGAACCCTGTTTGGATAAGGAATATTCCGATACCACCAATACACCCAACAAGGATATGACGAGGAAAGAAACCAACTACTACACCGAGTTTGAGGGCACCAAGTAAGCAAAACGAAAGACCAGTCAAAATGGAACTCAGAGCGAACGCGACCAAAGTGGTTGCGATGATTTCTTGTGGATGGTCTTGGCCGAGCTGGGCAGCTATACCGTTGGCCATTATATGAAAGAAGGGCTATTTCTGAGACTTGAGACCAGTAATGCGGTTCAGAATTGAAAGACATACAACTACTTCAATCATCATACTGCCATTCGCGCCCGCAAATCCGCTGCCGCCGAATGTGTAGACCAACTGAGCTATGATGGCTGTCACAAAGAACAATGAAACACCCATCGGTCCGAGGTCGGCGAAAACTCCAGTAGAAGGGAACACAATCAGACCGTCTACAGGTATTCATATCGTAGACAGAAATCAGAAAGACAGCAATGCTTACAGCTAACACCATCAAGAATGTTGAGCAAACAGCCGAGTACCACAGCCGGAAGAGCAGCCAACGCCATGCTCGAGTACGTCGGGAGTCCATGTCTCATGAATTTCTGCCACGATAAGGCGTCGTCAGATACACTTGGTTCTCTGTTGACTCGATCATTGGATTTGAGATGAGAAGGTTGTACATTCAGTAGTGAGGTCCGTTCAGAAGCTTCAAGTCTGGTTGGGTCATGACCATGAGGCTGCAAGTCCAGGTGATCGGCTGGAATATCGTCGATTGGGTTAAATCGGTACTGAGCCTTGGGTGTGAGATCTTCCGGCGTCGATGGTGGTGACGTGGGAATTGCAACTTGAGGACGAAGGAGGGTCAAGCCAGAGGGCCCCTGAAGGATAGACTATGATATAGATCAGATCAGATCTGCACGCGTGATAACGATAGGGGAAGAACAGACCTTGGACGCAGTCGAGGCTGGCGCAGGCCCCAAGCAATCAACTAAGGAGCGATGAGTTTGAGTTTACGATAAATGAGAAGCTATAAAAAGACGGACAATAGCTGATCCGTTGGCCCGAAGGCGCGGAGTGGTCTGGCGAAGAACGGAAATGCAGATCCGAAAGCTTCATGGTTGTCTGGCGGATAGAATCCTGGGAGTGAGAGACGCCTGACTGGAAAACTCAGTGGTCCTGCGGCATTGTACGACCTGGGCTGCAGCAACCTTTGCAAGGCATTTGAGTAACTGGATTGTAAGGGTGAAGACGGCACATACCCGGCTCTGTGTAGGTCGGGGATCCGCAGAGGCTGTTCTGTCGTCTGCGAGTCATCGAGACTAGCCACAGGGAGCCCTCGTCTCATGTTATGGGAAGAATCAATAATGTTCGAACAAATCAATTTCTCTGACCGTCACACCGTGACTGCGTCCCATGTCCAACACCATCGCACTGTATGTTTATTTTATATTGTGCAGTCTCGTGCTGACATATTTCAGATATCCTCTCCAAAATTTTACCTTCAGGTAAGTCTCTTTCTGCCCTGCCGAGCCCGGGTTGAGCGTCCGTCCACAGCACCAAAGAGGCTCAGCCCGAAGAGGACCCCTCTGTCTCTGCCCGGCTACAGCGTCTGCAGAACAACTACGAGGATTATGGCATGCGCCGCACCGTTGAAGGCGTTCTCGTCGTCACGACCATGGCCATCCTCATATCCTCATGCTCCAGATCGCCAATGCCTTTTTCAAACTGTGAGTACGCCATTATCCAATGCATAGACGCGTGTAACCCCATCCCTATAGACCAGGCGACTACCTCAAACCCGGCGAAGACGAAATAGAGGGCTTGAAGAAACGCTTGGACGACCGTCTCGCTCCCCCGTCACACACCCAGCAGTTCGACAGCACCCACGGCCTCGACAATGAATGGGAAATTGGTGACTGTTTGGCCCAGTGGTGGAGACCCAATTTCGAAACTTTTATGGTCAGTTGGCCCCACGTCGTTCTTCACTTTGGGCTCCACCCACTGGCGTTTTCCTAGTATCCCTTCATCCCAGCTCACATCACGAAACCAAAAGAATGCAAAAAGCTTTTTCTTGTCCAGATGCCAGAACGGAGTACGTCATCCGCTTTTGAATATCACATCGCGTTCGCTCATGGAACTTCCTCGTCAGAGGTGCTCGCTGTCCCCAAAAATATGAAGCTTTTGGCAATACCTTTGTTTGAGCTTTACGACAATGCAGCACGCTACGGCCCTCAACTTTCGGCCATCCCTCATCTCCTTTCTCGGTGAGCTTCTCTTCTCCTCCAGTTGGTCGCCTCCTCAACATTGCCCTGGATCTAGGTACAACTTTATTTATCAGTAATCGCATTGCCTTTTGGCTATTTGCCATCATGTCAGTCTCGTTGATCGGTCTGTGCCGCCTTTATCATCGCCATGAAATCAATGAAGGGTTGACGTGTAGTTACCATTAGACATTAGGATGTATGTACATTACTTACGTTGTCAACTCCTCGCTAGAATACCACCAAGTCATTCTACATGATGACGGATGTATTCGTGGCTAAATGAAAAGAGCTCTCCAAAAAAGGGAAGTTTATCTAGATTTGATCACTCGAGAACAAAGCAAAGCACCTGTTTTGGTTTATCCACCAAGGGATAAGAGTCTTTGCATCAGCTAGGGACTGACTCTCCACGACATAGCTTATCCTCTTGGTTTGGCAGACTTCTTAATCAGGGTACCCCACTCGTGTCAAATGAGATCTTGGACAGACTATCCACGGTGATCCAGGGACCTCCTGCTGATAACAACTTCCTAGCTCGAGGGAGACCACGACCCTCAAGCCCTTGGAAATCGCAATGCACAGCTCAACACAGATCATCCGATCCAAGAGGGCAACACACTATCTGCAATGGCGGGGCACTCCAGGAACCGAGTTTATTATTAACTATATTCAACATTCTACGCGTGCATTTGTCGCGATTGTCACGATCACGGGATAAGGTGACTGCATTGTAACCCGACTCTTATTATTGCCACTGACAATCACTATATGGACCATCATCAGACGTCCTCTCATTCAAAAGATTCGATACACTCAAAGAGGGACCATGCGCAAACACGAGCTCGTCAAACTATTGTCCTACAATCAACGCAACAGCAGCTACAAAGAAAACAATTCAAACAATTGACTCTACAAAGCATAAAAACAGTCTAATGTCTACCATAACAAGTCACACAACAAACTCATCAAAAAGAGGCAAGAAAAAAACAACAATGTCTCTGACGACCCACTGTCAAGGCTGCTCCTGCTGTCTAATCATTTCTTCATACAACAAAAACTTGAGTCGCCGTTGCGTCTTTGGCGCCTTCCTTCCTCCTGTTTGCCTAAAACGTCACATACAATTCAGAAAACGCAATCAACTCCAAATCAACAATAAAAAAAACTCACTTTTGCTCTTGACAAACAAAACTATCAGGTGCACCTTCCCATTGATCCAACACATACTTCCCCGCAAGTAACGTCTTATTAACCTCCTCTCCTTCCCTATCTTCAAACAAATCTCTCGCAAGTTGGGTATGCGCCACACCCGCATAAGTAGTCAGACATCGAGGATTGATCAGTATCCTCGCGGGTCTGAACACAGAATTAGATATCGTAATCTCCAGGTCCTCAAGAGGCGGAAGATCTAGTCCTCCTTCCTCTAACGGCATAGCATCATAATCAGATCCAGCATTCGCATCTGGATCGTCTTGTTTTCGATCTGCTAAACCTCCATCATTGACTTCCTCCAGATCCACCCCTGCTCCAACATTCACCACCTGAATCTCGTCGCGGTGCTTGATCTGTGCCAGCTCTAGACCTGGACGGTCAGCCATCTCCTCTCTTTTGCTGCGCCTCCTGGCTGAAGCTCTACTTGCTCTATCATCCGCTTCAATAGCGTCAACCGCCGTTCGCACCCAAAGATCCCTACAGAACCATGTTTGACTACTGTCAAGACACGGTGCACCCTCCCCTCTTATGGAAAGATTATCAGCTGTGCTGAGGTTCTGGAAATCGTTCCCTGCACGATATGATATGCCCAAATAATAAGACATAGCTGGATCAACAACGTGGGTCCCTGACTCGCAACAGAACACTTGGAAAGGAAGATGTTGATTGTAGCGTAGAATACCCTGCTTATCTCTCGGTGGCACCGCATCCCCTTTTGACGACGAACGAGACTGGCGGAACTGGTCACCGTCAATGTCCCGTGTCCGCCATCTGTCAGAAAAGATCAAGTGAATATGGCTGAACGAAAACCGATCCAAGTATATGTACCTGTCGGAGAAAATGAAATAACCATTGCTTTCCGCCCAATCCATCCCACACACCATGGCCGCCTCGTTGGCAAAACTGATCTTGATGGTCTCCAATATGTCATTCGGACACGTAAATCCCTTAAGCCACACAACCCTCGCAAAGGTGATACCCCTCCGCTGCTTCAGTTCATGCAATGGTTCTAATGCAAGGTTCCTCATATGAGCCTCTTCAAGCGGATAGTACGCCGCAGCAGGATCTGCCGTCATGCCAGGTACGCGCCGGATGCGGAACGAGACGTTCAGAAGAGTCAGAACGGCCTCACAAAGGTCCACAAGGGTTTCTGTAGCATCAGTGGAATCGTAGTCGAGCATAGACACAAAAATATTGGAACTGCCCAAGCGTCGGGCCATCTGTACAATGACAGCTAGCTGATCGACGAGGAAATGGTCGGCAGAGTGGATGGCAATGGCAATATAATACAAATGGTCCTCGTCAATGAGGTCTTCATAAGCCAACTGGCTCTGGCCAAATGGACGCGCCAGCGTTGGGCACAGTGCTGCCACCCAGCCGTTGAGGGATAACAACTCGTCAATAGCACTAAACACATGTTGGGCATCTCTGGACCCTGTGTCCTTGTTCGTGATACTGATATGCCTGAATTAGCTGGGCAACTGCCAAGTTCCATTCACGACGCACAAGGGTAACTGTAGCCTCGTCCAATAATCCATAATCCCTTCATAAACAAGACCATTGAAAATATCCTCTCGCTCGTCTCTCCCAACACGAGCCTGCAAAAACGAATGCTTCTGTACATTAAGAGACTTGTCTGGGCGCGTAGCACGTTCAATAAAATTGTGTTCCTTAATCTGGTGGGACTCGCTCGATTTGCTGGGAGTTGCGGAAGAGAAGAAGATGAGGCGAACAAGGAAGCCTATTCCAAGAAGAACAGCAATACGCAAAGGACTACTGAGACGGCGAACGGCTGGCATGGTCAGTACAAGACACCCTATGCTGGGAATGTCGACGTCGAAAAAAAAACATAGCGTGGGGTACCCGTCACGGCACCGCCACTTGTCTCATTTCTTCCTACATTCTTCTCTCTCTTTACTTCTATTTGTCCGTAGCTCTTACAATACTCGGTAACTGTCACATTTGCAACCGTTATGATATCCTAAATCAGAAGAGTTCCAAAAAACGTACTGGACTGTTGTCTGAATTTGGATCTCATGCGCGATGCATGTGATTTCTTGCTGTTTTACATTTGATCGTTCTGGATAGGTACATAAGTAGCGTAGTTGTCTTCGCTATTCTCTCCCGATTGTATTCCAACAGTCTGGACAAATAGCAGCAAGGAGTTGGAGAACGATCTGGAATTGGTGGTACCCTACCATCATCGATAGTGTCAAACACATCCAAGTTCCCACCTATCAATTGCTATGCGAGAGAATCTATTGCTGGTATCAGGCGCTCTCTACATAGGAATTATACTAGTGCAAAAATACACTTAACAAGACTTGCTAGGCACAAGAGAGAGAGAATTTTTCATCTATGCTATGTACTATGAAAACTGTACGGCACTGTACGACACATTAGCAGACGAATAAAAAAAATGAACAGCATAATGTGAACATGAAAGAATCGTCACAATAAGAACAAGCGCAAGTCAACGGAATCACTCTCCCAAACTAATCAACACCATACCACCAACACCCCCAAAAAGACTCAACACCGCAAGTACCTTTTTGCCAACCTTGCCATGATGACGATGATGGTGAGAATCATCTAGCTCCGCAGCTGGATAGCGAGAATCATTTGCTTGACTGGGAGGACCATCTTCTGCAGAAGGAAGATCATGCGAGTGGCCATGGTGACTGTGCCCATCAACGTCACCAAATACAAAGTCCCCAGCTATCATCTCCACAGTGGCAACATAGATGAGCATTCCAGCTGATATCGCAGACATGAGTCCTTCAATGAGGTACATCCGAGCTAAAGCATTCCAAGTCAAGATCCTCGAAATAACTACCATTCGTTTGACTTACCTAGTTCAACACACTGTTTTTGCTTTTGGACTTGAAACACAATCATTCCTAAACCCAGCCCTGCGGGGGCTGTAATGGCGAACAAAACCGCCAGCGAGCATTTTAACCATCCTTCACCACGTTCCCCACCAATAATCCTTTTCAAGCTCTTAACAAACCTATGGTACCCATGCGCTTTGGGCTTGCTGAAATCTCCAATCTCAGACTCTTCATCCGACTCAGACTCTTCATCCGACTCACCGTCAAACGGTGGAGGTGGAGGTGGTAGTGCGGCTATACGGATGCCAAGCGACAAGCCCTCAAAGAGTTGGTGGAATATAATAGCCGTTGTCAATGAAGCTGAGAAGGTTTCAATCTCGGTAGATCAAAAGGCAAAAAAGAGACTCACTAAAATCGGCACCGGTTGCAATTGCTAGTGTCAATCCAATCACAACAGAGTGAATCATGATGCCTAATTGAAGGACAAGCAGCCCAACCACCTGCCGTCTTCTTCCAATCACAGGATCCGCCCTCTGGATCCTGGCACCTTCTCGGGCGCTTCTCGTTCTGAACCCTTCAACAGGGCTACCCGATCTTGATGCCCCCCTAGACGCCACACCCTTAGATATGGCCGTAGAAGAATGTATGCTGACTGCAGAGTCCGAGTAAGCACATGCACAACCAACACCGCATGCACATCTACGCATCCGAGGAGAATTCGTCAGAACCTCTATGGGGAGTGTGCTTGTCGTATCAATCGCAGGTAACATAGCATGGTGTTGATGGCGGTTGGTTGGTGTAGTATGCGGTGAGTTGAGATGGAGAGTTGACCGTGTACGAGGTGGGGCCAGAAGAGGGGTTGTTTCATCTGTTCTGTACGCCTGCACAGGGAGAATCGGGGAATGTTGAGAAACAGAATTGGATGATTGACATGTCTCAGGGAACACAGGAGTGGACACCGAGGATGACAATCTGAGCGTAGAACACTGGGCCGATGGGTGGTGGATGGAAATGGGAGTGAGAGGTAGTGATGGTTCCTTCTCTTGGAGGCTTTTAACATAGGACGTAGAAACATCTAGAATTCAGAGGTCAGGGACGTCTTAAGGACGGTGAAAGATGAGTGCGCACACTCAATGAGAAATATCGACAGCAATGATGCAAGGCTGTGGAGCAATGAACCAGGCGGTCACAAGAGAGTGAAATCGACGAACATGACAAGGCCCGTGTGCTCTCCAATATTATGAAAGTGTTCTGCGACCTGCGGCTTTTGCAGGTCTTCAAAAGAGTCCTGAAGGAGGTGGATAAATGCAGTAGCCAAGATAACGCCTGTTCCATCGGTTAGGTTGTTGTGAAAAGAATAGACAAAGATGACGCACCTGTTCCAAAATGCTTGCCTATAAAGAAGACGATGTGTGGGATTTTGAGAAAAGGGACCGACTCAGATAGTCCAGGAAAGGAGACAGCTTTGAATAGAACGGTTGGAGATATGTTTTCTACGATTGGACGGAGCTCACCGAGGAGAGAGATGACGAGAATGATAAGCATGATTTGGAACCGAGGCTCTGGCTGGCCATCATCAGCCATGTCGGACAGGAAGTTGGGAAGCATAAGGACCATGGGGTGTGGTGCACTGTTACACGCTGCTATTATATGGAGAGGACCGCACCAGTCAACACGTGGTAGACCCAGAAAGAGGCCCAAAACCGAGTACAAAAGACTATCCAGCAGTCAGATCCACGCCGCCTCGTGCTTTGGAGCCAATTCGACCAGTCGTTCCATACTTGACCACCTCGAAAGAAACCCTGGTCGCTGCCAAATATAGCCAGTCACTCAGCCCCTACACAAAAAAACGAACAAATATTCCCTGGCTAAAAACAGGATCTCAATCAAATATAGCTTGCGGATTTTACAAACTACCAGCTAACATTCCAATACTACAACGTACCTCATTGTAACGAGTCCTACACAACCTTAGTCGCGCATTACACCCACTACGTCTTTCCTGCTGCGGTACACAAATACAGAATGTTCTCTCTTCCTGTCTCCCAGTCAACACATGACACGCAGCTGTTTCGAAAAGAACAAAATGATCAACAAAATAATCAATCAAATGATCATGTAGTCCTTAGTCGGTTGCGAAAACGGGTTTTTGCTTCTATCTATCAAAACATCTGATCTACATTGATCAAGAGATGAAACCAAACGTCGAGAGCGTAGCCCTCGATATTCGACCGAAAATTGTCACAGGCTGTTCAAATAATAAATATGTTGATTTGAAAAAAAAGACTATTCAAGATTATAAATTGTCAAATCAAAAAACTATTCAAATAATTCACGTCTCTTGGACATCATCGCTTTCCTTCCACGGTCTGCCATCTGTGTAATTGGTCGCTGATTTTTATTTTTAAAAAAATCATCACTTTCTCCAAGAAAACACTAGCGTCTTCTGCTTCCCAGACTAGCATAGCTATTCCCCCATCTATTGTCTACGCCTAGTTCCTTTTCTAAGTAGGCCTGTTCTCACACACCGTGTAACAAATTATTGATCAGAAAAACTATTCAAATAAATCTTCTGATGCCCGCTTTGACTCATTCTGACGACGAATAGCTGCAGCAATCTCGTCCAACTCAGCCTCCTTCCCTCGACTTTCTTCCACAGCCCAAGCTTCCGGGTTCCGGAGCCCTCGTCCCAGCCTGAGTTTAGCTAGCGCCGTGTAACCCACCTCACTAGGGTGTCTCGCAAACTGATCCAAACGCTGTTGCTCCGGCGACATATGACTCAGAACATGAGCCGGAGGACCTTGACGTAACCGTCTGCAGAGCGAACGCGTCATCTCACCTCGGATCTCTCGTGCTCGTTCTTTCGTCTTGTTTCGGATGCGCTCTCTACGAGCTTCTTTCATCTGATCAAGCAGAGCCTGGGGAAAAGGTGTCTGTGCACGTCTGGTCCCGCGCTCGTACGCCTGGGAGATCAACGTCAATTGTGCTTTATATGGTTTTGCTGATCCACAGCATGTCAATGAGAAGATGGCGATTCATATCAAGTGAGAAAAGAACCTACTCCATTCATCATAATATCCAGCAAAAACAGTATCCCTCCGTTGAGACGGTGAGAGGGCTTTGATAGCCTCAGCCTCTGCATTACAATCACACCGAATGTCAGCAATGGTCCTGAGATACGTCTGGTGCCTCTCATTTCGCCGAGCATGAGCCTCAATCCTGTAGCGTATCATTTGTGACAGCTTCACAGGCTGGTAGATCATACGAGGAAGTGGCTTGTGGTATATGGATGGAGAAAAGGCAGCCCCAGTCAAAATTGGGCGGTAACGAAGCTTTGCACGCCAGACCTGAGGACCAAGGTTGGTCAGTAAGCCGTCAGAGAAATAAGTACAGGAAGACACAGACAAGGTCCTTGGCTAGGAGATAATCCCAGTATTCTTTCTCGCAACGGACGTCAATCAAGCGAGAATATCGCATGAGAATACTTTGCAAGTGCGCATCTCCTGCTTTGGCGCGTTGAAAGGCCTCGAGGTACTGGGAAAAAAAAAGAGTTCGTGAGCTGAAGTGAAGACGAGAGTAATTGAGACGTCAGACTTTGTAACCCTGACGAAGAGCATGTCGTGTATGTTCAACGCTCGTCAGAAACCGGTTCTCTCTCCAAAGTATTCGTACACGAAATCGAATCTGGTCTTTCAAAACTGCAATTCAGCAAGGATAAAAAAGAGCTTATGAAGAAGCAAGTCGAACAGCGTCTGTCGGTGCGTGCTTGAGAAGATTTTTGTACAGCTGCAGTGTTGGAACACGGTGCGCTGATATCTTCCAGAATGGTGTCCTCGGTCTAGCTCGGTGAAGAGGCTTGAGTAGCTGCCGAATGGATTCGCGAGTTGACGCCAGAGGAAGGTTCATAGCATAGCCATACGCAGAAATCTGTGATGTTAGCGTCACATCCAATTCCTATTTATACAAGTAGTTTCACTGACCCCTTACAGGAGATACAAATTGTACTTTGTATGATCATATCAGCACTCAGAACCGGACTACTTCATGACATGACTGCTCTCAATCGATGCGCAGAGAAAAGTCTCCTCGAGACTGGAATCATGTACTTCAGAACACATATGCTGCAAATGGTCTCCAAATTCCCGGTCATGTCGACACAATCTAGTCATCTTCTGAAATCTAAGCACGATCCATCGTCTGCTGCTTTGAACCTCAAGTCTTCCAAGTCATCCCACACATCAATCACTTCCTGTGATCGTCTCGTCATTCAATATCAATGAATCGTCAACCAGTCCCTTCCTTCGATCAATACTTGTCGATGAAATTAATTTTCGCTCTCTCCGATTAGACGAGCGCACCTTCCCTTCTGAATAGCTTCTTCTTATTAGATACTGACAGCCACTCTTTATTCTTCTCAGTTTTCATCATTTATACGGTCTTCAGACATGGTGACAGGACTCATCAGTCAAGTGAAAACTGTATGTGCATTATTCCGTCCTCTGAACTTCCATATCAAGGAGTGTGGATCAGGCACAAACTGAATGACTCTATGAGATACTTTCATGAACAACATACCAGAAAGTTCACCCTTTATAGACATGCTTGTGAGGTTTACTCACTCGAACGTTTCTCCAATCTACACTTTGCCCTCATTTGGTCGGTTTAGAAGAATGCTATCATTTCCACATTATCCATTACATGTAATGAATTGGGAAGTTGTCTGTAAGTTGCCGAAGCCGTGTGCAGTGAGATGAATCATACAAAGGCTACTTCTTTTTGAAGGAGTGCCACCAACAGGAAGATATCGTCGAACATACCAGTTGTAGTTGTAGCTGCGACTACAACCAAGGTCATTTCTTTATCTGAAAATTTCCTCAGGTCGCAATCAGATTATGTTTGTAATAACGTTGATTCGACTGCTTACAGAAACACTCAGTTCAGCAGTTGCAGGGTGCTCTTGATTGAAATTTATGAGAGAAGTAAACAACCTGAGGGTTCAGACATCAGGAGTACACTGCATTCTATACTATACAGTACGAGCAATAAACATACAACTCATCGGATTTTGTCAATCATCATCGTCATCATCTAGACTCATTCTCCGAAGCGTAGCATTCTCCTCTTCTTCCGGATCATCTTCTGGATCATACATCTCTGCATCCTGATCCATCACTCTCTCCGATCCTGTCTTTCCCTTGTCGCTAGTGGCAGGCACAATACTTTCACCATTCTCTTCTTCAGTATCTGCTTTCTTCTTTTTCCTTCGTCGTTTAGGTGCAGCACCTACTTCCCCTTCTGCAATACCCGGGACAGCTACCTTCTTAGATCTGCGTTTCTTCTTGCCCTCTACACTAGCTTCGGCCTCGAGGTCGATTGTTCCACCAGCGCTTGGATCGGGCACAGCCTCAACGATCTCCCTCAGAAAGTCAAACGTGTCTATCGTCTCGACAGCATGTTTACTAATGATAACGTGGTGGTGTATGTTGGGAGAGCGTGACAAGTGGAACAGAGAAGTGCATGAAGGGAATGACCAACCGAACAAGGCCCAGAGATCAGTCGGAACATGATGGAACAGGGAAGCACCAGGATAAGCTAAGCATGAGCTGGCGAGTGGTAGACTTACAGATGATATGCTTCAATTTTTTTTGAACCACGATCGACAGTGACTTTACCCGATTCCTCAATCAAGAGAGCCAGGAATAACTCAAGAGCTTTGGCTGTGGTCCCGGCGGAATGTAATTTTAGTATGGATCTTGTTTGGAGTGAGAAAGTAGTAGTAAATCGACGCACATATAACTATGGGTGTCGCTTGAGCTACTTTGCCCACTTCCTCGTCTTTTTGCATTATTTTTTTGATTCGCGCCTGAGAATCAATCAGAAATCAGAGGGTTGCAGACAATCATGACCATACGACAGGAAATTTCGCCTGTTTATTCTTGTTCTTCATGATTGTTTAGGCCGATAACTAAGAGGAGGGAAACTTAGAATAGTGGGAAATCAACGTCATCGGTAGTCCTGGGTGGCTGTGCGTCATCACCAGGCAATTCAACTTCTAAACAAATCTGCATGCCCTTTTGTCAGTTTCAGCTTTCATTCAACACTGTCATTTACAATTATTGGCAGTGGATGATAGTGGAACAGTAACGAGGAGCGACTTATTCTGGTCTATCAAGTTCGTTGGAGTAATGACTTAACGCTGATAACCAAATGGCACACAATGATCAGGGAAGGAAGCTGAACTGGATGAGGCTATGTGCTACCCTTTCTTCAGCGCTTGACCACCCACAATTCAATCAGACATGAATATGATGCTCGTTGATTAACCCTCTGTCATCGGTACTCTACAAGGTCGCAGGTCCAGGCGCAAGAACGGTTGAAAACTGACTTTACTTTTAATATCATTTCGCATCTCGCATCCTTCCTTTGATCATGCCCACCAAATTACTCGTGTTATACGGATCCAGGGGAAATGGTATCTTGTGTCCAGGACGAACGATATCTTCACTGCGTCGTAGTATGCCTTCCATACCTTCCGCTCACCTCGTGTTAAACTTGCTCAATATCGAGACCATATTATTCGGTCTATGTCGACTGTATACATCCGTAGGATTGCAGATCTATGAAGGGGTAAACCTTGACACTCACCATCCCTGGACAATACAGCAGACAACGCTTGTATGTTATCACTGCCATGTGAATGGGAATGTGTTTGCCATGAAATTTGGGCATTCATAGCTAGCATTCTCAAACTAACCATATCCTATCCATCATACATCAGATAACTCGTTGTCACCTCGACCTCGTCTACTATGCGCAGTATCAACATAATCTCTCAGTAAGCTAACCATCGGAGGAATCGACTACATCTGCTTCACTAATTTTCAAGTTTGCCAACAACAAGCAGGGACTCATTATACGGTACAAGTCATTGTGGATTCATTCGAATTTTCGCGTGGCAACTCTCTTCCACACATGATACCAATGTCTATACTAAAAGATATACAGAGTGATTTAAGAAGTTCAGTTATCTGACTAGAAGATGACTATGTGTGATTTTATTAACTTCTCTCAACACCCGATAACTTCCATCATTCCTTCTATCATCTGACTCCCATCTCTTTGCCTCACCTCTTGGCCAGTATGATCCTTGTCAAGCACGACTCTACGCTGCGGGAGATTGTATTCTGCTAATGCGACAGGTATCGTAACGTACTTGGTAGAAAGATTCGTCGATGGTGGCGCGTTTGCAGAGTCAGCTGCTTCATATCCTTATCATCAGTAACAACTTCAACGAGATTCTGGGTTCGTTAGAGCCCCGGATTTCTGTGGTTCTTACCTCACTTCTACCTGGAAAGTGTTTTGAGTTTCCTCGTGCCTACGGCCTTCTGCTGCTACCCTTGTTTCTCCACTTAACATTCCATTAGAGTACTATCTTTGACTGTCCCATCTCCCTTTCCAAGAAACTTCTCGATTATCATCTTCAGTTTTGTTCATAGGGCTTACAGGAAACTCCACGGTCACGTCGCCAAAGCTGACAGACGCATACTTCATCGATCATCTGATTCACGATTTTATTGGACCACTGCTCGCCACTGGGTCTCGCCTTCCCGCTCACTTGTTGTCGGAGCTATACGTGGCAGGTTACCGGAAAATCTCTGGAGCTTTCACCTTCTATATGGTATAAAGACCCGTACTGCCGATTTGTACTCTGAAACTTGTCCGATCAGTATACGTTTAATGGGCTCAAGCCGGGCTAGACTTCATTTCCCTCGATATTCTTAAGTCCTGTCTTCTGGCACGAGAAGACATGAGTGACTCACGATATTCTTTTGACGCGACTCCTATTCCACGGAGAACACTCATCGTGGGATCAACATAAAACTATCGAGCTCTAGAGAATGGACGAGCTATTCTCATTAAGGTAACTGTGCACCCCAATACCTGGTTCATCTAATCTTCTATTCAGTAGCTTTCAGCAATTGTCGAGCGCTACTTTCATATAAACTCTTATTGGTAGCTATCAGATGCACTTTGATCGTGTCATCTGGTCATGATAACCCCAGATCCTGTTTAGCCGATGAACCCTGATCTCCCAATTATATTTACGTCTGCTCTTAATTCTATATAAAATATGAATGGTATACCCAAGTCGCATCCAAGTGTCTTTCGAAATCCCACTCATCTCACAACATCTGTAAGATGCTTCTCAAAGTTTTGATCAATATTTATTGACGCACGAAGGACAATGTCTGCCCGCCAGCGCTCCTACTATGGATGGCTTCCAGCCAGCCGTGCAGTCCGCGATGAATATATGACGCGCCTCCTAAATCGTGAACTATTTCGGAGGAGCCGACGACCCGAAATCCAGCACGAGCCTGCTGTGGAAAGCTTCAGGAAAACTATTGAGGCCAATCCTACTATGGTCGAGTTATGGGGGAAAATCTTCCTCCAGGTTTCCAAAGAAAACCAGGTACGCGCTCATCCATGAGGATAGACATCATAATTATGTTTGATTGGATAGGTCCCTGACTTCAACGCGTTGCTTGACTTACTTGACATCATTATTGTCGGACCTCCCGAGTTTGTAGCCTCTGGGAATGAGGGAGAACCTATTGGCGTTCCGATATACCTTCTGATGGACCTCCTCAGTAACACGGGAGCTGCTTACGACCTATTCCGTGTGACAGAGTTCAACAAGGCAATGAAAGAACTTTTGAATGACTGGGGAGGTTATCTCAAAACGATCGATTCCAGCAAGACATTGACTGATGGACCCAATGGTTGGTTCTCCCTAACTCTCTATCAAACAGCTGGAAGCAGGTCGTGGAATATTCAACGAAACCTATGTCGTATTCGATGAGACCGCCGTTAACAGGGGATATGTCTCCTGGGACGAGTTTTTCACCAGACGAGTCCAGCCGAGCGCTCGCCCCATTATCCCACCGGCTGGGGACCAGTTAGTCATTTACAATGCGTGCGAATCCACAGTCGACCGTATTGCAAAAAACGTACAGCTCCATGATCAATTCTGGCTTAAGGGTATGGCATACTCCTTGTACGATATATTCGCCACAGAGGACGATGCAGTCGCTACACAATTTATCAATGGGACAGTCTACCAGGCATTCCTGAGCCCTCAGGACTATCACCGCTGGCATAGCCCGGTCAAAGGCACGATCGTTGATGCACGCGTTGTCGATGGCTCTTATTATGCTGTCTTGCCAGACGACGGTCAAGACGGAACTATTGACAGCGGTGACCCGCACGGTGCCATAATTCGCAGCCAGCCCTGGCTTACGGTAGCAGCTGCACGTGCCATAATCACCATCCAGGCTGACAGCACAGAAATCGGCCTTGTTGCCTTCATTGGAATTGGAATGGGAGAGGTATCGAGCTGTGAATTATTGGTCCGCAAGGATCAGCCGGTCGATCCGGGTCAGCAAATTGGAATGTTCCATTTCGGAGGATCTTCTCATGCGGTTATTTTCCAAGAGGACGTCAAGCTCAGGTTTACAGATGAAGTTGTACCAGGGCAACATATTCATGTAAATAGGGTTATCGCAGGTGTCAACCAGTAGATTTTCGTGCTCCAAAAGTAACCCAGATGTAACTTTCTTCTTGGTATCACTTGTTTCTTACTGTGACGACCACTAAATTTTCCGCATAAATCAAATTTGGGTGTACTTGTTTGTACCTACCGTTTATGATGTTTCTTGGCGTGTGCTTTCCTGATTGGCTATACAAGAATTTCAAATACGGCGATTGCCAGATCTCCTCGACGTTGTGATCGGCCCGTTAGAGGAGCTTTTGCGTTCCTAGGTGGCTTTGCGTTGAATTGAAGTCATGTATAATGAAAACCCATCCACCATAGGAATAAATCCACGGACGTCTGGCTTTGTTCGTCACAGGGATCTGAAAGCAGAAATTACCACGGCGGTAGTGTTTCCAATGCTGTTGTTGGACATCAACGTAAGGAACGACAAACATTGCAAAAGTATTAGCAAAATGGCAAGTGTTTTCCCCCCGAAGTACCATTTAAACAGGTAATTATGTCTCCGTAGCGCTGAGTACACAGTTTGATAGCGATTCATTGTCCACGGCTGGAAATGGGGTATAGTTGACGTAGTGATGACGCTCCGAAAGAACTTGCAATACTGAGGAGCAAAAGCAATCACAGTTATATCCTTGTAATTGGTCTTGTAAGCAGCGATCGACTGAGCAGAAACCCAGTATCATGAGTTCTAAGCAAGAAGCCCCATGGTAAAACAATGTGATCCACAGAGCTAGTGCATTCGTGTTTAGAGTCAAGCTTCCCAATTCTCAACTAATTTGCCACAAATTATATACTTGTTCGAAAAATGCTCAATCCATCCTGTTGAAATATAATTTAATTGCCACCCTGATTTACAACAAGAGATACAGACGCACCCTTCATGTTATCGCTGGATGGGCGATAAACATAATTAGCATTTGTCAGCCCGGATAAGAGTGGACATACATCTCCTCAGGCTTCAAATCCTCCAACTTATCCAACGGTTGGTCCACAGGCGTCAGCATCTCTACATACATGTCGATAGGCTCACTTCAAAACTTGATACGGCACAACATGAACACTCACCCACATCAAAACTCTGCTTCGCCATGCCTCTCGACGCATCCCTCCCCGCAAAGTTACCGTACATTCCATCTGCATTACTACATAAGCATCCAATGCCCGTTGACGGAGGGAAACCAACTTGCTAGGTCCATAGAAATTCCTCCCAGAGGTGACGTCAAATACGATCCTATTAATCGCCAACAAAATTCTTCCGTCCTTCTCGTTGCCGTTGAGTGGTTCCAATGACTTCGGCGTATACACTTTGAACAGCACCGTCGGTGGATGGGATTTCGGCATCCATGAGTAGCCAGCCTTAAATTCGTGAGGAATCCCTATTCTTGTGTTGGCTACTTCTGAAGACGGCAACAACGGTCGTTTGGTTACAGAAGGAAACACTATACGCTGGACAGAGTACAGAATATATATGAATAAAGCAGTGTTTACTGGAGTACCTAGATCAGAGGGCATGTTTGCGTGTAGGATAGTGGTGGTGGGAGTTAAGACAAAGTGTTACGTCCTTCGTGACACTATTGAAGACATATTCTCACAGTTGCGACAAATCATACTTGAACAAAATCTATGCAATGTGGATGATGCCACTGTGCACTCTTGTCTCTCCATTGCGTAGCCCAAAATCAGGGACTCTCGATATTAGTCACTGCGTTGACTAAATCTCAAAGTTCTTTCTCTATCATATGCATTCACACTTACAAAAAATAGGCATGGCAAATTTTTTGTAAGTTTCATTGACTATGGCTTTGTCCGTGGTCAAGCATGCAACGGCCCTCATCCCTGGGATCTCACAGACAAATCGTGTTGGCTCTGCTACTGATGTCCCGGAATTCAATGTGATTGCGGTTCAAATTAACAGGTTCAACGTTGAAATTCACCCGTTCTTGTAGTCAAATTAGTCCAATGTTTTGCACAAACATAGCATTGGTCGTAAACTAGCGCATCTCAGTACTGAATGTATCATCTCAACGTTCCCGCTACCGTTAGCAATGACCACGCTAGCGATTATTAGGGATCAAGGCTGAGGACCTTGGATCGTGTGCTGACTTGCGCACACCTATCCGAATATCCTCTACTATTAGCCGTGGTTGCAGTTACTACACGTCTTGATTTGCTGTAGCTGCAGTATAAATTATTTCACAAGATGCATGTTTTATCAAGGGCGGTGATGTGTACTGTCCTATCCTTTGGCATGATCTTTGGGGACCAGGCGTTGACTTCGAGCTAGCTGCGCAAGTGAGAATGGTCATCTCGTTCGTTGCATGTGCTGATTGTATTGATACTACATCCTATTGCAATTATTGTAATTTTTTTCAAATCTTTCGTTGGTGTTCGATCTTGACAGCTAACTTACGATCTTTTCACTCATTCAGCGATTGAATGAAATACCCTTGCTTCTTACTGTTACACTATAATGTTCCTCATGAACGGCTATCCAATGAGCATTTCAAATAACTGTCTCGCCAGGATTCAGTGTACCTGGTCTCCTCGAATTTGACATCGTCAAATTGCGCTTTTGGTGTCTAACAAAGATTTCTACTATAGTGCGCGAGGGAGACGATGCGCAGTGATAATCATGCTACCCCAACTTGGAAAGACAAAATAAGCATGTTAGAAAGGCATGCTCACAAAAGTTCTAATCATCTCCGTGCAACTTTCTCGCAACTTTTTCTTCCCCCTCGGCCAATTCCAGATAGGGAAATTGCTTGGGCTATCATATCCTTAGACACTATTCAGGTACAGGTGTTCCTTCCATATCCAGCGATAGAACTTGTGTTGCAACATCTTGGAAGTACAGTATATCAGCTACAATGAGATTTTATTTTTGAAAAGATTAAGTGTTCTATAGGCAGAGAACTATATCATCGCCTTAAAGAAAGGCCAAAACAAAAAGGAGAAGGATGAGGAACTGAAATTGCTTTGTAAGATTATATAGAATACAGTTTGAAACCATACGGTGAATGTAGCTATCAACGACACACAGACAACCAAAGAAAAATTGACAAGGGAAGTTAAATAGCAGAGGGTAAAGTGGATGCATCAATGAAAGGATGAAGTGAAGGACAAAAACAGGCCACGCAAGCATACATAGGGCATATGAGAACATGAGAGGGGGGAGGGGGTTGATGGATATCAAAACCCGACCTGTGAACTACCAACAACCTGCTGCTGCTGCAATGACGGAGAGGCCATTGTCATGGTTGGGGTCATAGGTAGGCGAGGAGGGGACTGATGAGGAGGAGTATGTGGTGGCATAGGTGACATAGACATTTGGCCATTTGATGGAATGCGCATAGCTGGTCGTGACCCGTTCGTCGTTGACGCCGTGGCAGGGATAGGGTTAGTCGTTGGAGTCGATTGTGCTCCATTTACGCCGTTTACAGTATCCAGGCCAGTCCCTGTTGACGTTGGCCGCTGGAGAGGTGGGTTTGTCCACTGTATCTGTCGCATTGCAGCTGCCTTCAAGCTGGTATTGGGGTTGAGGGCAAGTGCGGACATATACGGCATTCGCTGCAACTGATTCTGAAAATTTGGAAGATTAGCAAAGGTCGATTTCAAATTCTGCAGATCAGCAGGGCCCAGGTGTGCATACGTGCTGGGTGTGAAAGTATTGTTCATTTGCGACGGACCTGGTGGTAAGTGGCTGTGTAATGTGGAAGGGAATGACACCTTCTGCCGAGCAGGAGAGTTGTTTGCTGAAGTTGACTCCTGCTGCGTAGAGTCGGTCTGTTGTATTGAGAGAGGACCTTTTGTCAGTACAGATGGCTGGTGAACCTCAGTTTTGACAACATCGACGTGTGGCATGGCAATAGCGGGACGGCTGGCAATTCCATTAATGCCATTTGGCGAAGTATGTCGGGGGACGGGGACAGGTTGAGGCGGGGAATTGTGTACAGCAATCGACACGGTTGATTGGGTGCCGTTGACACCATTCACAACGACAGGAACTGTGGGACGCATGCCCCCATTTGACGATATCCTCATCTGCGGGGCAGGGGCAGCAGTTGGCAAAGACATCTTCACGATCGGTTGCTGAGTAGCAACGGGCGTACCATTGGTCCCAGATACTGGTTGAGAGGGATTCGTGGCAGGAGGCTGTTGAGAGATGAAGTTCGCGAGTGCTGGATAAACAGGTCGGAAGGAACCGAGAGCATCACGACGGTGGATGGATGGAGGGACGCCTAGACGGAAGGGAACATACACGACTTGACGACCGTCATTTGTCACGACAGGGACTGTATTATCTGTTACTAATGCCACCTGGTCGCTGTCGGCCAAGAGAGTCATGGTATGTCGCAAGTACCTTGGAGGTAGCATTAATTAATGGATAAATCATGACTGGAAGAAATTTTACATACTTCGTTTGATACTCGTCCACGAGCACACGATCTTGTTCGTCTTGTCCCTGCGGACCAACGGCGGGCATATCATCCTGATCGTACTTCCATTGTTCTTCAATTCGTCGTCGTCTCTCGGATTTTTCCTCTTCCTCCCCTTTGTCTTCGTCATCCCTATCCATAGAACTCAAGACATCAGAAGGCGGGTCGAGTTTCGGTCGCTTGATGAACATCGTACGTAATCCAATGTCCCGACGGTCGAGCATTCGGCGGCCTCCACGACCCACACGTAGCCGCACTGACCGTATTGTTCTGGCAGGTGACTCATCCTCGTTGTCTTCGGATGTCGCGTAAGGAAGTGCTTCAGGAGGAAGGATGTATTTGAAGAGTCGCGAGGCATATGGGGCAGGTTGTTGTTGATATGAGTTCTAGTTGAAATAAGTTAGGGCAGATACATGACTCATACCGAACGGCACCTACGTCTATCTGGTCTTCCCAATGATGATCTTGATCCTTTTGACGAGAGAGAGCAGATTCAATCTGTTCCCGAATCGCATTAATACGTTCCCTGGGTCGCAAAAGCATTTCCTGTCTTGGTGTGGAGGCTACTGAATCTTGAGGACGAACTCGCAAGCCGGGTATACGCCTAGTTCCTGAATTGAGCAAAACTATCACAAGAATTGGTAGATGGGCTTACGTGGCTGGTTCAGATTTCTTGACGGGTCGCTCCTTGTCCACAAGCAGTTCATCGTCTGCCTTGTCGCTAAACGTGGCAGGATACAAACGTTTTAGATCCACCAGACCCTGTCGCTGCTCCCAAACGCGCTGAGTTTGTTGAGTACACTCTTTTTTTGTTGTTTCCCGACTAAGGACGAGTTTAGCAAGTTCAAGTGGGTACGAGAGCTCAGCTTGAAGGCGGGTAAGTTTATCGGACGATGTTATTTGCGATGCACGTGTCTTCCGTACAGCCTTGATTTCACGTCGTCGGAAACAGATGTAGGACTCGTTGAGAGTATCGGACTCGTCACCGTTGAGGATCGGTATGATACGATGCCCACCTCGCTCAACACGCCGTTCCTTCCAATACGGGTAGACTATTCGAGCAATGCGGAGAAGCTGATGGGGCTTCGGAATCCAAGAAGGCGTAGTAAAACAAGCGAATAATGAAGCAGGCAGTTCATTTGAAAACATGTCCTGATAATCTATAAACGCCGGAAACATCCCATCCTCCCAGCCCTGATCGACGTTGAGCAGACGATGATCTGATTAAACGCCAGTACCTACATGATGAAGATACTCGTATTTCTCGCTCGTAAGTTTTTCATAGATGCCCATGACGAGCTCAAACTCATCTTCCGAAACAGCTACCGGATGGAAAACATCAGGCTCTTTTCCTTTGGCCTTAGCACTGCGTGCCGATGTCCGAGTACCGGATGCAGAGACAGCACCTTGTATGCTGGTCCCCTCGCCTCGAGCCTCCTCGTTGTTTTTGTCGAGCCATTCTTTGTCCCGCTCGTCCATGTGATAGGTAAACCCCCCAGCGAGACCATCGACGATTTGCTCCTCAACGGATAATGATGTGCACACATAGGTAGAAGGGTCTCGCCACCGGCTGAGAGGATAGAATTCATGATAATTGTCGACGATACCAGCAGAGTCCGGTGTGGGGATATATGCGGCAGGTGCCGTGCTGTCGGCAGGGCCTTTGATAGCGGCGGCGCGGACAGCGACCCTGGACCGATGTGTAAGGACCTCTTGAAGGTGGTGCTCCTATGAGACGCACGTGATTCAAATTAGTCATCTGAGCCGCGGAACACACAGCCACGAAAATTGGTGACGTGGAATCTGGGTAGAATAAAGGGGGGCAAGCAAGACTCACATTGGCATCTTCAGCATCGACACCCGCAACGAGATTGGTGAGACGATGCTTTTCTTCATCCTCATCGGGAATAAAAATGGTCTCAGCCTCGAAATTGCCATGATGGATCTTAAGGCGAGTTTTGTTGGTAACCCGGTTACGATTCCTGAGGGTCGAAGCACCCGGAAGGTGATTTCGGGGCATATCATGGAGAGCGCGGAGGCAGAAAGACTAAGAGAAAACGAATAATTTAGAAGTAGATTTAGTGGCACCTCGATGTCGTCGGCAACTGGCCAGTGCGTCGGATAAGTGGTTTCGGCCCGGCAAATGAATATGCGACAGATCAAAAACGGCAGTATTTGGTACGTAAACAAACCCTGCATATATCAATAGCTAAAATTGAGCCGCCAATATGCAGGCTTTGTCTGCGCAGTGAATTCTGTAGATGGTAAGGCAATTCACTTACACCGTGCAGTGTGAGTGAACTGCTTTAGCATTGAAAAGAATTTTTGCATCGACCACCGGCAAGTTAAAATATACACTCGCAAACAATGTCTAATAACCTCGCTACCCCTTATGGCAATCACGTTAGTGAACCTAGACAGAGCCCAACTTGCGACTTACTGTGCTCTTTCCTTGACTTCAAAGAGAGGCTCTATGTACTAGAAATGGCTGCGATAGGCATAATTTTGGGCCCAGATTGATAGACGCATTTGTGAGCTCGGCATCAGCTGGTTGCACTCGAGTGAAATATACCGATACACCACTGATTCAATGATTCAGAAACGGCATAGGCACCATTGTCGGTGAGTAAATCATAGCAAACTTCAAATGTTATAATCTGATCAGTGTATGTCACAACAGGCGTTCAGAGTCAGTGCGCTCACCTCGTGGCTGCAGCGATACCCGCTGTTCAACAGCGATAGCCAGGCGCAACCGAGACTTTGCGTTGTAGCGCGTTTGTTCTGTGTCCATCAGATACCGCCGCTTCCTGGAATGAAGCAGTCAATTTGTTATCTCAGACACCGGGACACGTATGACTCACCAATACGAGTCTTAGCAGAAGAACGCAAGCCCCCAGTCACGACATGAAAAACAATAGGAAAAAAGGAGACGAGTACATCCTGAAACCCATCAAAGTGACATAGCATTCAGTTCAGGGAATATTACGATTCCCAATGATAGTAAGCTGGGGTGACCAAAGACAACTAAATCTATGTATAAGCACAAGGGAGAAAATGCTTTATGGAAGTCAATTGTTGCTCCCAACTCTTTGCATCCATGAGCTGGCCCCATATCGAGACAGGACGATTGAGCTCCGATGACATTCAATAGCGATACAAGAATCGAGAGCACTGATGACTTGAAGTATATATCGCTGAGATTCTGAAAGAGAGCCCAAAAAATCGAGAAGGCGGACAAGAAGATGCGAATACAAAGCAGAGTAGAAATCGACAGATTGAAGTATTGCTGGTTCAGCCGCCTCCCCACGTGCTTCCAATTACGGTGAACGGCAGATGCCGTATGCTAATAACACGTGACCTACAATGCTTCCCGCCCTACTCCTGAGCTATTATTGTCTTTACAGGAGTAACTCTTTGGAATGCTCTTTGGAATGCTCTTTGGAATGCTCTTTGGAATGCTCTTTGGAATGTTGGCAGCGCTCAAGTTTTGTCGGCCATGATTATTTGCATGTATCATCAACAAACTCCTAAAGCCTCCTATAATGCATAGACTCATTGCCAGGAGCTCCAGAACCGAAGCAATCTTCTGAGGGACTTCAAATCGACCCATTGGAATGTGGTTCTTCGAAACGTCAGCCGGTGCCACCACGCACAAATCTTCTCCGATTATACATCAAACCCGTGGCACTCACAAGTAATTCCTCGGACGCCCTAGCCATCATAGTTGTCTCTATTAATGTCGCTGAGATACAGGGAGACGAATTAGAACCAGCAGCATCAGGAAAACCCGCGGCGCAGAAAGACGCTTGAAGTCGATAGCGTCCTTGGAAAGCATCACCAGATTTTCACATCGAGGAATGGAACACACATTCTGATCTATCCTTGCACACTTTTTCTTACTCATTATTGGGCAAGCATAGCTACATCAAATGTGTATGATATGTGGAAGCCATTCCCCTCGAGCATTTATTTCAAGAGATACGCGAAAAAACCCTTCCAGTATACACCCTTTCAAGACAATTCGACGTCTACATACTGTATGTTACATTCAGCTCAACCATAAACGTCTAAATATCACCATTCTTTACTCCATATTCATTTCCCCACCTTC
The DNA here is from genome assembly GCA_019327925.1 of Leucocoprinus sp. KB1807203. Taxonomy (NCBI): domain Eukaryota; kingdom Fungi; phylum Basidiomycota; class Agaricomycetes; order Agaricales; family Agaricaceae; genus Leucocoprinus; species Leucocoprinus sp. KB1807203. The sequence continues at coordinate 7,810 of JAHTMQ010000038.1, read as the reverse complement.
ATACCTCAATTGCGCCATTTTTAATTATCACCTTAGCGACGTATGTAGAGACTCCGAGACAATTTCATTTTCTAGGTAAATTTACACACACTTGTCTTGTATATAGAGTACAATCCTGCAAGCCCTGAGGCCAGTCGTTTCCGTCTGGACCTCAGTCCGGCATCTATTTTAGCATCCGAGGACTTACCTGCGCTTTTTCCCTGTTAAGAGAACCATTTTGAAATCCAGTCTGCTCAAGTTTCTTGTGAGTAGAGAGTAAGTCTAAGACTGAAAACATTGAGCTAATAAAATTCTTTCGCATTTGATACAAACCCTTGTATATTTATCCTCTCATTATTCTAATATAACTCTCCTTACCAATATAGACCTACGTAATGTTTTCAATTGCTCAGGCTGCGAGTTTTTGGCAGACCATAGTAAATAATACACATCCTCCTCTACAATGGTGTTGAATTTCAGGTTGGAACACAGCATCTGAGATAAACTTGGCGATAAACTTACAGCACCTTACACGTGATGTATAATGAGATCGTATGAGTTTCCATTGCTTTATCCATGACAATGAGGCGGATCACCATTGTCACTGGAGCCAACAGGTGAGCTCTCGTTGTTTAGTGAGATTACCTCCCTCATTCCACTAGCGGTGTAGGATTTGGCATCTGCCAGCGTCTTCTGACTAATCTCTGCCATTCAAAACCCAGTGACGCTCAACCCCAGAAATTCTCTTTGCAAGACTTTTCGAAGCCTAAAGATGGTCCTTCTGAGTACGAGGGAATCATCCTCATCATGGCGTGTAGGAGTGTGAAGCGGGCAGAGAGCGCCAAAGAAAGGTTATACTCTCTCCTGGACGCTTACATTGAAGGTTTGAAAGCAAGTCCCGATGAGTACACCCATGCAAAGAAATATCGGGAGATTGTGGATATCAGAATACACGCACTCGACTTGGCTGTTATGAACAGTGTATTCCAGTTTGCGGAGGAGATTGTCAAACAGTGCGTAATCACTATCTTTCCCTGTCCTACTCATATCCTGCTTATAGATACCCATATGTTACGGATCTGATTTGTAACGCTGGTCTTGCAAGCTTCAATCATATCCATTACCCCTCTTTCATTGCTCAGCTGGTTACAGGACCCATAGCCGCTCTCACATTTCCCAGATATCAACGGGAAAATCAAGGAGAGCTGAGTGTGGATGGTTTGGGTTGGGTTTGGCAATGCAATGTGTTTGCTCATTACTGCATTGTGAGGACTCTGTTCGAACTATATTTTTGAATCTCATCTGTTGCTATCTTTCAGTTTCGTGCTCTCCAATCATTGCTGAAGGCGTCACCAATGGGCGGTCGTGTTGTCTGGGCCTCTTCGCTTATGGCTTCACCATCATATGAGAGTGAAGATTGGCAGCTGATCAAGACCGAACAGTCATACGGAAGCTCAAAATACCAGATCGATCTTATGGCAACACACCTCGACTTCAGGGCACGAAAGGTGCTCGATGAAAACCCAGTATCGCATCCTACCAGACATTTCATTTCGGAACCAGGCGTCTGTTCAACGAACATTGCTACAGCACTGGCCTCTCCCGGGTCGAGGCTCATCGAAATCTGTCTATGTTACATTGTGAGTTAGGAATTATCACTTGCTCTCTTTTTTGACATCCATGATCGCAGGCTCGCTTTTTGGGCTCTGTTCATCATACTATCGATCCCTACAAAGCTGCTGTCTCTTCTGTTTATCTCATCCTCGCTCCACTATGGTTCTTTTCTCTTTCTTCTCAACCCGTTCGCTACGGAGCCGAGACAGACTGGTGGGGTAAAGAGTATGTTGGCCTGTCGCCAGTGAAGCAATGGGAAGAAAATTGTGTGACAGGGGAGGTGCTTTTGACTCAATGCGAGGCATTATACCAAAAATTGCGTGTGCAAGAGAGAGGAACAATGGATAAGGACGTATGATAGATGATGCTTGCACCTTTATTATTTTCGTGGATTTCCAAGTATCTAATGGAATATATATGCCCCTTTTGAATTCGAAGTCCGCGCTGGCTACGCTCGTTGATGCTGGCGACATTCAGTAGGTTTACTACTTGCTACTTTATATTATCAACTCGCCGTGTATCCAGACGTCGTTCCGTCCGTTTCAATACCACTCAATCCCTTGCATCTCCAGTTGCCCTGCCAAGCTGCTCGGATCCAAGGTGCCATTCTTCTCTTGTGCATTCTGACGCGCAAAAGCAGACAATCTATGCTTTATCAACACCTCCCGGTAAAGGTGGAATTGCTGTGATACGTGTTTCTGGTCCGGAAGCTCTCGAGGTCTGGAAAAGGATGGTACGACCCCATAAATCAAGACTACAACCAACTCCATGGAAACTGGAACGATGTCAGATAGTTCATCCCGAAAATCCAAACGAAGTTGTTGATGACGGTATGTCTGTCTTCTTTCAAGGTGAGCTTTCACTCCAAATCATCGTGTCTGAATTTATTGAGATGTCATCAGCTCCTCGGTCGTTCACTACAGAACCAACACTCGAACTTCATACCCACTCTGGAAAAGCGCTTCTTGCAGCTCTTCTTAACGCGCTGTCTAGACTGCCGTTTCTACGTCCTGCAGAACCTGGGGAGTTTACGAGACGCGCGTTCTTGAGCGGCAGGTTAGATTTAACTCAGGTGGAGGGACTGGCGGATTTGATCGACGCAGAAACGGAAGAACAGCGGAAGATTGCGGGTAGAGGAGCATGGGTAAGTGAGACAGTTTACACTGTATCAATATCCAATGAATCCAATACTCAGGGGCAAGTCCGGGAAGTTCTCGATGACCTTCGGGTCCGTGTCATCAAATGTTTGGCTCTGGTTGAAGCTCTCATTGATTTCGGCGAGGGCGAGGACTTGGAAGAAGGCGTCTATAGCCAAGGTGGGATATATCCCTATGGGAAATTCTCATCTTACCCTGGAGTTTTACAGCGAGAAAAGAGGTCGAGAATTTGCTCACTCAAATTCAGAACCATCTGGCCGATAACCGTCGAGGAGAGATTGTTCGCTCTGGCATCAATCTCGCAATTTATGGGCCGCCGAATGCAGGTAAAAGCAGCTTATTGAATTATCTTGGTGAGTAATCAAATTACCAGAGCTTAGTGCTCGGTTGAGGTCTAAACTTATAAGCGCAACGTGAGGCCGCGATTGTAACACCCATACCTGGAACGACACGCGATGTTCTACAACTAACCCTGGATATTGGTGGAATGCCTGTCGTCGTATTGGACACAGCGGGTTTGCGAAAAACAGACGATCTAGTGGAAACAATCGGGATTGAGAAAGGAATAGATGCGTAGGTACTTGATCTGCTGAATATGCCGAAGTTCGATGCTAATCTGCACATAGGATCAAGGCTGCTGATGTTTCTATCTGTGTCCTATCCCTTCCTGACGTATTGGCACTGGACCGTGATGTTTCCAACAGGTTCACAATTCAATTGCCAGAAACTATTCGGGAACTAGCCTCTGCTCCAAATACGTATTACATCCTCAATAAAGCAGACTTACTGGATCCAGATCTTGACCTCCTTGGTGAAATCTCCCCTCAATCCAACAACCCGCACCTGAATTCCATGTCCCAGTTTCTCAGAAACCGGACTTGGATCTTGAGTCTTTCACAACAACAGGGAACATCACAGTTTTTAGAAGGCTTCGGAGAGGAATTACATCGTCTCTTCTCCGTTAGTCCCCTGATGCAGGGTCTAGTGGAAGAGACAAAGCGATACAATGCTCCCTTGCCGATCATTACTCGTGCTCGACATCGCGCTCATCTTGAAAGTGCCTCTGCATTTCTTCAGGCCTTCTTAGGGTATCGTACGTTACCTTTTGATGATCTCGACTTGCGGCCGTTGATTCCATTCGATAGCTCCTGAAGATATTGTCCTAGCTGCCGAAGAACTTCGTTATGCTTCTCGCGCCCTTGGGAAGATATCAGGTTCCGTGGACACTGAGGAAATTCTAGATGCTATTTTCAGAACATTTTGCATTGGAAAATGATCCTGGGCTCTAAAAGCACAGGTACAAAGTGATATTCACATGTATGTTCATAGTGCTGCCTCAAGATGATATCTTAACATTATCTTAATATTCCCTGATATGGGGAGGGTCGAGTATTACACCAACAATATCATAATATTTTTGTAGTAATGTCTGAGTAAGAGATTACCTAGAATGCTCTATGCCAAGATGCTGAGCATAAATTTCAATTTTGGGGGTCTTTCAGACTTCCCTAGATACACAATGTTGCTTTCCAAACATGTAATGACCCAGGCTTGCTCCAGGTTTGGAAACTGAAGGATCACAGTGGATGTACATTTTCTCAAGACATTATTCACAACACTACTTAATTTGACCATGATTATTTTGATCCAGATAATGCTTAGCAACCCTCTGTCACCATGTTCAAATGAACTAGATATCTTGTATAATTTATTGTAATAAAAACAAGCTGACATAATCATATCTTAGGAGTGGGTATCTAATCATGTGACTTCTCTTACAAGTCACTACCTACAGATATTTGCATTTCACTGAACTTGGTGAAAACATTTGAATACTTTTGTCCCTCACTATGGGTACAGCAGCAGGAGGGGATTGTTGTGCAACTCAAGTTATCATGACTCAGAGGCAGACTCTTTGAGGGTTACAAAGAGGGCTTGATGGAGTTCCTGATTGATTGAGCTATTTACTTATACACACAGTGTAAGACACATAACTGGCAACCATCTTCTTTGTATGTGAATAATTTTGCTCAAACAATGGTTAGCTAAAATCTGAGTTGACAAGGCTTGAGTATATGTATATAAATATTCTAAATCCATAGTATTGGGCACATCAAACAAGTTGTCAAATTTACAAAGGTTAATCTTGAAAAAGGACATGTCAAATACAACTAATTGGCAACTGTGACAGATATGTGACATCTACATTTACTCCTTGCCTAGTTTATCACTATCACCATTATTTTTCTTTTGCTCCTCTGTAAGAGGACCCTGCCAATGCTGCCTCTGGAGCACTAGATCCACTCTCTGGAACAACCCTGCACCTAATTAAATATTACTATGTGATATTTAATTGTCCTTAGCTTGACTTGGAGACTCCTGGCCCTGACTAACAGGACTATAGGATCAGGGATGTCTGGATAGTCAAAGTATATATAGTGTAGAGTATACCACTAGGAGCCTTATCCTAATCTCTGAGGATTCTCCTAGAGTTCTGTCACAGTTGTACTATGGACCAGTACTCACATACTGTATAGTTTACTACTATACCAAAAGGGCAACATCAGCAAGGCTACTTACTAATGAGAGTTCAGCTATTTATGTAGTTCTTTGAATAGGTATTTTGTTATACCTCCATGTCACTATTTAGTAGTCACTTTTTTGTGACATCACTATCACAAATGGCCACTTTATCACAAATAGCCATTTACTGATTTGTGATTGGTTGATTTGATAATCAAAGTGCTCAAAAAAGTAAATTTAGACAAGCAGCAAAAGATGTTAAGTCTGAGGTTTATCCTCAGATATATAGTTCTTAAATACGTAATTGTAGTAGTCTGTGCACCAGGACAGCCTACTATATAATCACTACCTATTGTTCTATATATAGGAGTGCTATTGTTCTTGAAATAGAGATAACCTAACCATCTTAGGGAAGTCCTTTGTTCTATTCAAGAACAGATGATAATCTATGGATAAAGATCAGTATCATATACAAACATTGAGGACCTTGTATCTCCATGAGATCTTATTGCCTCAGGTTCTATTTATAGCTGAAAGAAGTGCATTGAAGAGAGCTTCACAATGGTCATTGAAGCAAACAATTATGTTAAGCAGTTTCCAAGATATCAGCAATTTAGTGTCTGGTAACTTAGTAATCACCAACTGATCTGCTGATAACTTGATGAATACTGACCGCTTTGAGACATTTTTGGTACTGTTTGAAAGATCTTCTTAAGGGCTTTTGGTAGCCAGTTTAGATTGTTAAAATAAGTCAAGTATTCCTAGAGTTATAGTCCAAATGAAGTTTGTGACATTATTCTCCCTCTTGGTTTGAGCTCCATTGAGAAGTTATCTTGTTTTTGATAAACTCTAAAGATATTCCTGCAGCTTTTTGCCTGCATTATGTAGATTTTCCTCAGGTTCCCATATATCATCTTCTTGACTGTATCCTTTCTATCTAACAAAGAATTCATTTTTTCTATGTTTTTATCATGAATCTAAAATCTTCTCTACCTTCTATTCTTTCTGCCCCTATATCAAGGTTGATAGTAGGGGTGTGGATTTCTGTCCACAGATAGTGGATTCGGAGTACTGTACTAACTTACTAGTGTAAAAGACTGGGTACAGTGCTCGGTAGCAAGGTAGTATCCTAAGCTAGAATGTAACCAAGGACAACTTTTCTATTATTTCAAATGGTCCTTTGTACAGGGGTCATAATGCTCACTTTATAGTCTAATAATCCTTCAGATTGAGTAGTACCTTGTTACTAACTTTGAATGGGACACTTTGAACTTTCTAGTCATAGTACTACTTCATTCTTTCTGCTGCAAGAGTAAGAGCTGCTTTTACCTGCTCCAAGACTTCTTGTTATTTATATGTCAGGTCATTCAAGTCCCTTTACAGTGACTCTTTGACTAAAATTGGACCTGCTCTTAGGTATCTGCCATATTCAAGGAAGAATAGACTTTCTTTGATGCCTTTGTATGCTTGATTGTTATATGCAAACTCTATACTGGGAAGTAAATCTGACCAATTACTGAGATTATAATCCACATAGCACCAAAGATATTGCTCTAATACCTGGTTTACTTATTCTGTTTGTTTATCTGTTTATAGATGATATACTGTCAACATTGTAGATTCTATTTCTAAAATCTTATACTATTCTTAGAATAGCTTAGCTGGGTATTGTACTTCTCTATCTGAAATAATCTGTAGTGGCAGTCTATGTAATGGATAAACCTTGTCATATAGTAACTGCACCATATCTTTGGATAAGAACCGATTGTTGATAGGAATTAAATGGGCCCTTTTGGTAAGCCTGTCAACAATAATATAGATAGTGTCATAACTGTTTGACTCTGGCAATTGTGTGATTAAATCTGTCGAGATTATTTCCCAAGGCCTATTAGGCATCTTGTTAGGCATAAGTGGTCCAAAAGGTTGCTGTATACAATTTTTCATCCACTGACACATATCACAATCTATAACATATTTCTTGACAAATGTTATCATCCCAGACCACCAGTAATTTCTGGAGACCAACTCATAGGTCTTCCACCGACCTGGGTGTCTGGCGGATGGCAAATCATAGTGTATCTTAACAATCTGTTGTTACAAGATGTTTTCTATACTATGGAGAATATAAACCTTCCTTCTATACAGGAGTAGTCCATTCTCATAGTTCCAGTCTTGCAAGGACTTTCCAAATTCTCTTGGACTAAACTTGAGTAATATCTTATAGTCTTTGGTAACTTTATCCAATAAGAGTGCTACTTTGACCTCCTTTAGGATTATCTTATCATTTATTGGTGTTTCATGAGTAGTCTCTAGTGTATTGATAGTAAAGAACTCAGGTTTTAGCAACACCTGGTTTGTATTGTCGAGGTCTATCCCCATCTCATGGTCTGCTTGTCTGGACAAGAGATCTTCTATCTGCATTGTCTTTTCCAGTTTATGATAGAGTACAAAGTCAAAACAAGTCATAAAAAGTGCCCATCTTGCTTGCCTTCTGGTTAGCTTTTGAGCTGTTCTGAAAAATGTAAGGTTCTGATGAT
>JAHTMQ010000037.1:0-250571 GCA_019327925.1 Leucocoprinus sp. KB1807203 | reverse complement strand
TAATTAGCTCTTCACTATCAGCTCTATGCTACCAATCCATTGTGATTGGTCTATGCAGGGGAATGACAGGAACCTCTTAAAGGCCTGTCTAGCTTAGAGATTCCCTTCTTAGGGATAATATTGTTTCACCTTTCCTAGTCAGTAGTCAGTCATAAGTACAGACGAAGAAGACTGTTCATCCTCCTACAAGGAAACATCAACATCACCATCACCATCACCATCACCAATGTCTCGCCAACAACAACAGCAACAGAGGGAACACCCTTCAGTACCCACCCCCCCCCAAACCAGAGAGGAGCAACTCCTCACCATGATTGCAACCCTGCAGCAGCAGGTCAATACCATGCTCCTTCAGCAACAAGGGAGCAGAGTGGAGGTTGCAAGACCTCAAGTTTTCAGTGGAAGGATAGAAGAGGTAAACGCATTCGTTAACGTGGCTTGCCTATATATTAGGATGAAGATGACAGAAGAAGCAGCAGCAACCCAGGTGGCCTGGGTATTGTCATATGTGCAGGGAGGAATAGCAGAGGCATGGAAGGATAACTTGTTGGACGAGCTGGCCAAGGGAGAGTCAGAGGTGGAATCAGTGGAGCAACTGTTTACAAAAATAAGGAACAACTTTGGGGAGACATTGGAAGAGGAGAGGAAGATAGAACAACTGAGAACAATTGAGCAAGGAGGGAGAACCTATGACAAGTATGTGCAGGAATTCAAAAAAGTCGCCAGGGGGAGTGGCTATAAGGGAAAGACCCCCTCATCGAAGAATTTAAATGAGGACTAAATGGGGCCATCAGGAGGAAGTTAGCTGAAGCAGAGGAACCACCAACCACCATTGGAGAGTGGCAAGAAAGGGCAGTGAGACTGGACAGAAACCAGAGACAAAGCAGGCAGAAGAGAGAGTACTGGGGAGGAATACAGCGTGCCCAGGGGGAAAATGCACAGCCAAGAGGAGGAGGATCATATGGGGGAAAAGAGGGACAAATAACATGGAGAATAGGAGGAGGATACAGAGGAAGAGGAGGAGGAAGTACACTTGATAGAGGAGGAGGTCAAACGGGTCCAAGGAGAGACCCAAATGCAATGGATATAGATGGAAGTAGGGAGAGAGACAGGACATGCTATGTGTGTGGGAAGTGGGGCCACATAGCCAAAAATTGTTGGGAAAGGCATAAAGAAAGAGTAGTGGAAATGCCACAGGAGTTGGCAAAAGGAAATGGAGGACAGTGAGCTCTCAGCTGGCCTCCAATAATCTATACAGTGTATTGCGCCTGGAAAAACTAGGGCAATAAATTGAATTCCACCAATACAACTGAGAGAGTAAGAGATATACGGCACACACTATGGCCGTTGAGGGAAGTCTGGTTGAAAGTAGGGTTAGAAAAGTTGGAGAGTTATGAAGGAGTAGCAGTAAAGGCATTGTTGGATAGCGGTGCAACAGGTCTATTCATGGACACAACCTTTGCAAAAGAAAAGGGGTTTAAAATGGAGAAGCTAAAAAAACCCCTCTTAGTTAGGAATGTGGATGGAACAACAAATGTGGGAGGAGCTATAACATACCAGGTTGAGTGCAATATGTTCTTCAAGGGACATGTGGAAAGAGCAAGAATGGACATATGCAACTTGGGAAAGACAGAGTTGATACTGGGGATGCCATGGCTAGCAGCCCACAATCCAGAAATAGATTGGGAAAAAGGAGAGGTGAAGATGACGCATTGCCCACCTATATGTGGAAAAAGAAAGCAAGAAGGAAAGGAGAAGAAAGTGAGAAAGACAGAAAAGGACGAGGACAAGGAAGTATTAAGAAAACTGGTGCCTAGGAGATTCTGGAAGTGGAAGAAAGTATTTGGAAAAAAGGAGTCAGAAAGGATGCCAGTGCAAAAGACCTGGGACCATGCTATAGAGTTGAAAGAGGGGTTTACGCCAAGAAAAGGGAAGGTATACTCACTATCGAGAGAAAAAAGAGAGGAAGTACAAAAATTTGTAGAAGACCAACTGAGAAAAGGATATATCGACCCTCCAAGTCACCCCAAACGTCGCCAGTACACTTTGTGGCAAAAAAGGATGGCACACAGAGGATGGTACAGGATTATCGATATCTAAACCAGTGGACAGTAAAAAATGGATACCCTTTACCCCTCATCACAGACATATTGGATGGAGTAGGAAAAAGGAAGGTGTTTACAAAGTTGGACTTAAGATGGGGATATAATAATGTCAGGATTAAGGAAGGGGACGAATGGAAGGCGGCATTCACAACACATATCAGAGCATACGAACCCACAGTCATGTATTTTGGATTAACGAACTCCCCCGCCACCTTCCAAGCGATGATGAAACAACCTGTTCCGGGACCTCATAAACAAAGGGGACACAGCAACCTTCATCAATGACATCCTAGTAGCCACAGACACAGAGGAGGGCCACGACGAACTGGTAGAAGAAGTGTTAAAGAGATTGGAGGAGAATGACCTGTTTGTAAAGCCAGAGAAATGCAAATGGAAAGTAAGAGAGGTAGAATTTCTGGGAGTAGTGATTGGTCCAAAAGGAGTAGAAATGCAGAAGGAGAAGGTAGAAGGAGTTCTAAGCTGGCCAGCACCTAGGAACGTCAAGGAAGTGCAAAAATTCCTAGGCCTTGCTAATTACTACAGAAGGTTCATAGAGAACTTTGCTAGGATAGCAGCACCGCTACACGTGCTAGTCAGGAAAGAACAAAAGTGGAAGTGGGAGAGGGAGCAGGAGGAAGCATTCGAGAAACTCAAGACAGTATTCACCACAGAACCCGTTCTAGCCATCCCGGACATCGATAGGGAGATGAGAGTAGAAGCTGATGCCTCAGACTACGCAACAGGGGGAGTACTGTCGACAAAGTGCGAAGATGGAAAGTGGAGACCTGTAGCCTTCATCTCTAAGTCGTTAAATACCACAGAGCGAAACTACAAAATTCACGATAAAGAAATGCTGGCAGTTATAAGATGCCTAGAAGCATGGAGGCATTACTTGGAAGGAGCAAAACTCGAATTCAAAATCTGGACAGACCACAAAAACCTCCAGTATTTTATGACGAGTCAAAAACTGAACCACAGACAAGCAAGATGGGCCCTATACCTATCACGGTTTAATTTTACGTTAAAACATGTTCCAGGAAAGAGCATGGGGAAGGCAGATGGACTGAGCAGAAGGCTGGACTGGCAGAAGGGGGTGGAAAAAGATAACGAAAGACCAGACACTGATAAAACCAGAATGGATTAGGGGAATGGAAATGTTGATGCAGAAGGAAGATCTAAAAGAAAGAATCAGGAAGGTGCAGGAAGGGAATGAGAAAATCGTAAAAGCAGTAGAGGAGCTGAAAAAGGCAGGAATCAAGACACTGAGAGATGAAGAATGGGAAGTAGAGGATGGAATAGTAATGAAGGAAGGAAGGATATACGTGCCAGAAGGGGACCTCAGAAGGGAAATAATACAATTGCACCATGACACCCCAGTAGGAGGGCATGGAGGGAGATGGAAAATGACGGAGTTGATTGGCAGGAATTACTGGTGGCCAGGAATAACAAAAGAGGTGGGAAGATATGTGGAGGGATGCAATGCTTGTCAAAGGTACAAGAACCAAAGCGAGGCACCAGCAGGAAAACTAATGCCCAACGCAATCCCTAGAAAAACCATGGAGTCATATATTGGCAGATTTTATCACCAAACTGCCCTTAGCCCAGGGATATGATGCAATCCTAGTAGTGTGCAATTGTTTTAGTAAAATGGCACATTTTATAGCAACAATGAAGAAAACGTCGTGGAGAGGACTTGCAAAGCTGTTTCGGGACCACGTATGGAAGTTGCATGGGCTTCCAGAAAGCATCATATCAGACAGGGGAGTGCAGTTTGTGGCGGGAATGATGAAGGAGCTGAATAACTTGCTGGGGATCCAGACAAAACTCTCGATGGCCTATCACCCTCAAATGGATGGGCAAACGGAGAGGATAAACCAGGAGCTAGAACAGTACCTAAGAGTCTTCATCGATCATAGGCAAGAGCAGTGGCCAGATTGGTTGGGAACAGTGGAGTTTGCATACAATAACAAGGTCCACACAGCAACAAAAACATCACCGTTCAAAGCAAATTATGGTCAAGACCCAAAGATGGGATTTGAAGGAAGAAGGAAGGGGAAGTACGAAGTGGCAGAAAAATTCATAGAGAGAATGAGGAAAATCCAGAAGGAAGCAAAAGCAGTGTTGGGGAAAGTGCAGGAGGAAATGAAGAAATTTGCAAACAGAAAGAGAAGGGAGGAGGAAGAATACAGAGTAGGAGACTTAGTACTGCTAAGCACAAAGGATTTAAAGTGGCAAATGAAAGGAAGGAGATCGGAGAAACTGACCAAATGCTTTGTAGGCCCCTACAAAGTAAAAGGAATTGTCTCGAGTAATGCGATAGAGTTAGAATTACCTAAATCTATTAAAATACACCCTGTAGTTAATGTAAGTAGAGTATGACTCTATAAACCACAGGTGGAGGGACAGAAGAAGATACCACCAAAACCAGTCATCATTGAGGGAGAAGAGGAGTTTGAAGTAGAGAAAATTTTAAACAAAAGAATGATTAGAGGGAAGGAAAAGTTCCTGGTGAGATGGAAAGGCTACACAGTGGAAGAAGACACCTGGGAAAATAGAGAGAACTTGGAAAATGTAAAGGAATTGGTAGAAGAATTTCGAGAGGGAGTATGGGAAGAAGTCAAAGAACTAAGGCAACAGGAGCAAGAGGAAGAAGAAAAGGAGTTCAGTCATGAATTACCTAGGGAATTCATAGCAAAACTACTGTATGGTTGGGGAAGAAAAAGATATGAAAGGGAAAGGGAGAGAAGATGGGACAAAAACTGGGATCAATGGAAAAATTCCTCAGGACGAGGAAACTTGAAGGGGGGGCCATGTTATGGGAGCCCCAAGCAGGAAAAAGTCTCCCATGCATTTAAACACTTAGTCCAAAACCTCAAAGCATACAATGGGGTTGAGATATAAATAGCAGGGGAACTTAGGAAGCCAAGTCATGTGATAAGGTCACAAGGTTGTAGAACATTCTGGAGGGACATGTGATCATGGACTAGTAGCAGTACAGCCACTATAAAAGTAGTATAAGTAGTAGTCCAATCCAAGGAAGAACTCCATCGAGTTCTTCTTGAACATCTACCTAGGGTGATCACTAAGGACATTCACTGTTCATTGATAACAGTCCCCAAGTTTTCTACTCTAGTTCCATCTACCAATCTACCACTTATGACATCAGCCAACCTATACTCTTCTTTCTCTCCCTAGTCTCTTTTAATGTCTTCAGTCCAAAATATTCCAGCAGTACAACATATTCCTGAACTTTCCCCTTCTACTCCAGTTCCATCAGCTGGTCCACTACCAATGACATCAGTAAAGTTATACCTTTATTTTCCTAATGGCCATTTTGAGCAGAATTTTACTGAGACTGAACTTATCAAAGAAAAGTGTAAGAGGACCCTACCAATGCCATGCCTGAAACTTTAGACCAATCTCCTAGAGTGATCCTGTGCCTAATTAAATATTACTATGTAATATTTAATTGCCTTAGCTCAACTTGGTGACTCCTGACCCTACCAGATAGGACCCTAGGATCAGGGACACACTACTGTAGCAGTATATATATTGTAGAGTATGCTCCCAGGAGTCTTATCCTAAACTCTAAGGATTCTCCTGGAGGTAAGTTGTAACATGCTTAGGGGCTGTAATATTACTAAGAATTCTCCTGGAGTGCACTCCACTCTGGTCACCCTTACAGAAAGTGGCCACCTGTTCATTGGGCTTATGAAGTAAAGGGAGGTCATAACCAGAAGAATGGATGGGAAAAGGCTTCTTGTTGGCAAGAAGGATTCAGATCTGTACAACAATGTTTGGGGATCATCCAATGCTCAAGCTATGACTGCAAAGTTCTTATATGACCTAGGACCACAAGATCTGGATGAGAAACTCAGATTCAACAAGGATGTCAATGTGGAGAACCTCTTCTTCATATTTCTTATGGAGTTTGGGCAATGGTTTATACATGGAAAGGTGGAAAATACTTTGTACAAGATGGTTTTCATGATCACACTGTAGAGATCAGGTGCTCGCTGACATCATAAACTCCATTGACGAGCACCCTCCTCCACTAATTCTCTGTCAATAAAAATCCCTTCTATTGTCTTCGTCTCCATCCTCTTCTTCAATTGGACCTATTTCTTTTGTTTTATTGTTTCAGAACTATTTGTCAGCAGTTTTATTGTTCTACTATACAAAGGTAGTGGTCTGGCCGCTGTAGCTACAGAGTATTTAAGAGTCTTCTGTAACAGAAATCAGGTAACGAAATACAGGAGCAGTTCCTCACCTTCATATTATCTCATAAATCTATAGGTCAGTAGCCAAACGACAGACGGACGCTGCCGTGCTCGCAAACTACTTACTAACTTCAAACCACCTCTTTGTCACTTCACTGTAGCAGTCAATATCGGTACTGCTAACGAGGACGTTGACCATCCAGGGGGTGCGAGCATCGGCTATGTCTCTGGAGATGGTCGCGATCTTGATGTAACCTCTTTTCCTAGCTGGTTGCAGGGTGTAACGAGCAAGTCCGTCGAGAAGTCTTGGAGTGGCCTGCTTTGTAGCTGGTTCCCTGCTAGAGACCTTGTCGGCAGAGAGATGAGGATCGTGGGAGTAAGGGTGGAGGGGTCTCATATGGGCGAGGGGACAGGCCTAGTTCGAGCTGGGTGCTGGAGGCTTTGTGATGCCAAGAGATCGTGCGGCTATACCCCACTCTACGAGGGCTAGGTCGGCGTTGTTAAGCGGCAGGGAGAGGGAAACGATGACAGAAAGGGCATTGGAGTTGTCGACGAGGTCAATGGGAGTGTCGCCAACGTCGTTGCTGACAGGGACTGTGATGTCGAAAGAAAGGTGGCCGGTGGCTGCACAGCAAGCATATCTGCAATAGACTGTACGTCAGAACACACTTGAGATCGCGGCTCACATGACAGAAACAGAGGCAGTCCAGAACAAGCAGTTCAAGCAGGGCTGGGGAACGGCAGCCGGGAACTCCTCAACTTGTTGCCTTGGAAACTGTCATCTAGTATAAAACATATTCAGGTCAAGACTATTACGATCTCAAAATCCTGTGCTAGGAATATAGCATTGACCAGGTCGAAGCTAAAGACTTATGCTATGAGCAACTACTACATGTATACAACGAACATGTGGTCGACGTGAGATAAATGGTGACAAGACATCAATTGTGACACAAACTTTGTAAAATCGCACCTGAAAACCCTTCCCCGCGGACTGTACCTGAAGCTTTGGACTCTGAGTACCAAAATGATCTTCTGAATCTATCTATCTTTTCGGCACTGAAGATCCACAAAAGCAGGCAAGAATCACCTTTGATGAATTTGGGCGTGCTTGCGACTGGGTTTCACACTAGATTCATCTCAGCCCTCCAGTTCTGTCTGTTTTCGGGGTCATCCTTGTCACCAACGTTCTTCATTATCAAGTTGCTCTGTTCGGTCTCATGAGAGAAGGCTTCGTAGCAAGCTCACGACAGATTCTCGTTTTTGATAAATGACTAATCCGATCTCGTTAGCCCTTCCCAATTTCTCCTCAGCTCAGTCCTGACACTATTGTCATCCGCTGAGAGCACTTGTCAATATCCACCTTGCTTCCTTCCCAACATGGGACAACAAAAAATTTATTTTATTACTTTGACAGAGGTTTTGATACAGGAAATAGTCTGGACAATTAGATTCGCCAAAGCAAAAACATGTTGTAAGAGAGACGAACAAGAACTCAAGTAAAGCAGCTCATGGGACTCGTCCGACTTTCCAATTCACCTATCCATTTGAACATCTTCAAGTACTTGAGCTGAGAGTAAGACGTACTTTTATAACAGGTTTCCTATCTCCTTCCCCTTTTGCTCGACTTCTCTCAACCACTCCTTGTCAATACATTCCGTCCACTTTCTGCCCAAGCCTTGAGTTAGAGAGGTCCACGAATGTTGCCTTCTTTCTGGGTGTCCCAGGTACCACTCTAGGCGATGACACGCATAGATTCTCCCTGTGCTCGACTGGGACCCAAAATAGCGGCTCATTGTCTCGACCCACCATCCACCCATCTTGCATGTCTTGCAGTATAGGCTCATACCCATGAGCAGAATACCAGTGCTCATCTATGAGATCCGCTATGTCACATGTTCTCAAGCCAAAGTTAGAGGAATACTGCGCCAACTTTGTTCCATCTCGTATAAACGCCATGACTCTGCTTCCTGGATCCAAAATTTTAGCGTACAGATTGCCAGTATAGACATCAAAGAGATGTATTGTTTCTTCGGATTCAAGTAAAAGAGCGATGAGTCTGTCGTTCGGGGAATGTTCAATCAGAGTAGGTGAGAGGGCCATTGCATACACCCAGGACGTTGGAAACTTGGAAACGAGTTGGCCGGTTCGTGTGTCCCAGACTCGGACGTGAGAGTCATTCCCAGACCAGCATGCAAAGAGTCTCCCATCAGGGTGAGTACTTAGACGCGCGAATATCCCACTGGATTGTCAACAAAGTCGATAGGATGAAATTGGGCAGTGTCATGATTCCATGAATAACATTTGGCAGAGGAACGCCAAGGCACGATGACGACGGTCAAGCCATCAGGTGCCGGGAGTGAGTGCCAGTGGTTTTCGATCTTAATGTCTAAAGAATACGTGCATTTGAAACCTGCGGGATCCTGCCGATGCCAAACTTGCACTAATGCTGACTCATCATCATCGCCGCATATAACCAGGTCGTTGCATGTTTGGAAGGCGACCTCCCAAAACAGGACATCTTTTTTCGGCCAGGGGTTGAATGAGACACGATTATTCGGGTGCACTGTATCGCATATGGTGATGAGAGATCTGGATAAAAACGCTACCTGATCCTCATCGGGGGAAAATGCAATCTCCATGCCATGTAGTTTTTCTTGTCAATATCCGTACGCGATATGACTTCCCCAGTAATTGTACTCAAGAATTCAATACTGTGAGATTGCTCTGATTTTGTAACCACCATGTTTCCAGAATGTGAGAATGCAATGAATTCTGGCACATCGGCATGAGCTTGAGTGTCCATAGTGTCAGCCTGATTCATCGCCAAATTCTCCAGGTCCAGTTCCCACATCCTCACACTTCCATCCAACATCCAACTAAAAGCCTGTGGCCATCCCGTGATGGACAAATACTGGATATGTATGAAGTGGTTGGAGGATTTGTCTCCCAGATCAGTTTTGAGCCGGTCACTGAGACATCACATATCTCCACTGTGTTGGCTCGTCCGATAAACACATAATTGGTGAGGGGTGAATGTATAAAATATGGCACATATTTGAAATCATGGCTGAAGGATGCCATTTCTTGTGTGTCCAGTCGCCAAACGTAGATGATATCTTCTCCCCGAGATACAGCCATCAAAGAGTCACTAGTTGGAGAAAAGCGTAGTGATTTCAGACTATTTCCAGGAGGATACGAGAACCGCCGGAGATCCTTGCCATCTTCCAGATTCCATAATTCAATAACACTCTCAGACTTCCTTTCTACGGCCAGAAAACGACCATCAGGAGAAAATCGGGTGCAGGCGACATCATCCACCTCGAACAACCTGTTGGATATCAGGGCACCATTGCTAGCATCCCATAACTTGACCACAATCCGAGTTGGATCTCCACTTTCATCTTCAGAGTCGTCTGGGGCATTATCTGAAAAAGTTTCGTCTTCATCTATCCAATGCGTTGATGCAATTCTTCCGTTATGACGGATGAAGACAAAATCCGAGCCCTCGATCCGAGACTGCATCTTACCCATCTCAATGTCCAAGACTACTGCATAAGATTCGAATTGGAGCAGAATACGTCTCCCATCAGGACTGAAGCAGGCATCATATATAGACTCATCATAACGCAGCTGAAATGGGCCTGAAATGCAATGACCAGTTTCAGAATCACAGACACACATGATTCTATCGCCAGATATGGAGGCGAAGGTGCTTTCATTGGGTGAGAAGACCATACGGCGCACCCAATCCTTGTGGTGCTCTGCAGTGAATACCGTCATTGGCCATTGACTAGGTCTTCCTTCAGTGACCACAATAGTGTTTGGAAACCTTGAACAGAACTGTTTGGCGACAAGAGATTTTTCAGGCAAAAATGAGAGGGTAGAAACATAGATATGGGGTGCGCATTGAGAGATCGGAATGATAAATGCAGAAATGAATCGGAGGGCATCGCGAATGAACAACGTCAGTTCGTGATCAGGGCTGAATGTCTGGCCAGCCAACATCAGAGATGTATTGCAGGAAATGAATGGGAGACACACCTTCGAAGCTAAAACCCTTCTCAGAATCAAAGACGCTTCATAAGTCTTACCCAATAGGCTCATCGCCTCCAACCAGAACAACAACTTCTCATACATCACAAATTTTACTGTCTTCATCAACGCCTCGTCAGGCGGAGTATTGACGAGGTGATCAGCCCAATATTGACATGAATATGAAAGAAGACGAGTAATAGTGGATTTGGTAGTAGCCTGAATATCCACATTCTTTACGATGGAAGATTCCAAGCTGCATATGTTGAAGTGGAGCTGGGATGACACCAGAGTTCTCAAACATAGCACGGTGAGCTGATGTTGTTGATGGTCCTGATCCTGAATGGCTAAAAGCTCAGGGTGTTCTGTTCGAAAGGACGTAGATAAAAGGAAGTCTTCGAAAGACCGGTGGTGGAAGCGAAGGACAGGGCTAGAATCAATGACCGACACAAGTCCCTTTCGGATGAGCCCTAACCTGTCCGCATCCGAACCTGGATCCTTGACTCCGGGAAGCATGATAAGTACACTGTCTTCAAGTGGTTCCCTGGCAAAAATCATTGCACCCATAACGGAAGCGACACCCCTGATCTCTTCCTCTTCGAGATCAGGTCCAAACGACGCTTCAACAATTGTTGAGTACAGGGAATACAAGCCTTTTAACCCCTTTTTATCACCCTTTTCAAGCATGGCCAACCGTCCTTCGGGATCTCGTTCAAGGAAACTGGCAACAGTTGTTGCCCAAACAAATATACCGGCGGCACCAGGAACCAGGTAATCGAGTGCCTTTCCAATAAATGTGCGTTTCATTCCCATACTCTCGAGGCGTGACTTGAGGAGTGCATGAATGTCTTTAGAAGCACTATCTCCTGGCTTGACATCGATGCCAGAAGGAATCTCATGGATGACGATGGGATCGGGGAACGTGATATGGTCCTCTGGCCGGCTGGTAATGACCACCTTGAGCCTCTTCAGGTGATCAACCTGAATCCAATGCTTGAGCGTATGCAAGAGGCTCTGGAGATCTTCCTTCCCAGATGAGTCATGCCGCAGACCACCACATTCGTCCAGCGCATCTATCACAATCACTGGCAGTTCCTCAAGTGGAACATTATTCAGCATGGATAATGGCGTCTCGATGAGCGATTTGAAAAGCCGATCAACATCTGCTGAAATGAGCTTCCTGCTGCCTTTGGCTAAGTGCTCTCGAAGGGAGGGGTACAAGTTCGCGAAACTACACGCGACGGCACGCCACAAAGCATCTGTAGTAATGGTTGTAGATCGTGTCCTGTCAAAACGGAAGCATATTACATGTCGATGCTGCTCCTGCAGTCGAATGGCAATGCTAGCTGCCAAGGCCGATTTTCCAACGCCAGGGGATCCCCTTATCCAAATCATATTGGGACCATCAACATTCTTGATTTCGTCTTCAATCTCCTGTAAGATGGCGGTGCGAGTGCCTTTCATACATGGTGTGCGTAGGGGGAGCCTATTCTCCCCAAGGACACGCACCAAATCCTCCAGTTCCTTCTTGTCGGCGGCCATCTTTGAATTTTTCACCATGGCGGCTGATATAAACCATAAACCAGTCAGGTCGGACGATGAAGATCAGACACGAAAACCAGACCTTGTTTTGCTAGGACCTCTATAAGAAGATCTCGGTCGATCTTGTCCTTAAACCCATCGAGTTTGTCCCGTAGTCCAATCGCCTTCTCCTTTTGAGAGTCAACAAAGACGTACTTAACTGGAGCCAACTGATCAGTCGCGAACGCATTCAGATGGATCGACACATACACATCCGACTTTTGAGCCACCTTTGAATGAAGTTAACCACTTCTTCCATGAGTACGGGAAACTCCCTAATAGTACGGCACAATTGTCCCGAGATTGGAACTTCCTTGAGCTTGCCGAGCTGGCTAGACAGCGCTTGGATGCTGTTTGCAAGGATTTTCATCGCCTCATAGGATTCCTTTTGAGTCTTCAAATACTGCAAAAACGATCAGTCATGTTATCGACGTTGGAAACAGAAAAGGGGCCAACTTTGTATATGACCTGGACACCAGAGAGTGTGGCATGTGCGGTAGTTTCCAACTGCTTCAAGTCAGATAACATACAAGTGTATTAGTCAACGGTCAATTACCTTGGTGATTGCAGCCGCCAAATCAATAAACATCCCAGCAACATCGCTTGCAGCACTAAGACGATGGAGAACAGACTGCAAATCGTTCAATTCGAGCACCATCTTCTTGATCTGTGGATCGAGTGTGTTCAGATCAATGTTGCGAGTCTAACATTGTATTTAAAGAGGAAATCAACATAACAGCGGTAATGATAGGGTACTTCGATGACCAGCCACAACTGTAATCCTTGAATCGAATTATCAAATTTCACCTCCAAGTTTACTGAGGTCCTATGAGTAAATCGGGAGTGATCAAACTAAGATCCACCCACAATTTGTTACTGTTCTGGAAGGCAAGTGTTCCTGTAGGCCGTCGAACTTGATATTAGCTTTACATATGAGTTCCTCCTTTGGAGCAGGCTCGAGAATTTTTTTCCACTGTCGGGAATGTTGTTTGTGTATCTCAATATTCAGTTCACTTCCTTCCACGAGCATGCTACGCCACATGAACATGTAGGACTGTTCAAACACAGTAAGTTGAACTTACCATCCATTTCGGGTGAGCTCCAAATGCTGTTCATCTCTTCTGCCGCTGTCCAGTTTTTTTTCAAAGCGATGCTTAACATTGTCAGAACATTTGATAATCAGTGAGTGTGGACATTCATTGATCTTTCCAATGAGTTCTGAATGTCAATTTAGTCCCTGATCTACTGAGCCGATCGAACAAAATAGCACTCACTGACAACTTGGATAGCTTGTACCGAAAAGAGTTGAACTGGATTTGCCATTACTTAAACTATTGGAGGGAGTGAGTGATAAGGGAGTGTGGGATGTTATCACGCGAAGAACAAAGCTGTGACACAGGGATGATAGAAGCAGCTGTCATTGTTCCAAGAATTGAACTGGGTGGGAACTCGGTCCAGACATCGAAAAGACAGAGCAGTGGCACAGAAAATCCATTCAATTGACTAGTTGTTCTAGTGACCACAGTCCAAACTATATCGTTTGATTATCATGGCAGTTAAATCTTCAAAGACAAGCATAATGAGATTTGCCTTGCAGGATCACATAACAATGAACTATATCTCTCTTGGAATAAGACAGGATCGAGCACCTACATTTGTTTGTTCATTAACCTCAGCCAAGCCTCGTACCGATAAAACACAATTTATCTCCATTCGAAAGTCCAAGCAACGCAATCCCCAACAATTCGTGCTTGGGGTTGAATGTCCGTAATTCACTACATGAAGCTCGGGCATGTTTTCAGGGTTCGAGATCAATAGATACTATAGTCCACATTCATATTTCCATGAATGCCCCCCAAACTGTTCAAATGTCAGCCATGATTGACATCCGAAGAGTGAAGACCGTACCTTTGCTCGTGCGATCACGGCAATCCGATCATCTACTACCTATCCACTAGCAACTTCGTCCACACCCTACTTCCTTGGTCACATGCCTCCTGTAGACACACACCTGACATTGGGCCCTAATTAGACCCTCTGCATCTTGGTACTAGTTTGTTACGGGATGCTGAATCCAAAAAAATCTGATCACCTGGCTACAGAGTATCTATAAATTCCAGCCCATTCCCACAGACATACAAAATACAAAAATCCTGCTCGTTTTCAGATAGGATTCACGGCATTCATGCGGCCAAAGATGGGCTTCGTACGAATGACCCTCCCTGTGGAAATGGATGCTCGGTCTGAGAAATCCTGGGTCATTCAGGGGAACTAACGCACCTCTGACACCATCCAACAACATATAGTCATCTGGTACGACGGAGGACTCGTTGGTCATGATGGTCAGGAGCACATCAGCACTGATTTCCCCAGCAGCTGAGAAACACTCATTAGTTGGAAAGTACATCGGTTTGACAAGGGTCGGTGACACAATGGGGGGTCCTACTCCTGACTGGTTGGAAAATCTCTGCACCAAATCATGCCCATGAGCCAGCGTCAGGAGCTTGACCTCCATAAGAATACATCGATATTATCAGATGGCCTTCAACCCGAAATTCTCTTCCCAACCTTGGTTTCTGCTCGTAACTGTGGATACCACTTTTTCAATCTTCCGTCTCATATCACAGTCTGCGCTCTTCAGGCTTGTCTTGATCCTCCGGGAATATGGAGTAGGAAATATGCAAATGTTCGCAGATTACAACTGAAAGTGAAAGTCACAGGACCCATGGATGATTGTGCTTCGTGAAGAATCTCAAGGGAAAGCCGTCCAATGAGTGTAACGCCGACAGCAACCATACTCCGCTGAGAAGGGACATGAGGTCCTGAAAACCCTTGAGAATGGTCAGCCGTGGTTGATATGAGAGAGGGAAATCGTCACACTTAATGGACTCATCAATGTCATCCCGGGTAAACATAATCATATCAGGCTCGATATCTTTCTTGCAATCAGAAACTAGAACCAAAACGCTGGAACGTCTTACCTGTACAGATGACACGACATTGGCTATGTAAATCAAGAGCCTCAAGCAACTGTCTTGATACATGTTTTACAAGTGGAATGGGTAATTTTTAACTGTGTTGGAAGAGAGCTGAGAAAGTCCCCAATGCTCGATGATGTTTAGGGCTTCTGGGTCAGGATGTCCTCTGCGCGAGAGATATGAACCTCAAATTTGTGAAGACGTCGTGACAGTCACACTTATGAGCAACTGTTCTGGAGCGCCTATCAGCCATGATGGTAAAGTAAATCCCGAAGACACGTTCAGCAGTCAATAACTTTATACTCAATGGCCGCTCAATCTCATCACTGCTTATAGTCCCATGGATTCTCCTAATGGCGACCTAGAGATGAATGAACGGCATCTGCCATGGCATTCATGTGGAAGATGGTGATGCCCAGCTATCTAGTCCAGCTCAACAACCTGACAGTGATCTCAGTGTCTTGTTTCCACCATGTTCAGGATTGCAAAGGATGGGGAGTATCAGCCACCTCTTGCAAAGCAGCAGAAAGTACATTCAGGCGCAGATAAGACCTCTTTAACTTGAAACGTGAGTGCTTTCCTGTTGTGCCTCATTGTAGACGCGTTAATATTTTGCCATTCCAGATCTGCAACACCACCTCCAGCCTCTGTTACCTCAAGTCCTATGCCTCCCCTCAGCGCCACCATTCTATTTCTCTCCAACTCCTCTGCGCTCCTCTGCGCTCAGCTGGGCCATGCCTATTCGACTATCCCGAATTGCAGAAGCGGAGTGCGTATAAGCAGTCATTGAAGGCAAGGTAGTGGAGCTCATTGCATTCTGCTGTGCTGGTGACATAATGATAGTGGACAAGCAACGGTAGAGATACTTTGCGTAGCCTCGCTTGGCAGCCTTCAAGTCTTTGAAATTTTCTGGTAGAGAGGGTGGGGTCATATACTTTGAAACGCCATCATCGTAGTGCTGGAGGCGTTGCAGAACGCCTGCGAGGAGGAACATGGGCAGAATAGAGGCATGTTGCCAGTAAATTAGGCCGACAACTTGGCAGCCAGAGTTGGAAGACCTCGACGTGATGATGATGTGCTGAGGATGCAAAAGCGACTGAAGGTGGAGTCCCTAGGGATGAGCGACGGGGTGAGACTGAGGTACCGCTCCAAGTTCTGAATGTGAGACGACGGCAATTGTTGCTGGTACCGGTCACTATGCCTTCATTCACGCCGCCGCTGCAGGAAAATTGCCTCAGATAAGCAATTTCCTTGCACGCTTCTGTTACAAAAGTTGCTTCAGCACTTTCATCTATGGTTATTGGCCAGTTTCAGGATATGGTCATGAAAAGACAGAAAATGACCTACACGGTCCTTGATCTACCTCAAGCTTTGCTCTTCTCCCATACCGCAGCGGCAGCCTTGTATCAGGACCAATGCAGAAATGCTTGTCGTCCAACGGTACACCCAGCCCCGTGACAATCTTATCCAAGTCTTTGCTCAGATATAGGCTTCCACCGGCAGGAGTGACTCGAGTTGAGTGAGCTGGCGGATGATGGAAATGACTTCCTGGTCGCTTAGGTCGCGCCAAATTTCGCTCAGCTTGGAGCCTTGAACAAACTACATCAGAATAACCCCGTTTTAGCAGCGTTGTCTGAGTCAGGCGAGTATCCGTATATCTTGGGAACAGGAACGCATGTACTCGATTGCGGCAACTTCACCGACGACGATACAGTAATTTGGGACAGTCATAGGGTATGGAACATGGGCAACCATCTGCTGGCCGTCACGCAAAGTAATGAGAAAAGTTCGATTGATTCCGCCCTCAGCGAGCTTTGACAAGCCGACGACATCAGCAGTGCCTTGGTTGATGGCCTCAGCTGAAGTTAATGTAGCTCGTCGACATCAAAAACGAGCCTCTATTCCTTACGGCGAAGAGCCTCGTAATAGCTGAAGGGTAGATATTACAGTCGGAGATGTTTGCAATTGTAATGAGGCTTACACCCTAAGCCCTGACGTAAAGTTGAAGATATCGTCTCGAGAATTGGCCAAAATGGCCAAGGAGCGACAAAGCAGTAAAAGTGAACTCGAAAAGAAAGAGAATAACTGCCACATGTTGAAGACACGCAAACATGTACATGGGAAAGAAGTTGTATGTGAGTCTCCTCTTTATTCAACAGACAATTACAAACAATCAACTCGACTTCCCAAGGAGCTACAAAACATGGAAGTCTGAACATTACCCGCACTCACCTCTGGCATCCGATGGCTCAGTCTTCCTCCGCTGAATGTCATTCATGAAATCACGACACTGCCCAGTTCCATCTCATCGAGTTTGACAATCAAGTGCATATTCACCGGCTAAAGTACTCACCTGACGGGAAACTCTTCGCATGCTGCTCTCGCAATGACTCTCACGTCCGAGTCTGGGACACGCGGACTGGTCGAATTGTTGGCAAGTTTCAATGTTCTCAGTATATGCGATGGTCTTCTCACCTACTCTGATTCAACATTCCCCTGGCGACAGATTCATCGCTCTTCGGCACCGCACTGGAAACACAATAAATCTCTTTGACATCCATATCGGCCATCTGTACGCTTAGATTTTGGGTCGAGCAATACACATGGCGTTTATATGAGATGTTGGCATACTATACTCCCGACTTTGGCTTGAGAATATATGACATAGCAGGTCTCATGGATGAGGATTGGCATTCTGCTCGTGGCTATAAACTTAGACTGCAAGGCATGGCAGATGGATGAGCAATGAGTCGGGACAATAAGCTGCTGTTCTGGGTCCCAATCGAGCACAGGAACAATTAAAGGATAAAGTAAACTCAGATGACACCTTAACAGGTGATCAACTATATTGAATACCTAAAGGGACGAAGTAAACTATGCAAGAGTTAAGTCTGAAGTTGTACAGTGGCTACAAGATGAGCTCACCTCAGATGACACCTTAACAGGTGATCAACTGAGGGACTAGTTAGGCTACTCGACTTATTATATAACTGCGTATGTCTTAGTACGTTGTGTCTCAGGTAATAATATACCATGTCTCAGTAACACAATAGAAGTGAAACCCTCGTGAATCAGTCCACATCAACACTCCCCCTGGACTGATGCATTCGTAACTCTTGGATTGAGTCCCATCCGATGTACAAATTTGCGGAGCGTGTCTCGTGGCAATGCTTTTGTTAGAATGTCAGCTATGTTCTTGGATGTTGGAGTATATTGGAATATAACATCGCCTGATTTTGTGTGTTCCTTGATAAAGCGATGCCGCACATTGATATGCTTAGTACATCGGTGATTCTTGTCATTTAAACTATTGGAAATAGAGCCGTTGTTATCTGCAAAAATTTTGAGTGGTTTTGGAAGCGGTAACCCTATTTCGTCAAAGTATTTCAATAGCCACAAAGCCTGAGTGGTTGCCTTTGAGAATGCCATGAACTCTGTCTCTACCATAGATAATGTCACTGTGTCCTGCCTTTTGCACTCCCAAGAGATTGGTCCCCCTGCTACCATAAAAATGTTGCCTTCAGTAGACCACTTAGTGTCTTTGCATCCAGCATAATTGAAATCAACATAACCAATGGGTTCAAGACTGCCACCACCTTTGTATGTGATTCCATAGTCCATCGTGCCTTCAATATAAGCTAGCGTGTGTTTTAACACGTTCCAATGGGTTTTTTCCTGGGTTGTGGGCAAAACGGGCTAGCTTGTTGACTGAGAAGGCGAGGTCTGGTCTTGTAGCGACCTGTAACCACATAAGCAATCCTAAAGCCTCGCAGAATGGTGTGTTTTTCATCTCATCTACTTCATCTGGTATAGAAGAACAATCTTCTGCTGAGAGTACTAAGCCGGGAGGGAGAGGTGTCGTCGCTGGTGAACATAAATCTATGTTGAACTGTTTAAGAAGACATTTGCAATAGGCTCGCTGTGATAGAGTAATGTCTCCTTGTGGATTCCTGTCAATGCGCATACCAAGGATAAGCTTTGCTTCACCTATGTCTTTTATCTCGCAGCTTGACTCTAGTTGAGATTTGGCTAATTGTTTACCTTATATAGTAGAGGAGACCCCTAGGACATTGTCAGTCCAGGTAGAGGTTAATGTAAGCTTGTCATTATAGACTCTTGATTGGATTTGAGGATTGGCATGCAACTTGTAGTATCCATGACTCTGGAAAGTCTTGTCCAGATTTTCTGCCCAATCATGGGCTCCCTGCATAGTTCCATAGAGAGTTTTTCATAGTTTCCAGACATAGTCATCTCCCCCCTTCCTCAAATTCCTTCAGCTGTTCCATATAGATGTTATAAGTGTTGTCACTATTAAGGAATGCAGACACAAAATCAATCTGCCAAAGTTGAAGCCACTTGTTATCGATAGACAGTGAATGTCCTTAGTAATCACCCTAGGTGGATGTTCAAGAAGAACTTGATGGGGTTCTTTATTGGATTGCAGTCCTACTTATACTACAATTACAGTAGCTGTACTTTACAGTCCCACAATCACATGTCCTTTCCAGAATGTTCTATAATCACCTGACTTGTCACATGATAGGATTACCTAAGTCCCCTGCTATTTATATCTTAACCCCATTGTACAATTTGAGGTTGTGGATAAGATGTTTGAATGCACAGGAAACTCTTTCCCTTTTGGGGCTCTCATAACACCACTGGGATGCTGCTACTGCACAAACAAGGTGAACAGACTCTAGCCAAGCAACAGAGGTGTAAGTTTCTTTGTAGTCTTCACCTATGTAGCAACTTAGCCTGAGATGACTTAATCACACTCCAAGTCCAAGTTAACAAGAAGAACTTGATAGAGT
This sequence comes from Leucocoprinus sp. KB1807203, assembly GCA_019327925.1. NCBI lineage: Eukaryota > Fungi > Basidiomycota > Agaricomycetes > Agaricales > Agaricaceae > Leucocoprinus > Leucocoprinus sp. KB1807203. The sequence goes on along the minus strand of JAHTMQ010000037.1, from coordinate 230,841 downwards.
TCCTATTTAATTCTGTACACTACTTATACAACTACTACATGGTCTGTGCACTGCTTTCCCACACTTATCATATAACATTATTCATGTGACATGACCTTGTGACATCCTGATATGTGACCATGACATGCAACATTGTTGTGTGATACTTTTCCACACTCTTTCCTTCTATAGTAAGTCCAAATAAGAAAAGAAAAGAAAAGAAAAGAAAAATAAAATAAAATAATAACTTAGCCATTTTGCCAAGTCATGACAAAATAGTACTGCAGATATGCCAGGGCATTGGCTATACCCTGGAGGGTGTCCATATATGACATTTGCATAGAGCAGAGTCCACAGAGAGTTGGCTGAGGACAAGAGTGTGTGTTCTGAGAGAGGCTGTCTACTGTATTCTTTCAAGGCTCTGTTTAGGAGATCCTAAACTGCTGTAAGGGCAACTAGAGTGGAGTGGACTCCAGGAAAATCCTTAGCTAATATTGTACTTCTATATTATGTTATAACTCACCTCTAGGAGAATTCTTAGAGTTTAGAATAAGGCTCCTGGAGGTATACTCTACAATATATACTATTATAGTCTGTCTGTCTCTGATCCTACAGTCCTATCTGGCAGGGTCAGGAGCTGCTAAGTTAAGCTAGAGGAATTAAATATTACATAGTAATATTTAATTAAGCACAGGGTTGTTCTGGGATCTGAGTCTGGTATTCTAGGAGTGGTATTGGTAAGGTCCTCTTACACCTATGACCTTTTGGCTGCACTTCTTATGCTTATGTTCTCTTGGACCTAAACCTTTCCAAGTTGAACCTTAGGTCTGTTAAGACTGCTCTACTTAGACACTTTGGACATAATGGTTATAAGCTTCTAGACAAAAGTACTGGTGCCATTTTCAAATTACAAGATATCATATTGTTATGTGACTCAAGTCAAGTTGACTCAGCAGCTAAGTCTTTGAGGGTTACAAAGAAAACTTGATGAGGTTCTCAATCAATTGTGCTACCTACTTATACAAGTATGCTATTTGCCTTCATTTATATTGATAGTATTCTACAATCAGTCAAGAAGCTGCTAGTTTAATTCTCTTGTCTGTCATTCTATAAATAGATCTTCCTTGGTCATAGTTGAGACAACTCATAACATATATTTGAAAAGAGAACAACCTACCTGGCAAAGTAACCAACTCCAGTTGTGTTCTATAATGATAGTGATCTATTTATATATAAACCTCATTCCAATAGTAATGCTGTTAGCCCTGAGAACAATATAAGTCCAAAACCAATACTTCTGCCAATGCATGGAGTTACCCCAAGACCTCTAGCTATTAGTATGAAATCATGAGGACTTAGAGCTTAACCAAAGTGGTTGTTCAGGAAGAACTCAATAGAGTTCCCTATTGGATTTGTCACAAACTTCATTCGGACCATAACTCCAGGAATACTTGACCGATTTCGATGATCTAAATGGCCACTGAAAGCCCTTAAGAAGATCTTTCTAATGGTACCAAAAACGTCTCAAAGCAATCAGTATTCATTGAGTTATCAGCAGATCAGTCTGTGATCACCAAGTTACCAGACACTAAATCGCCAATATCTCAGGAACCACTTAACATAATCATTCGCTTCAATGATCATCGTGAAGCTCTCTTCAATGCACTTCTTTCGGCTATAAATAGATCCCAAGGCAATAAGATTCCATGGAGATACAAGGTCCTCAATGTTTGCACATGACATTGATCTTTACCCATAGATTATCATCTGTCCTTGAATAGAACAAAGGACTGCTCTAAGATGGTTAGGTTATCTCTATTTCAAGAACAATAGCACTCCTATATGTAGAACAATAGGTAGTGATCATGTGGTAGGCTGTTCTGGTGCACAGACCACCACAATCATGTATTTAAGGACTGTATGTCTGAGGATAAACCTCAGACTTAACGACATCTTTTGCTACTGTCTAAACTTTGCTTTTTTAAGCCTTTTGATTATTAAATCATCAACTCACAAATCAGTAAGTGGCCATTTGTGATAGGATTTAGACAACTACTTATACAAATATCTATTGGTCTGTGCACCCATCTCCTATGATCACATAATCCTTACTAATAACTATATATATCTTACATAAGCTTTCCCATACTATTTATATCCCTCTTGCATTATACTTCTGGATGTTATCTATTAGGTTGAGGAATGTATGGGAAATAGTTTTCTTTCTTGGGACCATCTCATAACACTAGTCAGTTATAACTTATATAAGGATAGTAATGACATACAAAGAACATCCATTAATGATAACACTACCACTACTATGGAAAAGGAACTAGTTGAAGAGTCAAGTGAAATTCCTGAAGATCTATTTGTTATTCTAAGGAGATCCCAAAGGACTACAAAACTAAGTACATGATTACAAGAGTCTCTTGAATATCTTAACAGACCAATAGCAAATAATGTTGAGGGTGAGAACTGGATTTCTAAAATATTTAAAGAGGCAATAAGAAGACTAGACCTATGGTGGCTACAAAAATAGCAATGCTAAAGGCTAGGGATGTCTATGAAGTAGTACTATGACCACTAGAACAAAATGTAGTCAGATTGAAGTAGGTGTTTGCAATAAAATAGATGGAAGATAGAAAACTTGAAAGGCAAAAGGCTAGAACAGTAGCAAAGGGATTTACTCAAGTAATAGGTTGTCATGACTTGGCAAAATGGCTAAGTTATTATTTTATTTTATTTTTCTTTTCTTATTTGGACTTACTACACAAGGAAGGGATATAGAAAAGTATTATACAACAATGTTGCATGTCATAGTTACATATCAGGATGTCACAAGGTCATGTCACATGAATGATGTCACATGATAAGTGTGGGAAAGTAGTGCACAGACCATATAGTAGTTGTATAAGTAGTGTACAGAATTAAATAGGAACTTTATTGAGTTCTTCTTGTCAACTTGAACTTGGAGTGTGATTAAGTTGTCTCAGGCTAAGTTGCTACACTAGAACTCAATTCCACATCTAGAGCACCATCCACCTTGGACCTTGCTTATCTTAACTCTTATAATCTTTTTGATCCTTGACTGGTGGTCATTACAATCACTAGTTACTTCCATATATAGCCAGGCCCTTGGCTTAAGAGGACTTGTTAATCAGTTAGGGATTGATAGTGGAAGTACAGTACTAAGCTTGGATATTGGTACTGAGACCTGACCTTGCAATTGAGCAGTGTTTAGTAGATACTTGTACTGTTCTTAGTATAAACCTTGTGCTGGGGTCTATTGTAACTTGTACACATAGAGGATTGATGGTTACTCTCTAGGAGGCTATCTAGATTAGGGATCCCATCTGTTGGGTGATAGATTAACCCTAGTATTAAGACAGTAGCTAGTAGGGCAGTAGAACTCTGGCTGGATGAAGATCTTGCACTCCAGCAGATATAGTGTAGCTAGTAAGATCAATCATTTACTCTGTACCATTGAGGCATCAACACAATGTCTTAGTCCCAATACTGTAGTGACTTAGCCTGAGGCGACTTAATCACCCTCCTAGTCTAAGTTGACAAGGAGAACTCGATAGAGTTCCCATTCAATTATGGTACACTACTTATACACCTCCTGTGTTTACTTCTATTTATAAACTCCCGTGCATCTCTTTTTAGTTGTTTCACATGTCCACCGATTTAAAAGAAAAGAAAAAGGAAAAGAAAATAAATAATGACTTAGCCGTTTTGGCCATGTCATGACACCACCCCCCTCTTAAGTTTCCTTGTCCCAAGGATTTTCCTATAACTTGTAGTATGGGTCAACCATGTTGCCCATCTCCTCATTGTCTTCTTCTGTCCACTCTCTTACCTCTGATTCATTTTCTTCTTCCTTAATCGTCTCCATTGTTCTTCTTTTCTTAGGTCGCCCTTCTTTCCATCATCTCCAATTTCTTTCTAACCTTCCCCAGTATTCTTCATCATATTCCTTATCTGACTATCCAAACAACCTTTTTGCCATAAATCTCCCTGGCAATTCTCCCCTCTCAAATATTCCTTCCTCTCTTTTTTGTCATTTTACATCTTCCGTATCTCTTCTGTATTTCTTTTCGTACTCCTTTATTGCTTCCTTTGCATTCTCCAAGTTCTCCTTTCCTTCCCAGGTATCTGATTCTGCCATAAATTCCTTCCACCATACCAGGTACTTATCCTTCCCTCTAACCTGTTGCTTATTTAATATCCTCTCGACTTTCCACTCCTCTTCTCCTTCAATTATGACTAGGGCCAGTTGCTTCTTCTTCTGCTCCTCAACTTGCCCTATGTATCTATGTATCCTACTAATGTTTACTACTGGATGTATCCTGATTGTGCTAGGTAGTTCCAATTCGACTGTATTTGATGATATGATTTTCTTTACTTTGTAAGGCCCCACAAACCTTTCTGTCAACTTTTCTGTCCTCCTTCCAACCATTTGGTACTTTAGATCTTTGGTGCTCAATATCACTAAGTCTCCTACTTTATAATCGTTGACCTTTCTTCTCTTCCTGTCTGCATACTTCTTCATTTCCTCTTGTGCTTTCCCTAGTACCACTCTTGCTTCTTCCTGTATTTCTCTTATCTTCTTGATAAATTTCTTTGCTCCTTTGTATTTCCCCTTCTTTCTTCCTTCAAACTCCATCCTAGGATCTTGCCCATAATTTACCTTAAAAGGTGTTGTTTAAGTACTCAAGTGCACTTTATTGTTATATGCAAATTCTACTGTTCCCAACCATTTGGGCCATTGCTCCTGCCTATGATCAATAAACATTCTCAAGTATTGCTCTAACTCCTGGTTCACCCTTTCTGTTTGCCCATCTGTCTGTGGGTGAAAAGCTGTCAACAATTTACTCTCAATCCCCAACATTCCATTTAACTCCCTCATTAACCCTACCACAAATTGGGGTCCTCTATCCGAAATGATGCTTTCCAGTAGCCCATGCAGTTTCCACACATTATCTCTAAACAACCTTGCTAATCCCTCTGCCGATGTTTTCTCTGTAGTTAGTATAAAATGGACCATCTTAGTTAACCGATCCATGACTACTAGAATGCTATCATATCCCTGTGCTAAAGGCAACTTAGTGATAAAGTCTGCCGATATATGCATCCATGGTTTCTCTGGAATTGAGTTTGGCATTAATTTTTCTGCTGGTTGTTCTGTATGGTTTTTATTGCACTGGCAAGCATCACAACCTTCCACATATTGCTTTACTTCCTTCATTACTCCTGGCCACCAGAAATTTCTTGTGACCAGCTCCACTGTCTTCCACTGTCCTCCATGTCCTCCTACAGGCATATCATGATATAGCCTGATTATTTCTGCTCTAAGTGCCTCATTCTTGGGTATATACATCTTCTCTTCCTTATACATTACACTGTCTATGTCCCTCCACTCTTCATCCCTTAGGACTTTTACTCCTACTTGTTTCATTTCTTCCACTGCTTTAACTACTTTGTCATCTCTTACTCTTGACTGTCTTATCTTCTCCAATAGATCCACTCCCTCCACTATTACTTCCACCTTCTCTGTCCTTCTATTCTCTAACCATTCTTTCTTCACCAATGTCTTGTCTTCATTGTCTCTCTCTACTCCAACCTCCCAGTCTGGCCTCCTGCTCAAGCTGTCTGCCTTTTCCATCTTTGTTCCAGGAATGTGTTTTAACACAAAGTCAAATCTTGATAGGTACAGTGCCCATCTAGCTTGTCGTCTATTCAATTTTTGTGCTTTCATAAAGTATTCAAGATTTTTATGATCTGTCCAAATCTCGAATTTTACTACCGTTCCTTCTAGGAAATGCCTCCACGCCTCTAGACATCTGACTATTGCTAACATTTTCTTGTCATGTATCTCGTAATTTCTTTCTGTATCACTTAGAGATTTGGAAATGAAAGCGACTAGCCTCCACAATTCATCAGAGCATTTCATTGACAGTACTCCTCCCATAGTATAGTTTGAAGCATCTGCTTCTACTCTAAACTCTTTGTCTAAGTCTGGGGCTGCTAGCACTGGTTTAGTTGTGAAGATTCTCTTTAGCTCATCAAATACCTTCTGCTGTTCTTCCCCCCACTGCCATTTCATGTCCTTCCTTGTGTTATCACTAAGTCTTGACGACTCAAGGACCACTCAATGTGAGTGTTTAGGAAGAACTCGATGGAGTTCTTCGTTGGATTGGACTACCTACTTATACTACTTTTACAAGTGGCTGTACCCTACTAGTCCATGATCATATGTCCTTCTAGAATGTTCTACAATCACATGACAAGGTCATGTGATATGATTACTTAAGTTCCCATGCTATTTATATCTTGTCTACATTGTATGACTTGATATTTGCGACTAAGTATTTGAACGTGTGGGAAACTTGTTCCTTCTTAGGGCTCTCATAATATGGCTCCCCCTTCAAGATTCCTCGTCCCGAGGAATTTTTCCATTGATTCCAATTCTCGTCCCATCTCCTCTCTCTTTCTTTTTCATATCTTTTTCTCCCCCATCCATATAGTAGTTTGGCCATAAATTCCCTTGGTAATTCCCGGCAAAATTCCTTCTCTTCTTCTTCCAGCTCCTGTCACCTAAGTTCTTCTGCCTCTTCCCCATACTCCCTCTCGAACTCTTCTACCAGCTCTTTTGCGTTTCCTAGATTCTCCCTATTCTCCCACGTATCTTCTTCTGCCATATATCCCTTCCACCATACTAAGAACTTATCTTTTCCCCGCACCATTCTTTTGTTCAAGATTTTTTCCACTTCGAACTCTTCCTTCCCCTCAATGATGACCGGTTTTGGTGGTGTCTTCTTCTGTCCCTCTACCTGTGGTTTGTAAAGTCGTACTCTACTTACGTTAACTACAGGGTGTATTTTAATAGATTTAGGTAATTCTAATTCTATTGCATTGCTAGAGACGATCCCTTTGACTTTATAAGGGTCCACAAAACGTTCCGTCAGTTTTTCCGATCTTCTCCCCTTCATCTGCCATTTCAAGTTCTTTGTACTTAATAGTACTAAGTCCCCTACTCTGTATTCCTCTCCCTTCCCTCGTTTCCTATCTGAAAACTTCTTCATTTCCTCCTGTGCTTTCCCTAGTGCTGCTTTCGCCTCTTCCTGGATCTTTCTCATTTTCTCTACAAACTTTCCTGCTGCTTCATATTTTCCCTTTCTTCTTCCCTCAAATCCCATCCTTGGGTCTTGGCCGTAGTTTACCTTGAACGGCGATATTTTTGTTGTTGCGTGAATCTTGTTGTTGTACGTGAATTATGCCGTTCCTAGCCAATCCGGCCACTGTTCTTGTCTATGGTTGATAAAGACCCTCAGATACTGTTCTAACTCCTGGTTCACCCTTTCCGTCTGCCCATCGGTTTGTGGGTGATAGGCCGTAGAAAGTTTTGTTTGAATCCCCAGCAAGTTATTCAGCTCCTTCATCATTCCCGCTGCAAACTGTACTCCTCTATCTGATATGATGCTTTCTGGAAGCCCATGCAGCTTCCATACATGATCTCGAAATAGTTTGGCAAGTCCCTCTGCTGACGTCTTTTCTGTTGTTGCTATGAAGTGCACCATTTTGCTGAAACGATCACACACTACTAGAATGGCATCATATCCCTGAGCTAGGGGTAGCTTAGTGATGAAGCTGCTGAGATGTGACTCCATGGCTTCTCTGGGATTGCGTTAGGCATTAGTTTGCTCGCCGGTGCCTCACTTTGATTCTTGTATCTTTGACAGGCATCGCATCCATCTACATATTTTCCAACCTCCTTTGTTACTCCTGGCCACCAATAGTTTCTAGTGACCAATTCCGTCATCTTCCATCTTCCCCCTGTGTCCTCCTACTGGGGTATCGTGATGTAGTCATATTATTTCCCCTCTAAGTTCCCCTTCTGGTATGTATATCCTTCCCTCCTTTAGTACTACTCTGTCCTCTATCTCCCATTCCTCGTCTCTCAGCATTTTTACCCCCACCTTCTTTAGCTCTTCTACTGCCTTTACTACCTTTTTGTCCCCTTCCTGTGCCTTCTTTATTCTTTTCCTTAAGTCTCCCTCTTCTATTACCGTTTCTACTCCTCTGACCCACTCTGGCCGGATTAACGTTCGATCTTCGTTATCCTTCTCCACCCCTTCTTGCCAATCCGGCCTTCTACTTAGTCCATCTGCCTTCCCCATACTCTTTCCTGGAACGTGTTTTAAGATGAAGTTGAATTGTGATAGGTATAGTGCCCATCGTGCTTGTCGTCGGTTCAGTTTTTGACTCGTCATGAAATACTGGAGGTTTTTGTGGTCTGTCCAGATTTCGAATTCCAGTTTCGCTCCTTCCAAGTAATGCCTCTATGCTTCAAGGCATCTGATCACCGCCAACATCTCTTTGTCGTGAATTTCATAATTTCGTTCTGTAGCATTTAATGATTTTGAGATAAAGGCTACCGGTCTCCATTTGCCATCTTCGCACTTTAGCAACAATACTCCTCCCGTTGCGTAATCCGAGGCGTCCGCCTCCACCCTCATTTCTCTATCTATATCTGGTATTGCTAAAACGGGTTCCATTGTGAACCCTCTTTTTAGTTTCCCAAACACTTCTTCTTGCTCCTTTTCCCACTTCCACTTCTGTTCCTTTCTGACTAGCATATGTAAAGGTGCCGCTAATTTAGCAAAGTCCTTTATGAACCTTCTATAGTAGTTGGCTAGGCCCAGGAATTTCTGCACCTCTTTGACATTTTTTGGTACTGGCCAGTTTAGCACTCCTTCACCTTTTCTCTTTGCATTTCCACCCCTCTGGGCCCAATTACTACTCCCAGGAATTCCACCTCTCTCACTTTCCACTTGCACTTTTCTGGTTTTACAAACAAGTCGTTTTCTTCCAGTCTTTTCAACACTTCTTCTACCAACTTGTCATGTCCTTCCTCAGTATCTGTTGCCACTAGGATGTCATCAATGAAGGTCGCCATATCTCCCTGATTTATAAGGTCCCGGAAGAGGTTGTTCATCATTGTCTGAAAAGTAGCGGGGGAGTTTGTTAACCCGAAATACATTACTGTGGGTTCATATGCTCCAATGTGCATAGTGAATGCTGCTTTCCATTCGTCCCCCTCCTTGATTCTGACATTGTTATAGCCCCACCTCAGATCTAACTTTGTAAACACCTTCCTTTTCCCTACTCTATCCAGAATGTCTGCGATAAGTGGTAATGGGTATCCATTCTTCACCGTCCATTGGTTTATATGACGATAGTCTTGGACCATCCTCCTTTTGCCATCCTTTTTCACCACAAAGTGCACTGGCGAGGTTTGCGGTGACTTGGAGGGTCGGATATACCCTTTTTGCAATTGATCTTCTACAAATGCCTGCACTTCCTCTCTTTCTTCCCTTGACAATGAATACACCTTTCCTTTCTTTGGTGTAAACCCCTCCTTTAATTCAATTGCGTGGTCCCAGGCCTTTCGCACTGGCATTCTTTCGGACTCTCTCTTTCCAAAGACTTTCTTCCACTTCCAAAACCTCTTGGGCACTAATTTCCTTAGTGTCTCTTCGTCTTCATCCTTTTCTATCTTCTTTACTTCTTTCTTTTCCTCTTGCTTTCTCTTTCCACATATGGGTGGACACCTCGTCATCTTTACTTCCCCTTTCTCCCAATCTATCTCTGGGTTATGGGCCACCAACCACAGCATTCCTAATATCACTTCTGTTTTCCCCAGATTACACATGTCCATCCTGACTCTTTCTACATGTCCCTTGAAGAACATGTTGCACTTGACTTGGTGCGTTATTGCTCCTCCCGCATTTACTGTTCCATCCACATTTTTAACTAGTAGAGGGTTCTTTATTCTTTCCATTTTGAACCCTTTCTCTCTCGCAAAGGTCGTATCCATGAATAGACCTGTCGCTCCACTATCTAACAGAGCCTTTACTGCTACCCCTTCATGACTTTCTAGCTTCTCTAGTCCTACTTTCATCCATACTTCTCTTAGTGGTCGTAGGGTGCGCCGCACGTCTCTTACTCTCTCAGTGTTTTTTGCAAAGTTTAATTTATTGCCCAGTTTTTCCGGGCGCAATACACTGTACAGATTTGAGGAGGCCAGCCGAGAGCTTACTGACCTCCATTCTCTTTTGCCAACTCTTGCGGCATTTCCACTACTCTCACTTTATTCCTCTCCCAACAATTCCGGGCCATGTGGCCAAACTTTCCGCAATGGTAGCACGTCCTATCTCCCCCTCTTCCTCTGTCGACATCCATTGCGTTTGGGTCTCTCCGTGGACCCATTTGATATCCTCCTCTGAACGTATTTCCCCCAGCTCCCCTATTCTCTCCTGTATGCGGAACTCCTGCCTGCCAGGTTATATGTCCTCCTCTTCCTCCGTATGACCCCCCCCCCAAATCCTCCCCTTGGCTGCACATTTCCCCCTGGGTGCGCCGCATTCTTCCCCAACATCCTCTCCTCTGCCCTGCTCTGCCTCTGATTTCTATCTAATCTTACTGCCCTCTCTTGCCACTCTCCTATGGTGGTCGGGGGTTCCTCTGCTTCTGCTAGCTTCCTCCTTAATACTCCACTCAATCCTCTTTTAAACTCTTCGATGAGGGGTCGTCCTTCATAGCCACTTTCTCTAGCGACTTTTTTGAATTCTTGAACGTACTTGTCGCACGTCCTGTTCCCCTGTTCTATTGTCCTCAGCTGCTCGATTTTCCTCTCTTCCTCTGATGTCTCTCCAAAGTCATTTCTGATTTTTGAAAACAGCTGTTCTGCTGTTTCCACCTCCGACTCTCCCTTTGCCAATTCATCCATCAGGTTATCCTTCCATGCTTCTGCCACTCCTCCCTGTATGTATGATAACACCCAGGCCACCTGGGTTGTGGCCACCTCCTCCGTCATCTTCATTCTAATATATATCCGAGCTGCATTGATGAATGTGCTCACTTCTTCCATCCTCCCATTAAAGACTTGAGGTTTCGCAACCTCTACCCTGCTCCCCTGTTGCTGGAGGAGCATATTGTTGACCTGCTGTTGCAGGGTGGTGATCATTGCGAGGAGTTGCTCCTCGCAGGTTGGTTGGTGGGGGGCGGGTACTTGAGAGGGTGCCCCCTGTTGTTGTTGTTGTTGTTGTTGTTGTTGTTGCTGGCGCGACATGTCGTATGGTGGTGGTGGTGGTGGTGAAGGGGAGGGTGATGATTCGTATTCTGACTCAGTTTCTGATTCTCGATCCAGGGCTTTCTTAAGGCTACATCTAACAGGGAGCATGATCTTCTCCTGTCTAGACTCCTATTGCCTTACTGACTACTGCCCTAATCAAGTTGTATATGATTGTCCCTAAGGAGGGAACCCCTAAGCTAAGCGGCCTTTTAAGAAGTAACCGCTGATCTCCTGCGTGTACCCGTCACAATGGACAACAGCACAGAGCTTATACTAGGAAAAGATGTAACTAACAGGCCCAATTAACAGGTCAGGACTTGAACAAAACACCTGGACTTGGTGTTCAGTCTCCTCCCTCAGTCTCTCCTGACTGAGAAGTCCCCTTTACAGCTAGGGCCCGCTATCCAAGATGCTTGTGAGCGCTGTGCTCACTAGCGAGGGAGATGAGAGAGTGAGTGATGATGGGGGTACTTGCTCGCAGTGCCGGAATTAAGCCAACTGCGCGTTGAACAAATATGAGCAGGGGTCGAGGTGATCAGTGCTTGGGAGTGGAATCGAGTTCTTTTGTTATCACTAAGTCTTGACGACTCAAGGACCACTCGATGTGAGTGTTTAGGAAGAACTCGATGGAGTTCTTCGTTGGATTGGACTACCTACTTATACTACTTTTACAAGTGGCTGTACCCTACTAGTCCACGATCATATGTCCTTCTAGAATGTTCTACAATCACATGACCTTGTCACGTGATATGATTACTTAAGTTCCCATGCTATTTATATCTTGTCTGCATTGTACGACTTGATATTTGCGACTAAGTGTTTGAACATGTGGGAAACTTGTTCCTTCTTAGGGCTCTCATAACACCTTGTCAGTATATTCATTGGCCTTGCTACTCAAGCAAAATCCTTAATAAACCTCCTGTAGTAATTTGCGAGGCCCAAGAATTTTCTGATGTCTTTTGCATTTTTGGGTTCTGGCCAACTTAACACTCCATCCACCTTTTCCTTCTCCATCTCTATTCTATTGGGTCCTATAATAACCCCTAAGAATCCTATCTTTCTTACTTTCCACACACACTTCTCTGGCTTGACATACAAGTCGTTCTCTTCTAACCTTCTCAGAACCTCCTCTACTATCTCATCATATCCCTCCTCCATTTCTGTCCCAACTAGCACATTATCCACAAATGCTGCTACTTTTCCTTCATTAATCATATCTCTCAGGATCTCATTCATCATTGCTTGGAATGTAGCTGGTAAATTTGTCATCCCAAAAAACATAACAGTTAGCTCAAAGAATCCAATGTGTATGGTGAATGCTCCCTTCCACTCATCTCCCTCCTTTATCCTCACATTGTTAAAGCCCCATCATAAGTCCATTTTGGTGAACACTTTCTTACTCCCCATGTTATCGATTAGATCTGTAATTAACGGCAGGGGGTAATTATTCTTCACAGTTTGTTCATTTAGGCTTTGATAGTCCATAACCATTCTCTTCTTCCCGTCTTTTTTACCCACAGAGAAAACTGGTGATGTCTGAGGGGACTTTGATGGTCTAATATACCCCTTTCTTAACTGGTCATCCACAAATCTCTGAACCTCTTCTCTCTTATCTTTGGAAAGAGAGTAGATCCTTCCTTTTCGTGGTTTAAACGTCTCCTTGAGATCTATGGCATGATCCCAGATTTTTCTTGTTGGCATCCTCTCCGATTCTATTTTTCCAAATACCTTTCTCTATCTAAGAAATTTCTGCGGTACCATTTCCTCGATTTTCCTATGGTCTGCCACTACTTCTTCTTCCCTTCCCCAGTCTTCCTTATTGTCTACTGCCCATCTCACCATCTTCTCTTCTTCCAGTGTCACTACTCTTTTCACTCTCTTTCTCCCCTTTTCCTCCTTTAACTTTGTATTTCTTCCACATAATGGTGGACACCTTGTCATCTTGACCTCTCCAGTCTCCCAATTTATCTTTGGGTTGTATGTTTGCAACCATGGCATCCCCAATATAATGTCTGTCTTTTCTAGGTTGCACATATCCATTCTTATTCTTTCTACATGGCCCTTGTAGTACACATTTGCTTCTACCTAATGGGTAATGGCTCCTGCACTATTGTTGGTCCCATCCACATTTCTGACCATTATGGGTCTCTCTAGTTTCTGCAGTGTAAATCCATGTCTTGCTGCTGTCCTCTTATCTATGAACATCCCTATTGTGCCACTATCTAAGAGCACTTTTACTGTAACACCTTCATGAGTGTCTAGCTTTTCTATCCCTATATTCAACTACACTTCTCTCAGCATTTTGAAGGTTCATCTGACCTCCCTTTGTCTACCCTCCTCTTTTGCTATGCCTTCCGGGACTCCTACCTGTGTGCTGCTCTACTATACCTTTCCCTTTTTCTGACATCCATACTACTTCTGCCTGTCTGAGATCACCTCCTGTCCTCTATTCTCCTCCACATGGCATCTTTTCTGTCTACACCTTTCACACTCCACATACAATACTATTACCTCCTTTGTATACTACCCCAACTCTAACAGGCATGCCTCATCTGGAGTGCCCTCTCTACAGTGCTCCTGTGCCTTTTGTTGTAGGATGTGCACCAGACTCCTCCTCCACTCTTTTTGCTATGCCTTTTATGGCCACACATATTGCCTCTTCTACCACTCACAACTTCTTTTCTCCTTTTCAAAGAGGACACTCTCTGCACTTGTGTCCCTTCTCTCCATACTTAAAACATTCTACTTTCACTGTTTCCTGCTTTCTTATCATCCTCTCCCTCATGTCACACTGCACCACCCTGCTTGACAACACTTCAAATTTATTTTGGGGAGCAGTTCCCCTCTCCTTCTTTTCTTTCTTATTCCTGCAATTTCGGGCCAGGTGCCCGAACCCTTTGCAATTCCAACATTCTTGTTCTTTCCTTCCTTCTAATTTTGTCCTTAATGAAGTAAGGGCATGCTTTTGTTTGAGCAAGTTGCTCATTAATGAATTGTATTGTTGTAAAGACATGGTGCTATGTCTCTGCAAGGGTATGGAGGTAGTGTTGATTCTTGCTAATTACAACTATATCTGCTGGGGCACAAGATCTTCACCCAGCCAGGTGTCTACTGCCCTACTAACTACTGCCTTAATAATAGGGTTAAACTACCACCCCAAGGAGAGGATCTATCACAAATGGCCACTTACTGATTTGTGAGTTGATGATTTAATAATCAAAAGGCTTAAAAAAGCAAAGTTTAGACAGTAGCAAAAGATGTCGTTAAGTCTGAGGTTTATCCTCAGACATACAGTCCTTAAATACATGATTGTGGTGGTCTGTGCACCAGAACAGCCTACCACATGATCACTACCTATTGTTCTACATATAGGAGTGCTATTGTTCTTGAAATAGAGATAACCTAACCATCTTAGAGCAGTCCTTTGTTCTATTCAAGGACAGATGATAATCTATGGGTAAAGATCAATGTCATGTGCAAACATTGAGGACCTTGTATCTCCATGGAATCTTATTGCCTCGGATCTATTTATAGCCGAAAGAAGTGCATTGAAGAGAGCTTCACGATGATCATTGAAGCGAATGATTATGTTAAGTGGTTCCTGAGATATTGGCGATTTAGTGTCTGGTAACTTGGTGATCACAGACTGATCTGCTGATAACTCAATGAATACTGATTGCTTTGAGACGTTTTTGGTACCATTAGAAAGATCTTCTTAAGGGCTTTCAGTGGCCATTTAGATCATCGAAATCGGTCAAGTATTCCTGGAGTTATGGTCCGAATGAAGTTTGTGACAGGATCTCTAACCTAAATACCTTCTTAAGGATGCAGCATTACTTCTCTGTGTGTACTAATCACAATGGACCACCAGCACAAGGTTTATAAGGTGAATACTACTACTTCTATCTATCAACACTCAGTTGCAAGTTCTGGCCTTGATCACAGTACCTGAGCTTGGTACCACATCTCCATCTTCAGTCTCTAACTGACTGATAAGTCCCCTTAAGCCAAGGGCCCGGCTATGTATGGAGGTGACTAGTGATCATGATGATCACCAGTCAAGGGTCAAGATGGTTGTGAGAGTAAGGATAAGTAAGGTCCAAGGCAGACAGTGCTCTAGGTGTGAAATCGAGTTCTAGTGTAGTGACTTAGCCTGAGACAACTTAATCACCCTTCTAGTCTGAGTTAACAAGGAGAACTCAATAGAGTTCCCATTCAATTGTGGTACACTTGTTATCAATAGACAATGAATGTCCTTAGTGATCACCCTAGGTGGATGTTCAAGAAGAACTCAATGGAGTTCTTCCTTGGATTGGACTACTACTTATACTACTTTTACAGTGGCTGTACTGCTACTAGTCCACAATCACATGTTCCTCCAGAATGTTCTACAACCCTGTGACCTTATCATGTGACTTGGCTTCCTTAGTTCCCCTGCTATTTATATCTCAACCCCATTGTATGCTTTGAGGTTTTGGACTAAGTGTTTAAATGTACGGAAGACTTTTTCCTGCTTGGAGCTCCCATAACAACACTACTTATACACCTCCTGTGTTTAATTCTATTTATAAACTCCCATGCATCTGCTTTTAGTTGTTTCATGCATCCACCCATTTAAAAGAAAAGAAAAAGAAAAAGAAAATAAATAATAACTTAGCTGTTTTGGCCCTGTCATGACAGGTTACTCCTTTCTCTGCTCTTCTACTTGCCCTATGTATCTTCATATTCTACTGACATTGACTACCAAATGTATTTTTATTGTACTAGGTAGTTCTAATTCCACTGCATTTGATGATATGATCTTCTTTATTTTGTAAGGGCCTACAAACCTCTCCATCAGCTTTTCTGTCCTCCTTCGACCATCTGATATTTCAGATCCTTAGTGCTTAGCATTACTAAGTCTCCTACTTTATACTCATCAACTTCTGCCCTCTTCCTATCTGCATATTTCTTCATTTCTTCTTGCACTTTTTCTAGTGCCACTTTTGCTTCTTCCTGAACCTCCTTCATTTTTACCACAAATTTCTCTGCCCCCTTATATTTTCCTTTCCTTCTCATCTCAAACCCCATTCTAGGGTCTTGTCCATAATTTGCCTTGAAGGGTGACATCTTGGTACTTGAGTGTACTTTGTTGTTGTAAGCGAATTCTACTGTTCCTAACCAATCTGGCCACTGTTCTTGCCTATGGTCAATAAACATTCTTAAGTACTGCTCTAGTTCTTGGTTAACCCTCTCTGTTTGTCCATCTGTTTGAGGGTGGAATACTGTTGATAGTTTACTTTCAATTCCCAACATCCTATTCAGCTCCTGCATTATTCCTGCCACAAACTGTAGTCCTCTGTCAGAAATGATGCTCTCAGGTAACCCATGCAGCTTCCATACATTGTCTTTAAACAACCTGGCTAGCCCTTCTGCCAATGTTTTCTCTGTAGTAGGGACGAAATGAACCATTTTTGTCAATCGGTCTACTACCACTAAGACTGAGTCGTATCCTTGTGCTATTGGCAGTTTGGTGATAAAATCTGCTGATATATGCATCCAAGGCTTCTCAGGTATTGAATTGGGCATTAATTTTCCTGCCGGCTATTCTGTGTGGTTTTTGTTTCTTTGACAGGAATCACATCCTTTCACATATCGTTTCACCTCCTTAGTTACTCCTGGCCACCAGAAGTTTTGGGTAACCAACTCCACCATCTTCCATTGTCCTCCATGTCCTCCCACTGGTGTATCATGATGCAGCCTAATTATTTCTGCTCTTAATATATTATCTTTAGGTATATATACCTTTCCCTCCTTATACATTATGCCATTTACTTCCCTCTATTCTTCGTCTCTTAGCATCTTTACTTCCACTTGTTTCATTTCTTCCACTGCTTTGACTACTTCATTGTCTTTTACCTTTGAATTTCTCACTTTTTCCAACAAATCCACTCCTTCCACAATTACTTCTATCCTTTCTGTTCTTCTGACTTCCAACCACTCAGGTTTTACCAATGTCTCATTCTCATTGTCCCTTTCTACTCCTACTTCCCAGTCCAGCCTCCTGCTTAGGCTATCTGCCTTTCCCATCTTACTCCCTGGAACATGCTTTAATGTAAAATTGAACCTCAATAGGTACAGTGCCCATCTAGCTTGTTTTCTATTCAATTTTTATGCCTTCATGAAGTATTCAAGATTTTTGTGATCTGTCCAGATCTCAAATTTTATTATTGCTTCTTCCAGGAAATGTCTCCATGCTTCCAGACATCTGACTACCACTAACATTTCTTTGTCATGAATCTCGTAGTTTCTTTCTGTATCACTTAGAGATTTAGAAATGAAAGTGACTGGCCTCCACAGCTCATTGGAACCCTTCATTGATAATACTCCTCCAGTAGCATAGTTTGAAGTATCTGCCTCTACCCTGAATTCTTTGTCTAGATCTGGGGATGCCAGTACTGGCTTAGCTGTAAAGATCCTTTTGAGCTCATCAAATGCTTTTGTTATTGGTGAACAGTGAATGTCCTTAGCGATCACCCTAGGTGGATGTTCAAGAAGAACTCGATGGAGTTCTTCGTTGGATTGCAGCCCTACTTATACTACTACTACAGTGGCTGTACCCTAAAGTCCCACGATCACATGTTCTTTCCAGAATGTTCTATGATCACCTGACCTTGTCATGTGATTTTGACTTACTGCGTCCCCACCCTTTATATCCTTACTCCATTGTATGCTTTGAGGTTTTGGATTAAGTGTTCAAATGCGGGGGAAACCTTTTCCTGTTTGGGGCTCTCATAACATGGCCCCCCCTTCAAGTTTCCTCGTCCCGAGGAATTTTTCCATCGATACCAATTTTTGTCCCATCTCTTTTCCCTCTCTCTTTTCGTACCTTCTTCTCCCCCAACCATATAGTAGTTTCGCTGTGAATTCCCTAGGTAATTCCCGATTGAACTCCTTTTCTTCTTCTTCTTGCTCCTGTCACCTTAGTTCTTCGGCCTCTTCCCTGTGCTCCCTCTCGAACTCTTCTACCAGCTCCTTTGCATTTTCCAGGTTTTCCCTATTTTCCCAGGTATCCTCTCCTGCCATGTAGCCTTTCCACCTCACCAGGAACTTTTCCTTCCCTCTAACCGTCCTTTTGTTTAAGATTTTTTCCACTTCAAATTCCTCTTCTCCTTCGATGATAACCAGCTTTGGTGGTATCTTCTTTTGTCCCTTTACCTGTGATTTGTAGAGTCGTACTCTACTTACGTTGACTACAGGGTGTATTTTGATAGAATTGGGCAGCTCTAATTCTATCGCATTACTTGAGACGATTCCCTTTACTTTGTAAGGGCCTACAAAGCGTTTCGGTCAGCTTTTCCGACCTTCTCCCTTTCATCTGCCATTTTAGGTCCCTCGTATTTAGCAGCACTAAGTCCCCTACTTTGTACTCCTCTCCCTTTCCTCGTTTCCTGTCTCCAAACCTTTTCATTTCCTCCTGTGCTTTTCCTAATGCTGCTTTGGCCTCCTCCTGGATTTTCTTCATTTTTTCTATGAATTTTCCTGCTGCTTCATACTTCCCCTTTCTTCTTCCCTCAAATCCCATCCTCGGGTCTTGACCGTAGTTTGCCTTGAATGGCGATGTTTTTGTAGCTGCATGGATTTTGTTGTTATATGCAAACTCGCCGTTCCTAACCAATCCGGCCACTGCTCTTGTCTATGATCAATGAAGACCCTTAGATATTGCTCTAACTCCTGGTTTATCCTCTCCGTTTGCCCATCCGTTTGAGGGTGATAGGCTGTTGAGAGTTTTGTCTGAATTCCCAGCAAGTTATTTAGCTCCTTCATCATTCCCGCCGCAAACTGCACTCCTCTGTCTGATATAATGCTCTCAGGAAGTCCATGCAATTTCCATATGTGGTCCCGAAACAGCTTTGCGAGTCCTTCCGCTGATGTTTTTTCCGTTGTTGCTATAAAATGTGCCATTTTGCTAAAGCAGTTGCATACTACTAAGATTGCATCATATCCCTGGGCTAGTGGCAGTTTGGTGATAAAGTCTGCTGATATGTGGCTCCATGGCTTTTCTGGGATTGCATTGGGCATTAGTTTTCCCACTGGTGCTTCGCTTCGATTCTTGTATCTTTGACACACATCACATCCATCTACATATCTTCCCACCTCCTTCGTTACTCCTGGCCACCAGTAGTTCCTGACAATTAATTCTGTCGTTTTCCACCTCCCCCCATGCCCTCCTACTGGGGTGTCATGGTGTAGTTGTATTATTTCTCTCCTGAGGTCTCCTTCCGGTATGTATATTCTTCCTTCCTTTAATACTATCCCATCCTCGATTTCCCACTCTTCATCTTTTAGTGCTTTTATTCCTGCCCTTTTTAACTCCTCTACTGCTTTTACTATCCTCTCGTCCCCTTCCTGTGCCTTTCTGATTCTTTCTCTTAGGTTTTCTTCCTCCACCAACATTTCTACCCCCTAATCCACTCTGGTTTTATCAGCTTCTGGTCTTCGTTATCTCTTTCCACCCCCTCCTGCCAGTCTGGTCTCCTGCTTAATCCGTCCGCCTTTCCCATGCTTTTTCCTGGAACGTGTTTTAACATGAAGTTAAATCGTGATAGGTATAGGGCCCATCTTGCTTGTCTGCGGTTTAACTTTTGACTCGTCATAAAATACTGAAGGTTCTTATGGTCTGTCCAGATTTCAAATTCGAGTTTTCGCTCCCTCTAAGTAGTGCCTCCACGCTTCTAGGCACCTTATAACTGCCAGCATTTCTTTATCGTGAATTTTGTAATTTCGTTCTGTGGTATTCAGCGATTTAGAAATGAAGGCCACCGGCCTCCACTTCCCATCTTCACACTTTGTCGACAACACTCCTCCTGTCGCATAGTCTGAGGCATCTGCTTCCACTCTCATTTCCTTATCAATGTCTGGGATGGCCAGAACAGGGCTCTGTGGTGAACCCTGCTTTAAGGTTTTCAAACGCTTCCTCCTGTTCCTTCTCCCATTTCCACTTTTGTTCTTTTCTGACTAGCACGTGTAGCAGTGCTGCTATCCTAGCAAAGTCCTTTATAAACCTCCTGTAGTAGTTGGCGAGGCCTAGGAATTTTTGTACTTCTTTGACGTTCCTAGGTGCTGGCCAGTTCAGGACTCCTTCCACCTTCTCCCTTTGCATCTCCACTCCTTTTGGACCGATTACTACTCCCAGGAACTCTACTTCTCTTACTTTCCATTTGCATTTCTCTGGTTTCACAAACAGATCGTTCTCTTCCAATCTCTTTAGGACTTCCTCCACCAACTCATCATGTCCCTCTTCCGTATCTGTGGCTACTAAAATATCGTCAATGAAGGTCGCTGTGTCCCCTTGGTTTATGAGGTCCCTGAACAGGTCGTTCATCATTGCTTGGAAGGTGGCGGGGGAGTTTGTCAACCCAAAATACATGACTGTGGGTTCATATGCTCCGATGTGTGTTGTGAACGCTGCCTTCCATTCGTCTCCCTCCCTGATTCTGACGTTATTGTATCCCCATCTCAAATCCAACTTTGTAAACACCTTTCTCTTTCCTACTCCATCCAATATATCTGCAATGAGGGGTAAAGGGTACCCATTTTTTATCGTCCACTGGTTTATGTGTCGATAGTCTTGTACCATTCTCCGTGTGCCATCTTTCTTCGCCACAAAGTGTACTGGCGATGTCTGGGGTGACTTGGAGGGTTGGATATATCCCTTCCTCAACTGGTCTTCCACAAATGCCTGTACTTCCTCTCTTTCCTCTCTCGATAGTGAATATACTTTCCCCTTTCTTGGCGTAAATCCCTCCTTTAATTCTATGGCATGGTCCCAGGTTTTTCGTACTGGCATCCTTTCCGACTCCTTTTTTCCAAATGTTTTCTTCCACTTCCAAAATCTCCTGGGCACCAGCCTTTTTAACACTTCCTCGTCCTCATCCCTTTCGTCTTTCTTACTTCCTTCTCCTTTACTTCTTGCTTTCTTCTTCCACATATAGGTGGGCAACGTGTCATCTTCACTTCTCCTTTCTCCCAATCTATTTCTGGATTATGGGCTGCTAACCACGGCATTCCCAGTATTAACTCGGTCTTCCCTAAGTTGCATACATCCATTCTGGCTCTTTCCATATGTCCCTTAAAGAACATATTGCACTCGACCTGGTGCGTTATAGCCCCCCCTGCATTTGCTGTTCCATCCACATTCCTAACTAAGAGGGGTTTTTTCAACTTCTCCATTTTAAACCCTTTTTCCTTTGCAAAGGTCGTGTCCATGAACAGACCTGTCGCCCCGCTGTCTAGTAACGCTTTCACTGCTATTCCTTCATGACTTTCCAACTTCTCTAACCCTACTTTCAACCAAACTTCCCTTAATGGTCGTAGTGTGCATCGTACATCCCTTACTCTCTCAGTCGTATTGATGGAGTTCAATTTATTGCCCAATTTTTCTGGGCGCAATACACTGTATACATTATTGGAGGCCAGCCGAGAGCTCACTGTCCTCCATTTTCTTTTGCCGACTCCTGCAGCGTTTCTACTACCCTTCCCTTATGTCTTTCCCAGCAGTTTTTGGCCATATGGCCCCACTTTCCACACACATAGCACGTCCTGTCTCCTCCCCTTCCTCTGTCCACGTCCATTGCATTGGGGTCTCTCCTTGGACCCGTTTGAGCTCCTCCTCTATTAGACGCATTTCCTCCTCCTCCCCCTCTGTATCCTCCTCCTGTTCTCCATGTTATCTGCCCCCCTCTTCCCCCATACGATCCTCCCCCTCTAGGCTGCGCATTTCCCCCTGGGCACGCATGTTCCTCCCCAATACTCTTTCTTCTGCCCTGCTTTGTCTCTGGTTTCTATCCAGTCTCACTGCTCTTTCTTGCCACTCCCCAATGGTGGTTGGCGTTCCTCTGCTTCTGCTAGCTTCCTCCTGATGGCCCCGTTTAGTCCTCTTTTAAATTCCTCGATGAGGGGTCTTCCCTCATAGCTGCTTCCTCTGGCAACCTTTTTGAATTCCTGCACATATTCGTCGCAGGTTCTCCCTCCCTGCTCAATTGTCCTTAGTTGCTCTATTTTTCTCTCCTCCTCCGATGTCTCCCCAAAGTCGTTCCTTATTTTTGCAAATAACTGCTCTGCTGATTCCACCTCTGACTCTCCTTTTGCCAACTCATCCAACAGGTTATCCTTCCATGCTTCTGCTATTCCCCCCTGCACGTATGATAATACCCAGGCCACCTGGGTTGCTGTTGTTGTTGACGAGACATTGATGATGGTGATGGTGATGGTGATGTTGATGTTTCCTCGTAGGAGGACGAAAGGTCTTCTTCGTCTGTACTTATGGCTAACTACCAACTAAGAAGGGTGAAACGATATTATCCCTAAGAAGGGAATCTCTAAACTAGACGGGCCTTTAAGAGGTTTTCCGTCGTTCCCCTGCATAGACCGATCACAATGGATTGGTAGCATGGAGCTGATAGCGAAGAACTAATTACGAGCCCACTCGATATGGAGGTCAGGTCTCAGGCAGGGACACGAGCTTTGTCCAGGCCGTCTACCCACTGTCCCTAACTGACAGTGAAGTCCCCTTTACAGCTAGGGCCCGCTATCCAAGAGGCTTGAGAGCGCTGTGCTCCCTAGCGAGGAAGAGTGTGGAGTAAGTGTGATGGGGAAAATCACTCGTGGGGCCGGTATGAAGCCAACTGCGCCTTTAAGTGATTTTTTGAGCAGGGTTCGAGGTGAACAGTGCTCGGATGTGGTATCGAGTTCTTATGTTATCGGTGAACAGTGAATGTCCTTAGCGATCACCCTAGGTGGATGTTCAAGAAGAACTCGATGGAGTTCTTTCGTTGGATTGCAGCCCTACTTATACTACTACTACAGTGGCTGTACCCTAAAGTCCCATGATCACATGTTCTTTCCAGAATGTTCTATGATCACCTGACCTTGTCATGTGATTTTGACTTACTGAGTCCCCACCCTTTATATCCTTACTCCATTGTATGCTTTGAGGTTTTGGATTAAGTGTTCAAATGTGGGGGAAACCTTTTCCTGTTTGGGGCTCTCATAACAGCTTTCTGCTGTTCTTCTTTCCACTACCACTTTATGTTTTTCCTTGTCAGTACATTCATTGGCCTTGCTACTTGAGCAAAGTTTTTGATGAACCTCCTATAATAGTTGGTGAGACCTAAAAACTTCCTGATGTCTTTCACATTCTTTGGCTCTGGCCAACTTAGTACTCCATTCATCTTTTCCTTCTCCATTTCAATCCTGTCGGGTCCTATAACAACTCCCAGAAATCCAATTTTTTATACTTTCCACACACATTTTTCTGGCTTGATATACAAGTTATTTTCTTTCAACCTTTTCAGTACTTCTTCCACGATTTTATCATGCCCTTCTTTTATTTCTGTTTCTACCAACACATCGTCCACAAAGGCCACCACTTTTCCTTCATTAATTATGTCTCTTAGAATTTCATTCATTATTGCTTGAAATGTGGCTAGTGAATTCATCATTCCAAAGAACATGACTGTTGGCTCAAAGGACCCCACATAGGTCATGAATGCTCCCTTCCACTCATCTCCTTTCTTAATCCTTATATTGTTGAACCCCCACTGAAGATCCATTTTTGTAAATACTCGTTTACCCCCCATGTTGTCAATTAAGTCCATGATTAATAGAAGTGGGTAGTTATTCTTCACTGTTTGGTTGTTCAGGTTGCAGTAGTCCATTACCATCCTCTTACTCCTATCTTTTTTGCCTACAAAGAATACTGGCAACATCTAAGGGGATTTTGATGGTCTAATGTACCCCTTTTTCAGTTGGTTGTTTACAAAGTTCTGAACTTCTTCCCTCTTGTTTTTGGATAAAGGATAAATTCTTCTCTTTTGTGGTTTAAATGTTTCTTTGAGATCTATGGCATGATCCCAGATTTTCCTTGTTGGCATCCTTTCCAACTCCACCTTCCCAAACATCTTCCTCTATTTTAGGAACCTCTTTGGGACCATCTTCTCAATCTTCTTATGATCCTCTTCAACCTCCTCATCCCTTCCCCAGTCCCCTTTGTCCTCTATCGCCTATCTCACTATCTTCTTTTCTTCTAGTGTAACTACCTTTTTTCCTTTCTTTGCTTTCTGCCCCTTTTCCAATTTTGTGTTCCTTCCATATAATGGAGAGCATCTCATCATCTTGACCTCCCCTATTTCCCAATTGATTTCTGGATTGTGGGCTTGCAACCACGGTATTCCCAATATTATGTCTGTTTTTCCCAAATCATACATATCCATCCTCATTCTTTCTACATGACTCTTGTAGTACACATTTACTTCTACTTGGTGTGTAATAGCTCCTCCACTATTGTTTGTTCCATCTATATTTCTGACTACCACTAGTCTTTCTAGCTTCTGCAGTCTAAATCTATGTTTTGCTGCCATTTTCTTGTCCATAAACATTCCTATCACACCACTATCCAAGAGTGCTTTCACCGTTATGCCTTTATGCATGTCCACTTTCTCTACCCCTATGTTTAACCATATCTCCCTTAATATTTTGAATGTTCTCCTGATGTCTCTTTGTCTATCTTCCTCTTTCGCTGTGCCTTTTGGAACTTCTGTCTGCATATTGTTCTGCTGCACCTTTCCCTCTCTGGAGCACGCTACTACTCCTTCCCTTTTCTTTTGCTTTGAGCACCCGTACCACTTGGCTTTCTCTAACTTCCTTTCTCTAAGGACTCCTTGTTCTCTGTTGTTTTCCCTGTGCATTCCTTTCTTTCACCATCTGCATTTTATATAGGTTGCTATGACTTCTTCTGTCATTCATCCTAACTCCAACAGCTGTACATCTCCTGGCACATTCTCCACTCCACAGTATTCCTGTGCCTTTTCCCAATTGGGATGTGCCAGCTTCCCTTCCTGCTGTGCCTTTTGTGGCCTGGCTATATATGCTGCTTCCTCACTTCTCCTTTTCTTTTCCACCTTAATATTTGGACACTCCCACTTGTGGTGTTCTATTTTCTGACATCTAAAACATCATATCCCTTCCTCAACTGTCTCCTGCCTCCTTACTTTTGCTTTCTCCCTCACTCCACATTGCATCACTCTACTCGCTATCACCTCAAATCTATTCTGGGAAACTGGTTTCCCTTTTGCCTCTTTCATATTCCTACAGTTATGGGCCAGGTGTCCAAACCTTCTACACCCCCAACATACCCTTCCTTCCCTTCCCTCTATTTCTGCCTTTAACTTAGCAAGGGTGCATTGTTGGTTGAGCATCCCGCTCATGAGAGAGTTGTATTGTTCTAGAGACATGGTGCTATGTCCCCAGAGAGTTTGGATAGGGGGTGATCTTACTTAATGTTACATCTACTGGGGTACAAGATCTTCACCCAGCTAGACACCTACTGCCTTACTTACTACTGCTCTAATACTATGGTTATACTACCACCTCAAGGAGAGGATCCCTAACCTAAACACCTTCTTAAGGATGTGGTGTTACTCTTCTGCATAGACAGATAACAATACACCTATAGCACAAAGTTTATAGTGTAAAATGGTACAAGTAACTACTCAGCCCACTCAATTGTGAGGTTAGGT
Source organism: Leucocoprinus sp. KB1807203 (assembly GCA_019327925.1). NCBI lineage: Eukaryota > Fungi > Basidiomycota > Agaricomycetes > Agaricales > Agaricaceae > Leucocoprinus > Leucocoprinus sp. KB1807203. The sequence continues at coordinate 205,167 of JAHTMQ010000037.1, read as the reverse complement.
CTTAGTGATAATAGCCGAGCTTGGTACCACACCTCTACCTGCAGTCCCTAACTGACTGCAAAGTCCTCTTAAGTCTAGGGCCTGGCTATGTTGTAGTGGTCCTGAGTTGTGTCACTCAGGTACCAAGGAAAATAAGAGAGTAAGAGTGGCAAGGCTCTGTGATGAGCAGTGCTAATAAAGGAATTGAGTTCTGGTGTAAGACCTTAGACTGTGACGACTTAGGTCTACTCCTAGTCTGAGTTGACAAAGAGAACTCAATAGAGTTCTCATTTGATTATAGTACACTACTTATACATATCCTGTGTTTACTTCTATTTTATGAACTTCTGTGTATCTCTTTTAGCCATTCCTCGGTTTCATAATTAAAAGAAAAAGAAAAAGAAAAATAAATAAATAATGACTTAGCTGTTTTGACTGTGTTATGACATTGGAAACAATTCAGGAGAAAAAAGAAGAAATAAGCAAAAAGGGCCAGAAATTAGGGAATGGACAGAGGAAGATAAAGACAAAATGGGCAATATAGTAGACCCTTACTATAAGCTGTAAATCCTCAGGACGAGGAATCTTAAGAGAGGGGTGATGTCATGACTTGGCAAAATGGCTAAGTTATTATTTTCTTTTCTTTTTCTCTTCTTTTCTTTTCTTTTCTTATTTGGACTTACTACACAAGAAAGGAATATGGGAAAGTATCATACAACAATATTACATGTCATGGTTACATATCAGAATGTCAGAATGTCACATCACATGATGATATCATATGATAAGTGTGGAAAAGTAGTACATAGACCATATAGTAGTTGTATAAGTAGTGTATAGAATCAAATGGGAACTCTATTGAGTTCTCTTTGTCAACTTGGACTTGGAGTGTAATTGGGTCATCTCAGGCTAAGTTACTACACATTTACACAAAGTCACCAAGTAACAAAATAACTCAAAAACAAATATAAACAATGCCCTCTCTGCCCTGACCACTTAGCTATAGCAGCTTACACAGCTGGTCTCCAATCCCCAGTCTCTGGTTCCAACAATGGTATCTCTCCCTCCACCTACAGTGTCAACTCCTCTGGTTGCTCCAAAATTCCAGGCCTGCCCAAAACTCTTGTTCCCTCTAGACTTTTATAGAAAGTAGAGTTCTGGTCATGCATTCCTCAACTCCTACACCTTGTACATATGCCTGGCCCAGAGCAATTCAGCTGTGAGGAAAAAAAAGTGCTCTAGGTGCTGACATTTTTCAAAGAAGGTCAGGCCATGAAGTAGTCCAAGAACCTTTTTTGACAAGAAGTAGACACTGGAATTTTCCCTACCCAGAGCTGGGCTTACTTCAATCAGCACTTTTATATCCAGTTCTTTCCAGTAAATACAGAGGCTGACAGGATTAACATCTTGGAGGGAGCACCCTATCACCAAGGAAGTTAGACAGTGGATGACTACTTAGATAGTTTTTAAGCTCTGGTCTCCAATGCTGGGTACATAGACTTCTAGACCCTAGTGGTAAAATTTTGATAAGAGCTCTAAGTGAACATTCAGAGCTAGATCACTACCATACTATATAGGAGACCCGCAGACACTGATTCCAAGGCCTAGTATTGTATAGCCTAGAGAATTAATGTTATGAGATGATTCCCAGAAAGGAAGCTATTTCTCACACATTTATCAACCTTAATAGGAAATATCAAAGAATACAATACAGGAAAGATATAAATAGCATGGGAAGGATTATGTAAGATATAAATAGTTCTTAGTAATAGTCATGTAATTGCAGGAGACAGGTACACAGACCAACCAATATTTGTATAAGTATCTAGTAGAATTCAATAGAGAACTCTATTGAGTTCTTCTCTCGAGGGGAATAAAGGCATTAAGTATTGGAAGGACTAGAAGGCTTTATTGGCCAGCCTGGCCTGATTAATTGTTAGTACAAGGTCATAAAGACTTAGGCTCAACCAAGGTGGTTGTTCAGAAAGAACTCAATAGAGTTTTCTATTGGATTCCACTAGGTACTTATACAAATATTGGTTGGTCTGTATGCCTGTCTTCCACAATCATATGACTATTACTAAGAACTATCTATATCTTATATAATCCTTCCCATGCTACTTATATCTTTTCCACATTGTATTCTTTGATGTTTCCTATCAAGGTTGATGAATATGTGAGAAATAGTTTCCTTTTTGGGAATCATCTCATAACACAAGGATTTATTTCTGATAAACATTTAAGAAATATATGGTGCAGCAGTTGTCTTGAAGCATGGAGATGGAGAGAGAATACAGCAAAAGAAAAAGGAGTAGTCAATGTAAAGTGTAGTCAGTGTAGAAGAAAAGATACAGTTGAGAGAATATTAGAGGAGGATAGGAAGAGAATTTTGTGTCCAGAATGTAGGACTGGAAAGAAACAGCCATGGTAGAATTGGAGAGTAGCAGTATGTCCTATACAGGGAGAAGTGTAGTAAAGCAGTGTGCAGACAAGAATTCCAAGAAGTACAGCAAAAAAGAAGGGTACAAAGAGAGATATAAGGTGGACATTTAAAATGTTGAGAGAAGTATGGTTGAATATAGGAGTAGAAAAGGTAGATACACATGAAGGTGTAATAGTGAAAGCACTCTTGGATAGTGGTGCAACAGGAATGTTCATAGATAAAAAGATGGCAGCAAAACATAGGTTTGGACTGCAGAAACTAGAGAGACTGGTGATAGTAAGAAATATGGATAGTACAAACAACAGTGGAGGAGCAATTATATATCAGGTGGAAGTCAATGTGTACTATAAAAACCACATTGAAAGAATGAGGATGGACATATGTAACCCAGGAAAGACAAATGTAATATTGGGCATGCCATAGTTACAAGTCTATAATCCAGAAATCAACTAGAAGACAGAGGAGGTTAAAATAACAAGATATCTGCCACTGTGTGAGAGAAACACAAAGTTGAAAGAAGAGAAGAAAGTAAAGAAGAAAAGATGAGTAGTTACTCTAGAGAAAGAAAAGATTGTAAGATAGACAATAAAAAAGATTAGAGAAAAAAAAGAAGGTTGAGGCAGATCATAGGAAAATTTAGGAAATGGTTCCAAGAAAATACCTGAAGTGGAGGAAGGTATTTGGGAAGGTTGTAGCAACTTAGCCTGAGACAACTTGGTCACACTCTGGGTCCGAGTTGACAAAAAGAACTTAATAAAGTCTCTATTAGATTCTATACACTACTTATACAACTACTACATGGTCTGTGCACTACTTTCCCACACTCACCATGTAACATCCTTGACATATGACCATGATGTGTGACATTTATCATGTGACACTTTCCTATACTCCTTCCTTGTGTAGTAAGTCCAAATGAGAATAGAAAAGAAAAAGAAAAGAAAAGAAATATAAATAATGACTTAGCTGTTTTGCCAAGTTATAACAAAGGCAGAGTCAGAGAGGATGTCTATGAGAAAAGTCTGGGATCATGCTATAGATCTCAAGGAGATGCTCAAGCCTAAGAAAGAAAGAATCTACCCATTATCAAAAGATGAAAGAGAAAAGGTTCAGAAATTTGTAAATGATCAACTTAGGTGTTATGAGCTGTCTTGGCCATAATAACTTTTTATTTCTTTAATCCTTCATTTTTACTTTACTTTTCTTTTAATTAGACAATAGGAGAGTCACATAATTAGGATTATATAACCTTTCACATTTATCATATTCTATCACATTCTGTAACAAATCAGTCACAAGATCAGTCATGTCACACAGGTCACATATCAAGGAACATTCTAGTAGATTCTATTAGATTATTAGTAGGTTATGGTTAGTAGCACAGATGTTATCAATAGACAGTGAATGCTCTTAGTGATCACCCTAGGTGGATGTTCAAGAAGAACTTGATGGAGTTCTTCGTTGGATTGGACTACTACTTATACTATTTTACAGTGGCTGTACTACTACTAGTCCACGATCACATGTTCTTCCAGAATGTTCTATGGTCACTTGACCTTGTCACGTGATTTGGTTACCTAAGTTTCCACACTATTTATACCTTTGACCCCATTGTATGACTTGAGATTTTGGATTAAGTGTTTAAATGCATAGGAGACCATTTTCTTCTTGGGGCTCTCATAACATTACTATATAACTAGATCTATCCTATACAATAAATGTTCTATCTTGCTTTACTCACAATCTAGGAAAGCCGTATTGGAATGCTATCAAGTATGTTCTTGGATATATCAAGAGAACTCTAAATTATAGGATTATATACAAGACAACTGGAGACTTGAATCCAATAGACTATGTCAACTCTGATTTTGCTAGATATAAGAACTCATGACAATCAACTAAAGAAAACATTTTCTTGGTAACAGAAGGACTGATATTATAGGAGAGCAAGAAACAGGAGACTATGGTGCTTTCAACTGTAGAGGCTGAGTATATAGTGTTCTCTCGAGCTACAACCCAAGTACTTTGGATAAGCAAGTATCTCAGCAAAATTGGATTGCCACTTACCAAATCTATTACTATTCATGTTGATAACAAGAGATTGATCATCCTTGCCTGAACAATAAGAACTATCAACAAACAAAGTATATCAATATAAAATACCACTTTGTCAAGGAGCAGGTCAAATCAGGAAATATCATTTTTGAGTACATTTCTACAGCCAATAATATTACAGATCTCTTTACAAAGCCTATTGTATGGGACAAAGTCCAATCTTTTACTTCACAACTCAATTTGCCTAGGAGATTACTAACTTGACCAGTCTAGAGAGAGTATTGGACAGAACTGATCAATATATAAATACCTGGACTACACTTAGGCTCACTCAGTTGTTTACTACATCAGTGACATCTAAGTCTATTGTATTACAGTTTATAATTTACCAGTACATTATAATTCTCTAGTTCATAGATTAAAGTCATCTTCTGTTAAGTTTGTAAACTAAACAGAGGAGTTGGCTTCAATTTAATTGTGTCCTTCCCTGTATAACCCCAATTTGAGAGACAAGAACAGATAATCAATAGGTAAATATTCTAGAATGCTTAGAGACAACAAAACTAAAGACTAAACTACTGGTATGACAATATATACTGGTGACTATACAGTTATCCTTGATGGCATCAAGGGTTGAAGTGATAGTTATGGTGTCACAGGGTTGTGACACCTTCCCCATAGTCTTGTAGCACTTTTCCCCTCTGTTATATATCTCTTAACTCTATTACTTCTGAATTATCTCTCCTTCAGATAATGTTCCACTACTCCAAAATATGTGACCATTATAGGAGATCAAGGCACAGTACACAAGCTGAGGCCAAGGTCATTCTACTTCTTCATCATCACTAATGTTCCATCTAGACTAGTTGTAAAACCATGGAACCAGAGAGCAACATCTCTCATTTCACTCAGTAGTATGTTCCACTCTCTATCTCCATTCTTTGCATCACTTTCTGGAACCCAGAGTCTGCATTTATAGTAAATTCACAGTGATTCTTAGTATATTCTTAGCCTTCCCATGCTGCTATCTCCATCTTCCTGACAAAAGACCAGATCTCCTAACAAACTGGGAATTGAATGGATTGAATTTGGGTTGGCCAGATGAGAACAAACTGGAATGCTACTGATGATTTGTTTACTTAAATATTGTCAAGTGGCCTTGGGATCAAATAGTCACAAAGTACAGGTAGGAAAATAATGTAACCATTGTTAACCAATCAGAGTCACAACTGTAACAGGTTTGAGGAAATATTACAGAGTGCACATAAAGTTGAAGAAAGAAGTGTAGTGGACTGACTTCAACACATACCTAACTATTGAGAATTAGTAGAGGGTTCAAGCTGGGCTGTAGGCCTGGATGAAAACCTTGTGATGTGTACTGGACAGGGATTCTTTGTAATACAAACATGGACAATATTTGCACTCTTTGTGTGATCTATCATCAGTGTCTGCAATTGAATGTGTGCACCTGCGCTGGGTTTGTATGTGATGATGAAAGATTACAATTGCTTATCATCTGAGTGGCAGGTCCCTGGTGACTAGTTCGGTTGATGTGCCTCTTAGATGCTTTCAACGGAAATGGGTCGGGAGGTACAATCGATGCTTAGTGTCAACACCTCACCCGTACCAGCTGACAGACACACTACTGGAGTCGACATATGACCTGCCTGAATCTTCATTTGGCTTTGGGAAACCCTGATACCATCCTAGTCTGTCCTCGATGTCCCTGTATAATTCCCGCTTCAAAATTAGAGTCGGAGTTTATCTGATGCCTGCTTGACTACAGATCGGGCTCGTAACTGACGTCACTCACTCTCCTGTCAACTTCCCGGTCCCATGATGTTTGTATTGCCTTGATGGATGCACTATCCTCCTGAGGTCCAAGACAACATTGTGTTCGCCGAAGATGCCATATATAATTAATAAATAGATATGGTTAACACAAAACTAACATAACGTTAAGTAGTCCATGCATATACCTCTCAAAATACACCGTATTTAATACATTACACAGCCAAATTACCGTATCAATCCTTTCCGTATGGGAACATTTGCTCGCAGGCACCGCCCAATGTTTGATAAAAGAAATCCAAATTCTTGTTCAGCGCCTTTCTCAACTTTCCAGTCGGATTCGGATAGAGGGGGAGCACCGTATTGAGGATATAGTCTTCGTAAGCACCACAGAGGTTCGGATCGTTGGTGAAGCTCGGTGCATTCGGGTCTGGAGTATAGGTATTGACTCCACCAACATTACGACCAGGCATGATCGGATGAGCATTAACAACGATGTCGAGTCCCTCAAATCCCCTAGGCTCTGGTGCCCGGTGGAAATTATCGGGCATTCGATGATGTTGGAAGAAGCTGCGTGCATCGTCTAGGTCCAATTGTCCATCTTTCTGACGTCCGTCAATGAAAAAGTTGACGGGAAATGTTGTTTCCCTATAGGCTGGAATATATCGCGGTGGAAGAAAGCGAAATTCTGGGTTTCTTGCAATAGAATCTTGGATTCGCCTGTACCTAAACTCGCCGGCAACTGTATAATTATATTTCCCAGCACCATATTGACGGCTCAATTCCACGAGCTGGAAAGAAATTGAGTCCTAGATAAAACGTTCACTGGAAAAACGTTTCTGACCTCTTGGAAAAGTGTCTCGTTGAAACTGAAGTTGTCTCCGAAATAGGCATCCTCTAATTTCAGGTGAGTTTTGAATAGAAGGTTTCAATCATTCACTAACCGCGAGTCATACTTGCATCGCCTTCAAAGGGACCGTGAGCGTTGAGGCCACCTACGATAGCCGGTGAGGGGGGGTCTGGACCCGTTGCATTGGTCTTGCCGCCAATACTAAGCAGGTCGGTAATAACATTTCCATCCACGATATGGGCATTGTACGTGATAAAAGAAGCTAAGTTATAATTCATATTGAAACCTGTCATTCATCGTCAGTGTCTTCTTGTACGTATTTATCAGTACTATTTACCTTCCTGGCATGCATTAATCAACTGTGTAGGCGTGGCAATCCCATTGCGAGGGAGATACTGTACACAAGAAACAAAGATCAGAAAGAAATACTTCTGATAGTCACTCTAACATACACCATGGTTAGCAAGAGTGTTTAATCCAGGACAAGGTCCTCGGATATCGCCCGGTCGAGGGTCCTGGTATGGATGTTTGTGATCATTCACCAGCTTGAGGCCTGTATCCTTGATTGGTTCAGGAGGATTCGGAATATCACGATGCTTGAGAATATGCAAAACAGCATCCAGCTCCTTCTTGGACAATCCTGCAAGTGAGCCGTATTCAGGTAATGCGATGGTAGACGAAATCAACGAGGTAAGGGTGAGGGTCACCAGAGTGGTAAAGGAGACCATCTGAGAGTTACTTGAAGGTGGAATATCGGTAGTCAACGAGTAGGGCCCTTTTATATGCCATAGGAAATCCAATTCCTGAGGTTGTTTCGCAGCTGAATACAGGTAGTTTAATCGACATAAAGGGCATACGATCAGCCATCAAGATCTCATAGCTTTTTTGAAGTTGTAGAGCCTCTACGATTATCCGACCACGTCGTTGATCACCGCCCATGCAACGTCATTACAACCAAGGATTTCGAAACATCCTCACCATGGTAATGTTCAGATACAAACGCTAAGTAGGAGACCCCACCACCAATAGCGCTATGACTCGAGACGTAATTTAGTACCTGAGTCCTTGAGAGGCTATGTTTTATCTTACATGTTCCATCCTCGAAATTCATACTGATTAATTAGTTGTAGGTGCTGTGCATATTCCCGGAAGAGATTAAGCATTCTATCACATGACACCCAATACTAAAATCACCAAGGCCCCATGAAGGAAAGACCGACCTGATTTAGAGACTCCTATAGGGTGCAAGCTCTTGTGGGCTACCCGGAATCTCGTCCGTGTCACTGCATACTAGTTGGTTCACCTGGAATGATCCGCATTATTGGTGGATCGAAAGCTGTGTAGTTTCATTATGCAAGATTCTAAAAAACAACAAAAATACTATCAAGGTGTAGCCCAGGAGCACAAGCAACCCATTCCTTCACTTCAATTGTCTCCTCCTATACGAAATCATTCGAGGGGTCCCAGGCGTTACCATCATAGTCTAAAGAACACTAAGACCCTCTGAAGATCAGAGGAAACAGACACTTACAGTGAAATCGGGGTCAGGCACCCGGTCAATCTTGACCACCATATGCCTCACAAACGTCGCAATAATCGTTCCCAATTGCAGATATGCAAACTGTTCACCAATGCAACGGTGCTTGCCAGCCCCAAATGGCTGGTAAGGACTGTCTGTGCCTTTGCTGACAGCACCAAAGCCGTAATCAACTTTCTCGCTATTTGCACCCTCATAGGCCTTGTAAGCCTGAGCAGCGACACCTTCAGGATCGCTCCACCTCGCCGGCTCCCATTTGTTGGCGTCCTTCCAAATTTTTGGATCTAGCTGGCTGATGAGGGGAGAGGCGAGGACGTAATGACCTTTGGGGACGACATAAGTGTTGTCTTTTCCGGACGCGAGAGTAGAGGGAATGGGTATATCATCACGGACATGTCGGAGGATACTGTGAATGGGTGGGTGGACGCGAAGAGTTTCACGAATAATAGAGTCCAGAACGGGGAGTTGACGAAGTTCCTCGTAGGTCATGGAACGGATAGACCCGTTGGGGTTGCTGAAATGTTTTACTTGTTCTTGGTAAACGGCATCACTGTGACATCGTCAGGATGAGTACAAACGGATAAAAGAGGAACAAGCCTTACGCAACATCGGAGCGATCAGCAATATGAAGCAGAGCCCAAGCAGCAGTAGATGAGCTAGTGTGTTGACCGGCCATGAGCATTGCGATCATAAGGTGAGCGATCTCGTGATCTTGGAAAGGCCGTCCATCACGATACTCTGTCTGCAAAAGAGCAGTAACTATGTCGTTTGCTTCCTGAAAGAAGTCCATGAAGACACTTCTAAAATTTAGAGAGAAAGAAGACTAACGTCTTCAGTGCTACCATTCCTTCGTTGCTGGACGATCTTCACATAAAAATCACTCATCTTCTTTTGAGCAATGTCTCTCCTCCTGTAGCTGGGCAACGGCAGGTTTGGAAACAAGAAATTAAGAGGAGTGAAGCCGCCATCCAGGTCATGATAAACGTCAGCATAAGAGCTGTCCAAACCCGCTCGTACTTCTTTACCCTGAAGTGTCCTCGAGGCAGTCAGAATAGTGATGACTTGGAAGACTTTGAGAGCATCGAACTGTCCCCATTCCTCATTGTTGGACTGGAAGACAGAAAAGGCAGGATCTGTTTGTAGAAAATTCTCCACTTCTTCCTCGATCATGCCGACATAAGCTCGCATGTTATCCGTTGTGAAACCGACCTTGGCGGACTTTTTCTGCTGCATGAAGACCTCGTTGGGAACATCGTAAACGACGCCTTTGCCGAACACTGGAGTCGTAAGATGCTGCCGAGGAAAAGAGAGTTTGTATGATTTGCTGTACTCGTAGATAATACTTACGGTATATGCATCCTCTGCATTGAGAACGACTGATTTCCCACCCAACACAAAATCATTACCCTGGGTTCCAAGCGAGACTGTGATACGACGGCCGAGGAGGATAAAGGTGAACACATCGCCATACTTGATTATATTGTCATCATCATGTAGATAAAATGTCTTGGATAAATGTTGTATGTACCTTTTCGCGACACTGGGAGAAAAAATTGAGAGGGTCACGACCATATGCGACAGCAGAACCGATGATAGGGAACCAATGGAATACGACAGGTGGCTCATTAGCTTTCCCCGGAATGACCTTTTAAAAACAACATTTTGAGTGATCAAGTACAGAAAATCTCTTGAACTCACCAACTGCTTCAAAACATTAAGCACGACCGCCAAAACCGGTATACTACATAGAGATAATAAAATAGACCTTGCGCTGTATAGGTTTACTTGAGGGTAAATGATATACTCAGACCAGCCGTCTGAGAGAGACATCACGCCATCGAAAACGACAGACATGGTGAAGCACGTAGTGAAGGGAAAAGGGCTTGCTTTTGTAATTTTTGTCCTATCCAGAAATAGAAGTCCAAAATCGAACCACATCATTTGATTCAATTTCTGCCGCTACCACGCTTCCGATGGGTTTGTACGCAGTATCCGTTCTGCCGAGGTTTGTTGCAGATTAGGGCGTACAGTGAGTGATTTCCTGTAGCTCTACGGAAATCTGTGTACACTAGAATGCTCCATGCCGGTAAAAGATGAGGCAACTCAAATGACACCTAGCGGGTGATCAACTGCTATAAAAGATGTGCGATACTGGTAAGTTGAATGGTATACAGCGGCTATAAGGAACTCACTTCAGATGACACCTAGCGGATGATCAACTGGGGGACTCACTCAAATAACACCTAGTGGGTGATCAACTGAGGGCTTAGCTAGACTATCCAACTATTTAATAGATGCGAGCATGCCAAATGTGTATGCAACATTTTAGTGTAACATATCTTTGATGTGACTAAGTGGTGTCTCGGAAGAACAAGAATGGAGCCCGAAGTGCGTAAGTCCGCTCAACAGCTGGGCCTAAATCTCCCACAGCTTTTTATGGGTAGACGTATCAAGGGTACATACTATATCCGAAAACCATTGACGCTCTACCATGAATAGCCGAAGGCCATATTCCCAGGGGTAATGCAAGTCAAAAAGAGTATTATAAATTTATCTTTCAATAGTTCTTGTCAAATGAGAGAAGCTCGAGTGGATGGATGGTCTCAACATGTCGCACTGCTTCTTGAACTGTCGATTACATATTGAAAATTTGATTGGAGTAGAAACTTGCAGCACATGACATAGTTTTTTGTAGATTTGTAACACGGTGCTCGAATCTATAGTCACGAGACATAAAACGAAGAACCCCGAGTCCTCGCAACCGATGTATGAGAAGTGGAGAGAGAAAGGAAAAGAAGGGACAATATAAGGCCGATGCAAACTAAGTATTGTTTGACCAAGCAAAACATCGTCGGAGCATTAAGGAGCGCAACAAAATCCATGCAATCCTCCGAATGATAGGTAAACTAGCGACAATTGTTTAGGATGTGTACTCTGGTTTCGAAAACACTCAGACCGCAAGGGTAGGGGTGATTGTCATCAGGAAGAATTTTTTTCCAGAGTTCTACGGGTGCGTGATTTAAAATTGTCCTTGAAGTTCCATAGAGAGCCAGACAATCCAAAGTGTTTCAATCAACCTTCTCCTCTGAGGCATGACAGCTGAAGTATCTTTTCTTGTTAGTCCTAGACTTCAGAAACTGATGGCCCTTGTTATGACCAGAGTTGAACTTGGTGATCTGTTGATCAACGCATGATTTGTTGGATGCTCCTCTCAAACCGTCCAAAGATGTGAATTGAGGAGGATGGCTGAAGACAAGGGAAGGGTATTCTTGATATCTTCGTCAATCTTTGTATGAAGAATTCACTGAGCTTTACTGGGACAATTTCAGAATTCAAGTTTGTTGTAGGTATTGAGATTGAAAAATGCTCGAACATGTTTAGCGACTGAGAGAGAATCTGTGATGATAATGACGCGGTTGGTATTCAGAGAAGTAGTCTTGGCAATTTCTAAACGTATGGCAACCAATTCGGCACTTGGTGCTGTGATACGTCTAGACGAAGCTTTGGATGAAATGATTGGACTGGCACATCCTTCGATCACACACCTATCTACCATTCAACTCCATACTCCCCTGGCACTAGGCCTCCTGCAGATATATTGGGCCCTCCCGCATCCTAGAACTAGCTTGCTTGTTGCAGAATAGAAATGAACCAAAAAAAAACAGCACATGACACAGCAATCTGGGGATTATTGCTATGGGAACTATATTTGTCCTAGATTTCGAAAATCCAAGTTTTGCACTATACTACGGAGTTCTTACGGAAGTCTACCCAGTACAAAATAAACCCACAGATTTCCCAAAGGCCAACTTTTTGAGGAAGTATCCTTTGCGACTATGACTGGGGTATGTATATTACAATTATCGGTGCGGTATGGATATGTTCATCAGAACAACGTTTTTCAGGGGGCAAGTTCCTAGCAGAACCACATCTAATTTGCTACCCTCCTGGTTTTGTCAAGACTGAACTGCAAGAGAGGTTTGACACCCAGCCTCAGGTCATCGATCTGCAAAGGAATCGTCGACCCGAGTTCTCCCAGATCCCTAACTCCATCATCCACAAAAAGCTCTTTCAACCCTAACTTCGGTACTTGCACCTGGACCTGTAAATTTCCTGTCAACCTGTTGACCTTTGGCGCCGTGACAAGGTAGCCGCTTAAATCGTGTAGTGGGTCTTCGATCGGTTGATCATTTGCGTCCCTCGGCCATAGATCTCTATTCTTTCCGTCCGCGAATAACTCCCGCCACCTCTTGATAAACAGCAGGGCCCAGTACCTGTTATGACGACGATGGGTACCCTTAATATACTGATCCTTCAATCCTAATGTCATGGCAAATTTCTCCATGTACTCTTGGTCAAACAAGCCAGTCGTCTTTTGACCCTCTTTCTCTTGTAGAAGTGCTCGATGAATCTGCCAATGACTCACAAGATCACCATATCGTCTCAGAGGTGATGTGACACGAGCATAACCATGCCCTTCTGGAACACCCACTCCCCAATGCATTCCAGGCGTCGTGGAGTAATATCCCGGGGGCTGATAGATAACATGTTTTAGTAGACTTGATTCATCGACAAACCCTATGTTATTTCTCGCTTTGAGCAGAAATTCAATTGACTCCTCGGTAGCGGGGATCATAGGGTTGGAGCAACGCCGTAACATGGGTACATTCCGTTCCAAACACCACATAGAGGCTATTCGGGCCGCAAGTTTCATCATTTCTGCTATCGTGTTGCGAGCCCCATTCTGCATATCAGTCTCACTCTCCGAAATAGTATACGTCAACCGAGGAAAGCCGCGATAGAATTGAGAGGTCTGATTATCCGTGCTTGGGTCGGGAAAGGGGTCCGTGCGAGTCATGATACATTTTGTACGATTGAATGAAAACCAATTCATGTCAAGCCGATTGCGTGTTTGCATATGCGCAAAGTTGAAGAGCTTCTTCAACTCCTGAATTCCTTCGGGGCTAAGGTTCTGATGAGGGGGCCTCACAGGGGCATTACCAAAAGGATAGCTGTAGATCGTCTGACCTATCCCGAGTCCAGCATCCACAGAATCGTAGTCAATGACCTTGACATTCCGTATCAATCCTGCACGAACGGTAAAGTCGAGAATCTTTCCATTTGAGTTAAGCTTGGCACTGAATGTGAGAACATTTTCTGGAGAACCATTCCGGGCTCGCAATCCCAATGAGAGTCCATGAGTCGGATGGTGGATGATGGCCTTTGGAAAGAGAGGATACGACTGAGGGACCAGATACCAAGTTTGATGCTGTGATGCAGCATTCTGTGCGAGGAGGTGGGTTGGAGGAATAAGTGATCCCGGATCAGCGATGTGGATGTGTATCCAAGTGTTCTCGGGCTCAGAAGGTATGGACTCGACAGAGACACCGTCATCAAGCTCTTCCGCACGAACGTCATCAATAACGTAGACCGGCATATCGCCCCAGTCGTGTCGTATTGATGCTAATGGATCTGTTGGGTAAAAGTCTTCAGGATGGACAGGATTAGGATCCTTAGATTTGTTCAATGCTAGCAGGATGTCTTGCTCCTGCTTAGCAAGCAGAGAAGGGTCTGTATCCAAGCGGTTGGTCCGATCGATAATTACAAGGTCCTGCCATGGTGCTAACACACCAATGTCAACCAGAAATTGATGGACGTTATCATCAATGTGAGTATCCGAATCCAGAATGCCAAGGCACTTGAGAATATAGCCAAGATTGACGTTGTAAGGATTTGCCTGAACGGACCGGGTGTGCTTCAATGACGCTTGCAAAAACCGAATGATTGTCCGGTGATCTGCAGACCACTTGTGCTCCGCGGGCACAGCGCTTGGCATTTCAGTCATACTCTCGTTTGCTATTTGCTTTTGCGATTGGGACACTCGCAGAGCTTCGGTGACAAAATTGTCTATCACCAGGTTCTTATCTCTGACCCATTCCTGAACTTGTAGCAAATCCTCTACATCCTCTCGAGGGCGCACAGCCAAAATCTGGGAAAACGGATACGAAGCAGTGGCAACGAATCTGACTGCGTCATTTAACAAGACCTTGTGCGCTGCATAGATTTGTATAGCTGATGGATTAGGGTTGATCATCTTTGCAATCTCCAGCGTGGTGACTTCCGACCAATCTCTAGGATTTTTGGCGCGAACGGTCTCGTAAACTATACTCAATTGTCTTGAGACACCAATCATGGCATTTTCAATCTCGCGCTGAATCTTCCGCAACCGTTTGAGCACCTCAATGCGGGCACTCAGTTGTGAGGGATCGGTAGGGCGAATCTCCATGCCACAGCGAGTTACGAGATCAGCTGGGCAGATGGAGGGAATGGTGAAGAATGAATCCTCTTTGAGAATAGCCCATGACGAGCCCGAAGCAGTCAATACCGACATTTGCCATTGACGATCTTTGAAACCACTACCGACCACGATACCGGTGTCGGCGATGTCATTTCTAGTTCAAGGACAAGTACTTGAGAAACCGTATTGCATTATCATATCTAATAACTACTTACCGTCTGACTTCGATAAAAGAGCCAAGAGGAGCTTCTGGGATCCAGCTGAACTCTTCGTTTTCAAGCTGTTCCACAGGGACAGCCGCGTCAAAGGCCACTTGTGTAAATGACGAAGGTTCACCAATCAGGGAATCGATTGTCTCAAGCGGTTCTAGCCCCGGTATCTTCTCCACCTTTCGTTTCAACCTCATCTCGTCTCCTCGGAGGGAAGGCATATGTTTCCACCCAAATTTATCTTCTTCTTTCACGGCCGCACGCATGAGGGAATCTGTGAAGCGTTCAAAGGAGTCGCTCTTTCCCGGAATATATATTTTCGTCTTCTTTGCTGGATCCTTCTTCTTTCCAATCTTCCCAAATCTCCCTGTTTTGTGTTTACCATCCGCTGGTGGATTGGTAACTATGGGTGTAGACCCAGAAGTAACTCTGGAACTGGAACTAACTTTTTGACTAGAAGTAGATGCATAGCGAGCCTGGCTGGAATGCAGGCAACGGGCAGAAACTTGTACAACTGTCTTGTACATAGCAGAGTGAACGAAACCTAAATTTCGCTTTTCAAAATTTGCCACGCTGTAAATTTCTATTTTTAGATAATTCGGTTGAGCCGGCCCGGTGGCCTCGTACTCTTACCACCATGTTCAAACGCGTTGAAAAGCGCTTCAAAAGAAAACACCCCTTGTCCGAGCGTGCAATCTGGAAATTGGCAAGTAGGTCTTCCAACCATGATTCAGACGAGCTGCGTGAAGACAGTCCTCCGAAGACGACGGTCCTTCCATCGTTCGTAACCCCAGCACTAGGCCCACACCCAACCAAGACACCCCTGCGCGCAGCCTCAGACCGGCCGCGTTGACCTCTGGTTCTCAGTAGGATGCGGGGCTGTGTCTGAGGGTGATACGGGGACGCGCGCACTGGGATGGCAGAGATGGTGAGATCCTTGAGTGCTTGGAGGTTGTCTCGCATGTAGTCGGGAGAGCTGAGGGTGAGGATAGCACGCTCTGCAGGTTTGAAATACTCGTAGTCTACGGCGACTAGAACAAAAAATGAGAACAACAAAAACGCAAACAAGCAGACTGACTGTCAACGACGCCTTTTGCGCCAGCCTTGTTGATCCCTTTCAGGATATCGCGGGGAGTAGCTGTTCTCGGGACATTTGTCAAAAGAATCTGGCCCGATTTCTTCAACACTGTTATTTGTCAGTTTTAACCAGGGAGGAACAGCCAACGACATGCCTCTATCCAGCATAAGATGAATGTCACGCTGTTGTGACGGGCGACATGTCCTCTCGCGGAGAGTATCGCAGGGACGAAAAAGAGCGGGGGCGCGGAGAACGAACAAGAGAGCGCCATTCTCGCAGTGAAAGACACAGAGACGAGCCGAGGCGAAGAAGATCCAGTCGCTCGCACAGTCCCCGGGATCGTCGAGGACCAGACCGACGAGACTACCGCAGAGACCGAGACCGAGACCGAGACAGGGACAGAGACAGCGAGCGGCACCGCGAAAGGGAGCAAGGAGGACGAAAACGAGAGGAAAAAAAAGAGGAAAAGCCGGCAGCACCGACAGACGAGCCAGAAGAGGGCGAGGAGATGGAGACCGCCAACGAGGACACTCAAGCCATGATGTCTGCGATGGGCATGGCTGCCTTTGCCTCTACCAAGGTCACCCTCTGCACCATTTCTCTCATCCATTTCCAATTTTTTTTCAAGGGAAAACATGTCACCGGCAACCAAGAGGGCGCCGCCAACGTCAAAAAGTCTCGCACCTGGCGACAATACATGAACAGGTCCGTCTCTTTTGTTTTAGCTTGCAATCACTCATGTGTTTCCAGACGTGGAGGCTTCAACAGACCACTCGACAAAATCAGATAGAAAAACATTAATAGTACCATGTACACCTCTTCTCAGAATCCGTGAATCTTTATAGACGACCTCTCTATCCCATGTTCAACCAAAAAATTGGACACATTCGTACGCTGGTCTCCCTGCAGCTGGATCACCGTCCCCATCGCTTCATCCTTTATAATCGTCCCATTGCATGCAAAGTCCTGCCAAACACGTCAGTCTCTCCATTCTCAGGAAACCAAATCCCTACCTTCTTGAACGCCTGGAGCAACTTCTTGTGGTTGTATTCTTCAAACCCTGCAATCAGCAATCCTCATCACCACCCCAAGATACACACATACCCTTCTGCAGACCCTGTAGCGTCGTCAGTGTCTTGCGCCCATTGCGTTGTTGAATGCGGATATGAAGGTGATGAGACTGCGATCCGACGTCCTGACTATTAGCAAGAGGATCACCCTCGTTTGCAAAAGGATCTCCACACAACACATCAGCCAGCCTGTCGCTCAAACAAGCACACCCAAGTACCTGTCGATGCAAAGCTCATGCGAAGAAGGAACTCTTGAGTGCGGGGAAAGAGGGAGGAAGAGAGAGCAAGCCTCCACCTAATAAGTCCTGTCATCATTACGTAACTGCACTGCTTGTCTCGGCTTCCGCTCTTTTTCAGGCCGATCGACCATGCCGCCTGGCAAAACACCTCCTACTTTCCGCTATTTTCCGCCCAACAGAGGTACAAACCCAGCTTTCACACTTACTTCAAATGCTCATTCTTTCTCCCCAGCGAAACAGCTGAAAAAGGCATGGATCGAGACAGCCAAGATCAAGAGCAGATGGAAGGCCCATAAACGGGAGAGGCTGTTCTGTCATCGCATTCTGGACTTGAGGGCGACACTGCTATGGCCGATCAAAGTGACTCTGAAATCACACACGAAAACAAGTCCCGTCCATCACACGAAAAAAAAACAAAAACAACGCATCCCGAGGGCAACGCCAACGTCACAAACAAAGAAAAACAACAGTCGCTGCGTGATCTTTTCCGAAAAGCTTATTCAAAGGAATCTCTGCATACGTACAAGTCAGATCCCTTAAAGAAGGGACGACGACAACAACAAGGAGCAGGGCGAGGTGGCAATGCCGCTTCCAGGGGGCAGCCTAATATGAAACTCAGGATGAATGCCATGCTGGAAAAGATCAAACAAGATTATTCTTGAAAGTCGTAGATAACCTCTGTCATTAGATATCCTCACTTGGAAGTTGTAGACAGTCATTGATCACTCCTACTCAGACTGATTATTCTCCTTATTCTCATCCACTATCATCGTATCCGACGCTGGTCCCATCAACCCAGACCTGACAAACCTCTGTTCTAAACTCCCACCAAATAGCGGACGAGCTGTACCAGGCCCAATCGTTGGAGCAGCGGCAGACTGCTGCAGAGTCGACGACGACGACGACGGAGAGGTAGGACTAGACACGGAGACCGTGGCGCCATGATGAGCTGCGGATGCACGATACTCTCTGTTCAATCCAGTAACAGCACTAATCGCTTGAAGATGATCACTCAAATGTCCAGGCCTAGGATCATCCATCTCATCGACCAAACCCAGCGCCCTAGTCTCCAACGGTTGTATATGAGCATCACCCATCGATCCCACCGTCGCCAAAGCCAACGGCGAGGGCGGGGGGCTAACCGACTGCGAGCGTCGAGCATCTTTATGTAGGAAAGGTAGAGGCGAGAACAGCGGCGTTGCAGGTGCCGATTGACGTGCTGGTCCGAGCAGAGTCGCGCCTCGCCCGAAAGCGTCTTTTTCTTGTTGTTCTGTGAGCGGTGGGAACGCATCGTGGGTAGAGGTGACGAGCGTCGATCGTTCGACAGCACGCAGGTATTTCCCGACGCAGTTGTAATGAGCCTTGGGGTTGACGCAGAGCTCGCAAAGGCGTTGGACAGAGAACGGAGTGCTGAGAGGAGGGAGGAGGAGGTTCAATCATGGATATGAGACTCCAGAAGAAAAGAACATACGAATCGAAACTGTCCAATTGTTCAAAGATGTATTTTTTGGCGTCGTGCGCTTCCTCGGGTTGCATGAAACTGGCAGGTTTTTCGTTGAGATGAACACGGAGTGCTTTGTGAGGGGGGAACGGGGCGAATCGAAGGCCTCCATTTTGCGTTGCGACCGGGTTGAAATAAGGAGGTCGATGAGTCGGTCTCGTCGTCCCCAAGAAGAACTTGATGTTCTAAAAAGAGACAAGAAGAACATTCAGTTCACCGGGGGGCGACCTTGATAAGAAGATTTTTGTTATGAAACGGACTTCGTTAATTTTATGCTTCACGGCATCGCGTACGACAGACCATTCATCTCTATATATCCGCGTGAAAAAGATTGAGGTGATGGTTGTAAGGGAAGAGCAAACTCGACTGTGTCGCTCGAGGCTATTTTCTCGAGGAGAACCTGATGTTCTGTTTTGTGGTGAGATTTAGTCTAACTGATTCTGGATGCGGGTTACAAGTGATTTTTCTAAATTTTATTCACCTGATTTCCATTTGAATGTGTTGGAAGTCATGAGGGAATGGGTGGGAAACAAATCTCTCTCTCTCTCTCAAGTGATCTATATTACTAGTTGGGCGCGTAACTAATGCCTGGATATACGCAGCTCGACGATCACACTCTCCACGCTCCCCGCCAACATCTTCCTACCCCTCCTACCCCTCCTCCCCTTCCCTCGTCTTCTTCATCCTCACGAACGATGCGTTTCTCCGTCAGGCCCACAAACTCTTTTCCGAGGATGCCAGTTATGTCTTCGGCTAGACGGAAGCGGCTCATATGGTCTTATGCCCCCGACTGGTGAGTGTTTTTTTTTCTGTCTTCTTGTCGTTGCATTGCGAGGAGGACATTCGAACCGTTTTTTTTACTCATTATCGCCTTGTCCCTCCCCCTTGAGAAGGATAATAACCATTCTTCTGGCGTGAGTGTTCTGAATGTCGAATTTCACCGGATCATTGTTGAAAGGCTATTATTTGCCCTTTAGTGCCATTTTTTTCTCGTTAGATCAGGTTGAAGGTTATCGAAGAGTCTTTTCTGTGGAGGACACGTCGTATGTGTTTCTCTTTCTTCCTTCGGCTTCAGTTATCACTCACCACATCGTCCTTTCCGCAGTATACGCCACCCGTATGTGTCATGTTCCCTCTTCCCCCCTGGCATACTCACCTCGGATTGTAATCTAGGTACGCAGAGCATGAACGCATTCCGGTATCGTATCCCACTTTCGGTTTCTCTCTCTCACTACTCATCGTCAATCGTTCATGGTATATCAGAACGTCGCGTTATATTTCATCTGCTTCTTCACTCCGGTTCTCCTTCAACCCATCGTCAATTTCATCACTGTCCGCTCGTGGTGGGATCTTCATAACTGTGAGTGTGAAAATGAATCGTTTTCACGTCAGGACACTTTAACGGGCCTTGGGTTTTTTTTTCGGCAGCAACGTTGGGCTGTACGTTTTTTTTCCATTCATGGCCGCTTGTGTTGGCTTAGCTTTTTTTTCTTCAACTTACAAGTGATTTTTGCGTTGTCGCTGACTGGCACAGTGACGCAATTTGTGAAGATCACGGTGGGCCGACCTCGCCCTGGTACATCAACAACAAGCTCGCCGCTCTCGAAGTGTTGATCTTTTTGTCTAGACTTTCTTGATCGCTGTAAACCTCTCAGTGGTGCTACCGACCCTGAATTTGGTGCCACTAACTGGACGATATGTACCCAGACGGATAATTGGATGATGAGAGATGGTTTTCGCAGTTTTTTCTCAGGACATTCCAGCCGTAAGTAGATTTATTTTTTTTCTTACAAAGAAATCTATATCGTGACCTATGGTAGTGTCATTTGCGGGGCTCGGCTTCTTCTCCTTTTATCTTGCCGGAAAAATGCACTTGTTCGACACACGTGGACGGACGGTTTGTTTATCTCAAGGCTATCGACATTTTTCTTTTTACTTACAACTTCCGGATTTATTTTAGGGCAAAGGATGGCTCACTCTTGGGCCTTTTGCAGCTGCTTCTTTGGTAGCTATTTCCAGGACCATGGATTATCGTCGTGAGTGGTGACACTTGTACCTTTTTTTTTCAAGGGTCGCTAACATGTGAGAATGAGAGACCATTGGCAAGACGTACTCGTTGGCTCTATCGTTGGCACCGTGTTTGCGTTTTTCTCGTATCGGCAGTACTATCCATCTCTCGGGTCTGAGTTTTCGCATCGGCCGTACTCTCCTCGTATTCAGAGAGAAGACGAGGAAAGGCTAGAGACGCATGACGATCCTTTCGAGGGTGGTGGGGATCCTCAGCCGCATGATCACCACCACGACGATGAGGAATATGAATTGGAAGGAACTGTACTTCGTCCTCATCCTCCCGAATCGCTCGAGGAGATGTGGAAAGATGATGAACATGCTCCTCCTGTTCGAGAGCGTTCTGTACGTTTTGAACAGCAGGATGATGGGCTGTTTTTGAGGGCTGAGGATGGTACATCTGCGTTGCGAATGACACGGTCGAAGGATTCGCCCCAAATTCGTCCTCCGGATCATGTTTATCGTGGGGCGGAAGATCTTCGTTGAGCCTTTATGGACGCTTTTGTGTTGGCTTGTCTAGTGTGTTGGAGAGTGAGTGGGGGAAATGAGTCATTCTTGTCATGTTTTTCTCTCTTTCTCTTTGTCTCTGTCTCTGTCTCTCTCTCGCGATTGTATCAGTAGGGGCTTTCGTCTTTGCACGTCTCTTTGGGTTATGGACGAGGTTTTTTTTTCTTATCATAGGTGATAGGTGTGTGTCTGGGCGGCAAAAGTGGATAGGAGTGAAAAATGGACGCAGTTGCTACCTTTTTTTTTAATCTCGAGGCCTAGTTCACTTTCTTTCATTTGTATGACAAAAAATGCAATGTAATGTTGTCTGCATTTGAGGCTAGGGTACCACCGAGAGTAACCTTGATTAAGAAACTATTCTCTTTTACTCTAGGTTTTGTTGTTACACGAAGTTCCTTTTGGACTTGATGTGTTTTTTTTCTGAGGATTGGAAGAAGATGTATTGCAGTACCTCAAGGAGTCAGAAGACACATTTTAGATACACAAAGTAGGAGGTAAAACTGGGCAGAGCATGTAATATGACTTACTCTCTCTATGACTTACTGTCTCTCCTTCTATAATGCTATATGTAGTGTGATTATAATCTGGGATTTGGATATCGGATATGGATGTTGCTTGTTTATGGAATTTATTTATATAACATGCTTTTGATGTTTCCTTTTTCATTCTCATCTCTCCCATCCCCAAGTTGTCTCTTTCCTAGGTCGATCCTGTCACCGGATCAGACACCTTCCTTTGTTATTCGGCGTAATTTCATCTTCCGCTCTAGACCTTTTTTGTTTGTTTATTAATTGTATTATCCCTTATTACACTACCATCCCTCTGACATAAAGACCTGAACCTAAATCTAAACTTGCATCAGAACTTAACTTGGACGTCCCCAATGCCACATTAGTATCTAATCCCCATCCATCCTGCTCACCATTTCTTCACGTATCCATTTCATACCATTATTTTACAGGATCAGTTCTACTCTGTATTGACGACGGAGGGGGTAGGAACATTGCAACTGGATATATATGGGTATCATGGTGTGATTGTGATTGTGACGGTCCACTTCACTGCAAAGAGTAGAATTAACAGTCTAAATGTCTTGACACTTTCACTCTACCACTGTCTTCAATCTGGACATGTGATGCAGAGTAACATGATGTCATCATTTGGTACGTTTTTTGACGATAGACCATCTCGCCTCGACAAAAAAAGTAATTGCTGGATGGGGATATCAGAAGCCGACGCTCTTCACACGATAGAAACATTATGGAACACTCACCCAGGAGCATCAAATACCCCGATTCGTGTCTCTTATCTAGTATATGCCTCCAAGAAAAGGATGAATTCCCACCACAGGTGATATAGGTGATGGTGTTGACTCTTCACAGAACCTAGTGACGGACATAGCCGCGCTGTGGGTGAACAAGGGAGACTCCCTCGTCTCCTTCACATTTGAACACAGCTTAATTTAGTGCTGCTTGATACCCGCCGACAGAGTGTTCATATAATCCCGCATTACTGGCCCTGTCTGTATATCTACGAGCTCTCTCGCACCTACACCTTGCCTCCTCTGTTTGAATTCCTTTGCTCGGAATTTTTCTACTTGAATTCCACTACGCTCCTCAGAAACTCTATGAAAGAACAATACACTATCCAGCTCCTCAAATCCCTCAGCCCCCTCCTCACCGTACCTGACACCTCTTACACTTGTACTCCGCACGATTTGAAGCGTCTCCAGCATCATGTTCAAGTTTGTGACAACATCGCTGATGCGCTCAAACAGGCTAGCGCCCAGGTTAAGAACCTAATTAACATTAGCGCTTCGCCCATTTTTCGCCTCCCCAACGAGATCCTCTCAGTGATCATGCTCTGGGCCTGTGACATTCCAGAGCTCACAACCTTCAAACCACTCAAACATCAAAGATTCGGTAAATGCATGTCGCCTGTGGTATTAGGACAAGTTTGTCATCGATGGCGGAAAGTCTCGACTAGGGATCCCAGGCTTTGGACGTTTCTCTGGATTGATCTCACGTTTGAGACAAGTGTGAGGGATCTACAGAAAGTGGATTATTGGTTCAGGATGGCAAGAGAGTTGCCGTTGACGGTAAACATTACCCAGAACGATGATACGAGGCTGGTGGATGAGGTCCATAGCGAGAAACTGTTACCTGATTGGAAGCCGTGTCAACAAGTGCTCAATACTCTATTCGAGGACTACGCACATCAGATCGGATCTCTGTTCTTCGGAATTTTGGATGGGGGTTGGGGAGACATGTTGAGGATCCCTGTGAACTTTTCCAAGCTCACACATTTGACAATTAATGGGGAGCTTGATCCGGTGTTTGCTCCATCGAATGTTCACATGTTTGCGAATGCTCCTCGGCTAAAAAGTGTCGACTTGTGGGCGGTGAATCCTACGAGTCTACACCTTCCATGGAACAGGATATCTAGCTTTCGTGGTTGCTGGATGGCGTTGGATGGCCTAGTGACCATACTCCGACTCTGTCCCAACCTGGGTTCTCTTCGCATCCGCAACATGGAGGGTGCAGAAGATGGCAGTATGCAGATTCCTCGATTAGATCCTCTCCTGCTTCCTCGTCTCCACACCTTTGAGGTAACCGACGTTCCTCAGAACGAGAGAGTTTTCAATCTTCTGCAGTCGCTCTACTGCCCGTCTCTCCTAAAATTTAAATATAATACCTTCGGTTCTCGCGCACCTTCATCCACCATCATCCCTTTTCTTCTTCCGTTTCTCAGGCGATCCAACCCCCTTTCCTTGGACGTTTCTGGGGTTCTCTTCCAGCGGGATGATCTGGAGATTTTCTTACGCTCCGTTCCATCCCTTCATCATTTAATCCTAGACCTCAGCAAAAGACCAGGGGAAGCAGGTGCTGACGATTCCGCAATGAGTTTTGTTCGTCTGTTCCATCGGCGTGACGTTAGTGACCAGTATGACGTTCTCCCTAAGCTATGTCATCTAGAGCTAGAAGTCGACCTAAAATTATCTTTCAAAGCGCTTTTTGTCGCCTTCGAAACTCGGTGTCCGCGGCAGGTACTCTCTTTTTATCATGCTATTAAACTTTCTGGGGCCCCATCATCTGTGGACGAGATTGAATGTAGTTTGGTATCGGCGCGGATTAATATTCATGCTCCCGCAGGTCATGTTGCTCCTGCTGAGTGGAAGACTTGGTTGGATTCGTTACATCAGAGGGGACTGCCTGTTCGATTGAACATTCCCTTTGCGAAGACTCCTATCGCCTTCACTCCTGCTCTTGTCGTAGCCTCTGCCCCAGTCCCTGCTATCACCTCTTCTGAACCACGTGTATCCAGTTATATCTGATCATAACATTTCTTGTACCTTCACTTGCGCTCATCATCCTGTGAATACCTATCTGTATCATTAGCATGCTTGTCGCTGTGGAAATTATCCTCTAATTTTATGGATTATATAAGTTCATCGCTGAAATTACAACCCGGGTACTGATATCCTCAAGTGATCGATTGATACGGGCTGAGATCCAAGTCTCTTGGACATCTTGATAGAAGGCGTGCGGAAATTGAAAAAAAAACGAGGCATTTTCTGATTTGTTAAATGACTTGTCTCCTGAGTACTTTGTCAACATCAGCTTGTTTTCTAGTTAAATCAAACATCGTATGGTTGAGAGGTATCTTAAATTGCATTGGATCTCAACTCGGAGCTTGATCTCCTAGACATACCAGAGCCTATGACATTTGAAGTGCCGACTAGCGGTGTATGCACTCGGTTCAGTCTGATACAGCATTCTAGAAAAACACAGGAGCTTACCTTGAGCAAAGAAGCATATTTCTGGAAGCTATGGGTCCAACACATGTTTACATCATGTATCCTAGATGAATCTCAGCTTAAGCATATAATTGCGTCAGAAACTCTATCCAAGCTTTGAACATTTTTGCCGAGAAGGCTAGAACGGGAGATCCAATTGATAGACGATTATCCGCATTTTTAAAGTCCAAGCGACAAAGGAAACTGAGCATCAGACTTTGGATGCCAGGATGGGGACCAAGGTTCCCCAAAAGGAAGGATAAATATACATCAGAATACAGGTAACTTCCATCTTCTGATGAACGACTAACTAACCTTGATATTGCCCAAGAATTCAGCCAGGTATATCAAGATGTGCTGCGCTACAGATGGATGTCCATATTGGGGATCATTCGTCCAAGGACAATTTCGAGGCCAGCAAGCGTCAATGACATCAATCGTAAGACTCTTCATACCGGTCATCTCCAACGATGGTGCCACATCCCGGGGATACGGGTCGCCAGTCTTCAAGTACAAGTTCTTCATCAGAAAACACTCTTGCACTCGATGCTAATGAACCAAGCTGGAATTTATCTGGCACATTGTCTCCGAATTCACTTTCAGGACCTGAATCCATTGAATCAATCGCATCAGAATCATATGCTGCTCCCAGCAATCCGGTGGAAGGTTGTTCATCTTGCACATTTTTGTCACTGAGAAATCTAGCTAGGGCATCGAGATTGATGCGCTTGCGGCTTTCTTGGGTCGTTGATCTGCCTCGACATGTATACTGATTCGTTTTTGATGTTTGAGAAACAAAGCCAAGGGCGGTTTCCGGATCGGACGTCGTTTCGGCGTCCACGTTCCAATCATATAAATGAGCCATCATCTTTATTTCTTCTTCATTCCGCAGCAGGCTCTCTATCTCATTTTCTTCAAATAATTCGCTATCGGAAATCTCGTCCGCTCCTCCGCGCGCAGCGGCTAGCAACTGTAATCTCGTCGGTCGTTTTGATGGCATCGGTGCCGAGAGACAGTAGATTAAGAGAGAGGAAACAGATTGCGGTAGCATCAATGGTTTAGCCGTATCAATAGACGATGGTTGAAAACCTGGCAGCGGACCTGCGACCGGGTCAAGAAGAAATTGCATGCCAACTTCAAGCTGAGTTTTGCGCTTCTTTCGCGGGTAAACGCAGTCTCTATCGCCAGTCGATCTATCTTGATCAAAGAGCCGAGTGTCATTCTCGCAGATAATGTCCAAGTTAGGCCTCTCAGTTTGCTTCCAAGAGTCGTTGTAAAAGACGACAATATCTTTAGTTGCGCGTGCCACGACATTTCGCTTGGCAACCTTGGCTCGACCATTTTTTGACTCGTATTTGTCGAGCCAGGGGACATTCTCGGCTAAGGAAGCAAGAGTGTTTTGTATCGCCTTATAGAAAGTCATGACGGCACCTTTCCCAACGTTGAGACGGTTACCTAGCACTTGCGCGAGGGGGGACAAGCACTTGGTAGTACTGCGTAATTCTGATTCTATTGAGATAATGAATATTGCGCAGGCGATAGAGGGTAAGGGTCCTTTGATGGTTGACAAAGTTCCGATCCGCGCCAGGATGTCACTGAGGTAAGTGGCAGTCTTAGTAACTGCAGGAAAGGAGATGGAAGACAATTCTTGTCTGAGTGACGTTGGAAAAGTCTGGGGGGAAGACATATGTTGATGAAGGATAGGAATATAGGATGCAGTTTCAACGTGATCCAAAACAATATTGATTGCGCTGATCACCGAAATAAATGCTCGGGAGAGAGCGGGAAATGGTTCATCCAAAAGGAATGAGATATCCCGAAGGCAGTCTGGTCGATTTGATTCTCGTAAGGCAACAGCCAGACATGCCCCAGCGACCAGTTTCGCACTCCGACCCCACCGAAAATGGATTGTTTCCTTGGCTTTATGAAAAATATTCATTGCACGAGAAGATAGACCGGTGGCATTGAAGGAATGGGAAAGGGAACCCATGAATTCAGTCATTGCTATCTATGCGCCAGAAGAAACTCAGCCTTTGTTAGCTGAAACTACGGAATCACTTACCGAGTTACGTTTGTCTCTTGCTTCTTTGCCTTGGTCTGCTAGGGCCCAGTTAGAGAATCGGGCCCGCTTGCCTAAGCCGCTACTACTACCATATCGATTGTTGTCTTCTGGAAAACCAAATTGTGAAGTCAAAACTGATTGCGAAGGGTCCGTTAGAGTACCACAGGAGGTGCATACGGCTGAACCGACATCATCATCCCAAGTGGTGAACCCATCACACTCTGAACAGGTTTGGGTCATTCTATAGTATGGCTTGCGTTTCCTAAAGGCTTGATCTATCAACGGCAGTGGTCGATGGGGATTAACAGGAGGCAAGAAGGTAGTAATGGGCGGCACGTGTTCAATGATCACTAGGAACAGAACCGAAAATAAGACCTCTTCACTTCTTTTGATCAATTATCACAGATACTCAATATCGGTGCAGAGGATGTCAGCGAACATCTCAAGACGTGTGAAATAACATGTTCTACTTGCCTAAATGCAAGCTGAGATCAGGGTATCAAAGATGTGAAATCTGCCATGACTGGACTTATCTAGCTCCTGTACAGAATTTGCGCGAATATGACAGCTCCAAGAAGAGAAGAGTATACCCGAAATGGGATAGAGGATGAAATCTAGAGGAGATCTATTTCTCGATGTACCCGGACTCCCATCTTCCCCTTTGAACTTGGTCCCAATATAAATCTGACAGGCCTCCTTTCTTCCCTCCCACCTTTCCACACATGGCTCAGCTCTCCCAGCCATTTTCTTCAGTCCCCTCTGCCGCCGTGCGACGCAGATTGTCGTCCGCTGTCTCGGCAAAGCAAAAGCCCAATGTCACCTCCACGTTCTCCAGTCTTACAGTGCGTTTACAAATCATCTGTGTACTCACATTGATCATCTCATGTCGCTGCCTCTTCAAAGCCTATGTGGGCCGGTATTGCAGGAGCTGTCGTCGAGAATAACAAAAAGTTCGAAGTTGCGGTTTCGATTCACGATTCAGTTTATAGCACCGACTTCTCGTCGGCTCAGATCGACTATGATCCACGCACTCCGGACAAAAATGCAAAGAACATCGAGCTATTCGTACTTGAAATGCTCCGAAAATTCTCAATTGAGCACCTCTGCAAGTTCCTTGGTGCTGGTGTTACTCTTACTCTGCTTCGCGAGGTAGGTATTGGCTTCGTCATCCTTATCGAAGCCTATCTCATATGGTGGACTCAGTGCCCCAATATTTGTACGAGGCTCTGGCTTGACTTGGATATTGTCCCTTTTGTGTTCAATATCAAGCAATATCACACCGACTCTGTAACACGTCCCAATGTTAAACACCGTATCTCGTCTACTACGGGTTCATATGTTCCTTCTGGGGCAGAGACTCCCACCATGTATGTAGACTCGACCCACTTGACAGCTGTCTCGGGTCTGCAGGCAGGTGCCGTTGGGAAGCTTCCTATTCAACGAACCCTGGACGAGCAGGCTGATTCTGCTGCTCGCAAATGCCTCATGAACTTCGGTCCTGGAAACAATCCTCGATTAAGCATAGGACCTCGTAATCAAGTCACTGTTGACGATGCAGGTAGGATCCATCTAATCGATGACATCGAAGAATACCGAAAAACCGTTGGCTCAAGGTCAACTATCTTTACCTCGATCTGTCCTACACGTGCTGATATCTTTTCCAGGACATGGAACGCGGTCATCAAACTTGCGGATGAACTTCGAGAGAAGAAAGTCAAAATTGGCTTCTTTTCCTCAACTCCACAGGGAGGTAAGTTCCAAATCCTGTAGTTCATTTTACCCATTTTGACTTGAATTCGAGGTGGTGTCGCTCTTGTATGTCTAGTGTCACATCTCAGCCTATGAAGTTAATTTCTATTCTAGATGCGGCATGCTTTGATTCGTTTCTTGACGGCGCTTGATGTAGATGTTGCTTGGTAAGCTATTTAGGCTCGCAAAGTAGACACACCCTGATGATGTTGCAGGTATGTTCCAAACCCGTCCCCAGCTGTGTTCAGGACTACCAAAAACAACCACAATATTTTGCAAGGCGTTGCGGCTCCCGATCTCCGGCTTACCCGACAAGCAAAAGATAATTTTGATGCCTGGATTCTCAAAAATGGTCTACGCTGGACGGCTGAAGGTGGTCCCCTGGCCCCCGGTGGTGTTGACGTTGCTTTCATCGGTATGCTGCCTCATTGCGCTACATTTCCTCTACTCAACTTGTCAAATTTCAGATGATCCTCAGATGCCTGGTCTGATTCCACTCATCAAGAGGATCAGACCTGATCTCCCGATTGTCTATCGCTCTCACATCGAAATTCGTAGCGACCTTGTTCATGTCCCTGGCTCTCCTCAGGAGGAGGTTTGGAAGTACCTGTGGAATACCATCCAGCTAGCCGATTTATTCATCAGTAAATACTTTCACTTCTTTAAGGGATACAGTCTGAATATGTGAAAAGGCCATCCTGTGAGCAAGTTTGTTCCCAGCGATGTTCCTCTTGAACGAGTTGCCCTTCTTGGTGCTGCCACTGATTGGTTGGATGGATTAAACAAGGAACTAGATGCTTGGTCAGTGCGATCCTTTTCCCACTCTTGCTATATTGTTGATGGTGTTGTAGGGATTCCCAGTACTACATGGGTGAATTCCGTAGTTTATGCGTCAGAGAGAAGATGCATGAGCTCAAGTGGCCACAGCGCGATTACATCATCCAAGTCGCTCGATTTGACCCGTCTAAAGGTTTTTTCTTTTATTTCAACATCTTTAGCTTCTCAAGGCATGGATAGGTATTCCCAATGTCATCGATTCCTATGCCAAATTACGGGCCCTCCTGCTGGAGAGGTCGCCCGAACTTTCCACAGAGGAACACCCTCAGCTTTTGATCTGCGGACACGGAGCTGTCGATGACCCTGATGCTAGCATCATCTACGACCAAGTTATGCAACTTATCGGAAGTAATAAGTACAAACACCTCGCTAGTGACATTGTCGTCATGCGATTACCGCCGAGCGACCAGTGTGAGTCTCCTTGTATTTGGTAGCTGAACATTAGATCTGATGCTCCCTCTCTAGTGCTCAATGCCTTGATGGCTAACTCTAGGATTGCGCTTCAGCTATCAACTCGAGAAGGATTCGAAGTCAAGGTCTCTGAGGCCCTTCATGCTGGGAAACCTGTGATTGCTTCTAGGACTGGTGGAATACCTCTCCAAATCATCCACGGAAAATCAGGCTACTTGACCACTCCCGGGGACAACGACGCTGTTGCTATGCACCTTTACGATCTTTACACTGACGAAAACTTGTACAGAACCATGAGCGATTATGCTAGGACACACGTATCAGATGAAGTTGGAACTGTTGGTAATGCTGCTGCTTGGTTGTACCTAGCTGTGATGTACTCTCGCGGTATCAAGATCAAGCCCAATGGTGCATGGCTCAATGACCTTCTCCGAGTTGAGACTGGCCAGGAGTACGTCGAGGGGGAACCTAGATTACCACGTGAGGGATTGAACATGCAGGGATAATCTCCATAGTCTGCCATGTAGATAAGACTTAGATGAATGCAAGCGCCTCTTACAATGTAGATTGATTTATTTGTAACTACTGCACATGACAAGTGGCTTAAGGTGTAAATCAGGACCTGAAAGGCAAAGGTATAATCGTCAAATTCTTCACACCCAAACCTTCAGCACTGTCTCCGTTGTTTCAATCGATATACTCTTCGTATGTCTGCCAAACGTGTTCGATCACCTGAGCCGTCAAGTCCACACGATCGACCTTCAGTAGGTTCTCTGATATCAGATACGCCTCTCTTCTCTGAGCCATCAAAAGAAAAGGCCCTCATTCAATGTCGAGCATCCGAGTTCCTACTCATCACTTAATTTCCGATATCTGGGTGATCACTCGACTGGAAGTAGTCGGCACTCATCCGAGGATTGGGTTCAACAGACCGGTGGCCTAACGATTGACAGTCCAAATAATATGGGGACTTGCTTCCAATCAGATAAAACGGATAATTTATTTCAGGATGAGGATATGGTGCGCGCAAATCTTCTTTCTCCTTTTCCTTGGTCCTGTCTCTGCCAAACTTGCTCACTCATGCTTCCGTTGGGAACCATCCAATGTAGTTGATGGAATCACCTGATTGCAATCGTCAAGAAACCATTATTCAAGGATCGCGACTCCCTCCTTTACAGACGATTGACTATTCTTCATTTAATCCAAGCGAAATTCATCCTGGTTTAGAGACCGCTCAAGTCCAGCATCAGCCACCGATGTCCTCCATCCATATCGATCGATATATATATGCTCCATTCCAGACAACATCGACCCTCTTTGCACCGGAAGTTCCTCAGCCCACCAGATCTCTACTTGACCCTAGCTTCATAACAAGGCCATCTATCAATATTGTACCTCCGACTCCCACTAATCAACAATCATTTTTGAATTATCCCCAACCTGATTCATCCTCGGCAATAAATCCGAGCATGGGCCCACCCATGGATATTTTACCGAAGTCTACAACACCTCGAAAGCAGCCTCGGTTCACGATGGGACCGCGGGCTGATTGTGAAAAGTGTAGGTTAGGAGTGAAGGGCCATTATGTGCACCTAGATTAGCTCACATACTTGTATATCTTGTTTTTGATGAATTGCTTACATCTACTCTACACTTATGTTTTTAGGTTATTTAAAAGGAATATATAAGCCCTCCGAACAAAGATAGTCAAACAATGCTCCGATCAATTCGAAAAAAGTCAACTCGAAAAACAGATTGGCTCTCTCAAAGCCATGAGTACAACGCTCGCCTTGTTCTGGCACCTTTCCTCACCAGAAAAGAAAGAGCGTATTGATGCTTCCGTAAAGCTTGTCTGTGCTCTTGAACAATTTCAAGCCCAGTTCGTACCTCAACCAAAATCCCATTCGGACGAGGAGGATGATGATAGTGATGAAGATGAAGAAAAAGAAAAAGAAAGAACTCCAAGACTCAAGGGAAAAAATGATAGGTTGGATGATTTGAATGCCCAGGATGTGTCGTATTCAATACGAAGGTTGATAAGGGGCTTGGCTAGCCCGAGAGAAAGTAGTCGACTAGGTTTTGCTGTTACCTTGACTGAGGTAGGTTCAGTAACTTCCATGATGCCGAAGAACACGAGTGGACTTGATTTAGCTTTTGTCTAGGATTGATAGTGTTACTTGCGCTCAGATAATCACTCTCATATCGGATAGCACAAAAACTCAGGGTTCAATGACCGGTCAAGAACAACGTGATATGCTCTTTGCTCGTTTGTTCGGATTTATGTCCATCATCCAGTCAGGTCTCCTTGTTCGTTCTGGTTCTTTACCAAAGTCAGCCTTGGTGGAGGTATCAACACTCTCGGACTATACCGACGTTCTCTCGCAACTCATTGCTTTGGGAGAACAGAGGTCGTGGCTCAGAGAGAGCGTGTGGCACGTTATTTTAGCTGCCATTGACATTCTGCATAGCTCGAAAGTGACTTGGAAAGCAGATGCAGTAGAAACGACATGTCAGCAAATATTTGTGGAATATAAATCCTGGACACCCGAAAAGATTGCTGTGGCTTTGAAAATGAAGTCTCTATATCCGGAGAAGGATTGGACTAAGATTTTCTCGCCGACATTCAAGAATGGCGACCTCGTAGCTGCAACAAACCTGCAGACCTTGGCAAGAATCGTGAAAGTAGGGATCGAACTTCGGATACTTGAAGCATTGATTTTGACATGGAATACTAGGAGTCATCCTCTGAGGATAGCGAAGAGACCGTTAAGTCAAGCGGAGGACCATGGAAGCCTCAATTACATTTTGTCTGGAATTATTTGCTGGAACAATATTTCTTCGACTCAGACTCAACTCATGCTCCAAAAGATTCTTTCCAGGATTTCTTCCGCATCGTAGTAGATGGTGAGTTGGATCATGTTTTGATAGCTTCAACTCATTTAGCTTTTAGAGTCGTTATTCTCCACCACTTCTTCAATTCAGCGCAAGTATTGGGGGTTTCAAGTCTTCCAAAAGGCCCTGAATCGCACAAACGAAGACCACATGTCGATGTTCTTTACCCCGAATTTCATGAAAACTTGGATTAATCATCTCTCCAAACGCGACAACTACCTTCATAAAATTGCTCAACAAACTGTATGTACCCTGTATGGTTGTGCTGTAGAGCTGCCTCACTTTGAACCAGGCTACTATAGTCCAAACTTTCGTGAAACAAAATCCTCATCTTGGATTCAGTCTCATTCTCCAATTGACTGGAGTGCATGGAAGTCGGAACTTCGACAAGTTAACAAAAACGAAGACAGTTAGCTCCATTGTTTCATCTTTAGACACCGAAGGCATTAAGAAGTACATCCAATGGTTATTCTCTCAAGTACAGAATCTTGATGCCACTGATAGGTGAACACTCAGTGTTGTATTCATGATGATGGCTAGGATCTAATGGTGATGTTTAGCGATGCTATTGATACAATCAATCGTAAACGTCAATGGGCCATTGAGCAATTGTCCACTCTCATTCGTAACGGTAATGTACCTAAAAGCGATGATTGGGTTCAATTAGTACTTGACTGG
The DNA here is from genome assembly GCA_019327925.1 of Leucocoprinus sp. KB1807203. Lineage (NCBI taxonomy): Eukaryota > Fungi > Basidiomycota > Agaricomycetes > Agaricales > Agaricaceae > Leucocoprinus > Leucocoprinus sp. KB1807203. The sequence goes on along the minus strand of JAHTMQ010000037.1, from coordinate 171,118 downwards.
CTGGTTGTACACGGCTTGTTCATTGTCAAAAAGGAGTCACGCAAAAACCCCATTACTCCTGTAAGTTTTCTCTAATGCCACCGACAGAATATTGACAGATTCACAGGCTCGTTCTGTTGTTAGTCCACCATTCTCCGATGAACTCAGAAGAAGCTGTCGATCTCGTCTTCTGAGCTGCTTGAGTGAACTCAATACCCAGACAGTACTGATAAAAACTGGTAAGCGAAGCATTTTGTCTCGACTGTGCCATTATCGATGGCCGTCATAGGTGATAAGACGGCTAGGACTTGTGCTGTGGCGTCAGACGGTGAATTCTGGGTTTCCAAAGTCCTGAAGACTATCACGGCTCTTGAAACCGATTCCAAACATGCTTCAATCTTAGTGGAAGTCGACCAGGAAGATCAGAAGCTACGCCAAAAAACTTGCTTGCTCGTCCCAAAATTGAGAAACGTAAGTTTGAGCGTCTCGGTGAACATCCGAGTATTGAGGAAGCTTAGGCCCCTAGTGATCAACAAGAAAACGCTCGTGGAGCTGAGCTTCTCTTAAGCGCGACAACTCTCCAACACTACTGCATCGATGAACCAGAAGAGGTAGACAATGATGCTCTGCAGGTACCGAGGTCTTGTTAATCTCCTCTTAAATAGACTGACTTTCATTGATACAAGGCGTGTATCGATGGGATCACACGTATGTTTCCAGAAGGGAAGAAGAAAACAGAGACAGGCGACGAGGTCATTCATGAACCAATTGATGTCCTTGTTGACATAATCATTGGATTTTTGGAAAAATCAACAGCATATCTTAAGACCACTGCGAACCAAGTATTCATGCTGCTGTCTGGTTCTGTCAGAGAATCAACCATTAATCTCATTTTGACTGTGAGTATCTTTATATAGAAATTGAACGTCATTAAATTCGTTGGTCAGCAACTGGAGAGACGCGATCCTACGATTGACGAAAACGATGTAGATGACGAAGACATAGAGATGGCCAACTTAAGCGACGGTGAACATGATGACGAAGAGGATGAAGAGGATGATAGTGACCAAACCAGTGATCAGGAGCAAGATGGTGAAGACGACGAGGAGGAGGTGGACGAAGACGCGGCTCTCGCGCTTCGGAATAAAATCGAGCAGGCATTACGAGTTAATGGGATTGAGCCACCTACTGGTGACTCTGAGAGTGAAGAAGACCTCATGGATGATGAACAGATGATGGCAATTGATGGTCAATTAGCAGAAGTGTTCCGATCTCATATCAGTGAGAATAAATCCGGAAAGGGTGCGTTAGTTTCATGCAAACAAATATCTTGCTCATAATTTTGAAATATCTTGGAACAGATGATGCCCAACGCGAAGCCACTCATTTCAAGATCCGTGTACTTGATCTTGTTGATATCTTCGTCAAGAAGCAATCATCTGACCCTCTGATCCTACGATTCATAACACCCCTGGTTGAAATCGTCATTAACACTGGCTCAGACGAACAACAACTATCAGAAAAAACTAAGGGGAATATTATCCAATCGTTTGGCTCCCAAGCTAGGCCAACTACCCTCTAATGTATCACAATCGGAACTGGCCAAGAGCTATTTGGATGTACACAATTATGCTCGACGGGTTCATGATTCTGGTCTTCAGACGGCCTTGAAGTCATGTAGCCTGCATCTCACAAAACGTCTATTAAATGCTGGAGCTGTGGATGTTGTCACAAATACTTACCGTGCATCGCTGACCGATTTTTTCACGAGGAAGAATTCTGCACTTCAACCCGCCTTCTTCGAGGATTTCTTCCGCCAAAATCGATCAATAGGATGGGAACTTCGCCAAGATGTCCTTGAGGGTTCCAGCAAAGCTCTGAATGGATATAGACAATGCCAGGCGTTCCAATTTTTACATCTGCTTTTACCTGCTGTATCAACAATGGTGCGTACCAATGCTGTCTCTTCAACCCAAACCCCTGCTGATTTGCCTTACAGTCCAACCTAAAAACTGAGTGGACGGACTTCCTGTCCATTCTCATCAACAGAATCCTTGATATAGGACATACTGCTTGTGGCGAAAAAGCAACGCTGAACTCAAGCCAGTTGAAGACAGTCCTCAAGCTGGCTGTTGAAGCATTACATCTTACACAAAGTCAATCTCCAGAAGCAGTTGCAAACATATGGAGAGTAGACTTGTGGGCTTCTCTAAAACAAGAGCTGGTGGGGTGCAAAAGATTTGTGGACGCAAGAGGTCTCCATCAAATTTGTGACCAAGTTGTCAAAGCAGTTCCCAAACAAGAGACAAAGGAGAAGAAACGAAAGATTATTGAAGGCCAATCAGCCTCGGATAAACCGACAGTGAAACGGAAGAAGGTTAAAACTTGAGCTGGATCATACACTAGACTTTGGATAATGACTCGACTAATCCCCGCAGTTGTGCTAACGTTGCCTGGACTTGTGGTCCCTCTTCTTGCTTGCACCGTTTGATGAGCAGCAACGCCTTTGTGACCCTTTCAAAAGTATGACCTACATACTCCATATTTTTACTACCCTTGTACATACCTATTTTGCCTGATACGATTCTCCGTTATACTTTGAAATTGCTGTGCTCGCTCCAAAGCAACCTCGAGTATGTCTTCTGGTATGCTGGCAAGGCGAGCGCACTCAATCCCAAATGATTCTAGACTGAGTCCAGCTCAAAGTTTGAGCACACAGGTTGTACACTTACCTGTGGTGATCCCCTTCTTCACTTTGTACAGAAATGTGATTTCACGTCTTCCACCGAATCGGATGTCTGAAGTGTATCCCATGTGTATATTTTCTATTTCTGTAGGATATTTCCTTTCGATATCAGCAGCAATGACTGGATAGTGTGTGATGAAGAGTGTTTTGCTTTGTGTTTGGTCCACAAGTTCTTGAAGCACACCGTGTGCAATTGCCATCTGAAGAGGAGCTGAGATGAGCTATGTGTCCCAGATTAGAGACTTACACCATCAAATGTTGAAGTACCACGACCCAGTTCATCAAGGATGACCAAACTTCTTGAGGTGGCCGTACGAAGGATGTCACTTGTCTCTGACATTTCTACCATAAAAGTGGAGCGACCCTTGGCGAGATCATCGGAAGCTGCGAACAGATCAACAACACTAAAGAGTTGCCATACGTGAAATCGATCTACCTCCCATTCTTGTAAGGATTGAATCATGTAGACCCATCTTGACTGATTCGGCAGGAACATAGCTCCCAATCTGTGCCATCAATACAATGAGAGCTATCATCCTGACAAAAGAGCTTTTTCTACAGCACGGTAAAAAAAATTAAGTCCTATCAAATCCCTGAAAGCAAACCAAAGACATACCCTCCCATGTTTGGTCCAGTGATGATTTTGCTTCTTGGTTTACCAAATCCCATGGTAACGGAGTTAGAAAAATAAGGTCGATCGCTCATATTCTCAATCAATGGATGTCGCCCTTCGATTATCTCCAATGAGTTTTCGTGTGTAAACTCTGGTTTGACATAACCCGGGTCCAAAGCGATGCGGGCTAGACTGTTCAGGCAATCAATCACTGCTAGCTTGTTGATGACGTCCCGAAAGATACTGTAGCAATTAATTGAAATTTCCTGCAGAAAATCTCGATATGCTTTTTGGGACTCTGCCTGAAAGTGGCCAAAATGAGAATATAAGGTAAGGAGATTGAAGATAGAATGACCTTTAGCATCTCCTGGCATCGAGCTCGCGCATCGACTTTGGGAATAGAAGTTGCAGGACGATACCTCACTAAATGTTTCGTTCTGTGAAGATGTTAACTCCTGTTGATCATGTAAACCCAGTGTGACAGACTTCGAGTGCAATACCCAATCGGCGGGTATAGGTGGTTTATTGGCTCTTTTGAGTTCAATCAGGTACTTTGAGAACAGTCAGATCCTCAGAGCGATATCAAAGATACTCGTCCTACCTCGTCACTCAGATGGTTCGTCCACTCCAATGACGGCATGTGGAGTGATTTTCTTACTGAACCATGTCAACCCGACTCCATTGAGATCCACAAAGAATGGCTTACTCGAACGCAGCTCCTCCTCCAAGTTAACCTCAGCACGATGGAGATCCTATGTATAAAATACATTCATCATATGATGCAAATTAAACAGGCATAACACACCTCTGCAGCTTCAACAAGGCCAGGAAACCTATCCGGATTCTGCCACATCAATTCTTTACTCCCCTCCTTGGCCTGATCAATGTCAACCACGTCAATGTATTCCTTGATGACAGGTCTGAGTTTAGGTAAAGAGTAAACTATCTCGTTCAGGATTGGGGACTTGAGGCCAACATCTGCTGGAGTTTGAAAATCTTCTGTGAACACATTGCCAATTTTCTCAAATGCAAGGAGCAACTTGGCAAGTTCCTGAGGTGTACACTACCCAACGACAAATCAGACTTATCGCTCCCTTGTATGAGATACAATCATACTTGTCCATACTGAATTCTGCAAAGGCCCCTCGCCAAGTCGGGTAGTCGACTCAGGACACTTCGTAGAGTCGTCAATGTCTCAGATTCATTGGCCAAAATCTCTTCAACAGCGTCAACACGCTGTTGTAAAGCACTAGCATTCCTTTTTGAGCAAGCAACCCTCAAAGTGGATCTTGTTCACGCACCTTTTATTCACGAGCGGTCTGCCTATCCAACTTCTAAGAAGTCGTGCGCCAAATTTCGTTTTTGTTTTATCCAGAATATGGATCAATGACCCCTTGACTGTGTAATCAGTCTCATTCCTATATACCTCCAGATTGATCAGAGAATTCGCAGCAAGGAGCATGTGTGTCTGAGTGGTAAATCGACTGAAGAAACTGGTCTCGAGTAGGACATCAGCAAGTCCGAACCTCGACAGGTACTTGATGGCATGAGCTAAAGCTACGACAACACGCTTAGGAAAGCTGGTGATATCTGCCATCAATTTTCCTTCACGAAAACCGATTAATGGTGATGAACATAGTTTTTGAACCTTAAGCATACCTGATTGGAAAGCGATTGAAGCAACAGTTGAGACATTCTGATTAGTATAAAACTTAGACACTGACGAGAAAGCGTCCGTGTGACACATCAGATTCTTGATATTCTCTAAACGAATCCTTGCCCCTGTAGTAGAATTTCTGTTTGCCCATTAGTGGATATATAAGGAGTGAAAAGGAAACCACCTGATAAAGAACTTCAGCATCTTGGATGTTGACTCGGATAGCTCCTTCCCTGGAACCAATAGTTCAACGGGACGTGCGTGTGTTAGTCGGGTCTGAAACTTTGTTGAGCTCTACCCCCAAAAACGGTGACACGCTCTACCTCAAGTTCAATTCTCATGAGTGAATCTGGAAACATGACAAATGAAGAGGTCGTCCCGCTTCACTAGATCACCGTACCTTCAAAATCGTCCCAAACAACGTCACCGGTGCTCGGACAGATCGTGATTACAGCAATATTGACATTTCCGGGGCTCCCACTCCTAACTTCCTCAATCAGACACATGAAAGGCGGAGGAGAATAAGAGTCGAGTTCATCGGTGGAATCTAGATCATCGACGAAGCTATATACATTGCTGTGAATATATGTAACCATTTGGGAAATATACCGAACGTACGTTGTGGCAGTGTACAGATGGGTCAACTTGCGTTCGAAAGGTGCATTTCTGTTTTCGCTAACTTTCTTCAGAGCAGCAGTTTCTACTTGCTTAACTACTCCAACACGATGTCCCTTCGCAAGTAGCCTAATGTCACCATTTAACAAAGTCCTTCCTGAAATTTTGACTTACTTCTTGAGATGGACACTCAGACGATCCTCCGGTACGAAGGCTACAGTAAAGTTACGGTCGATATACGCCACTATACCTAGTTCTTGAGCAGCAATCTATCTGTTGGCTTAGCGGTCGCCAGGGCAAGCAACATTTGAAAATCCGCCGACCTTAGCATCATCTCCGAAAAATTTATATTTGTAACCAACTTCGATCATCAACAGCGTTCCGGGATTGTCTTCCTTGAGTTTTAAAACCTGTCAGATGCTACATGAGTGGTGTTATTATGTAACTAGCATGATATACTGAACCTGTAACTCTAAAGGGGTGTACGGTTCTCCACTAGGACCAATTACGAGGCTGGACTTGACGGTTCTTCGTTTCGGGTCTGTGGGTTTTGTCCGAGTCAACCGAACAGAAGCCGTTTGCTTGCCCTTGCCCTGTTCTGCGACTGCCACAGAGTTGGAGCCGGAGTGTAAAAATACTTTCATGACCTCTTTGAAACCGGGATCGGAGTCACTCCCTGAATCACCGTTGTCATTAATGGCTGCTGGATCATCCGCATGTGGTGTTAGGTTCTCGTGAGTCTTCCCTCTTGCTTCGAAATTGTTCTCTGGCGCAAGTGACACTCCGTATCGGAGCCGATATTGACTTTCGTGTGTCAAGAGTTTCTTCTTGAACGCTTCATGCAGTTTTACTTTCCTGGCTTCATCGACAGAATTAGATATCCACCTAATTTCCTCGCTGGGCATTTTATCTGTGCTAGAAGATTGTGATCTGAATATCCATTGCTCCGCCATGCCTGTGGCGCTACCCCCTGTTGCAGGCGCACTACATTGTGGAGTTGCGGGCAAGGGTGAGAAGAACGTTGATTGAATATGTTTAGTTGTTTCTGTGTGCTTCTTTGGCTTTGTCACAGTGGAAGATTGAGATTGCGAAGGACGAATGACTCTGATTTTCTTTATTGGAGGTTCGTCCGAGTGGAGATAGTCCTCGTCCACTGAATCATCACCCGTAAGGTCTATAGGGGATTGAGGAGGTTCCCGTCGCTTAGTAGACTTGAGGGGACTTGCGGAGAAATAAGATGAAAGTATAGATTGAGAGTTCTTGGTGGGGGCCATTACGAAGGGTCGTTACAGAAGAAGGATTGAACATTTGTATAGTCACGTGAAGAGAATTGATTCGCTTGAGGACATTGAGTGTATCTCGCTAAGCATGTTGCCTTTACGTGTCTCTGCCTCTTCACGCTTTGTCAATCACACCATTCTTGGCAATGTACACCGAATCTCTGGGTTGAATCGCTGTCCAACGGCCCTCAGGTGGCAGCACGCCGGAACACATGAGGAGGGTTCTTCTGCCAGCCACACCAATCGTAAATCTCTGTGTCTAACATGAAATGCCCTACATACTGATGCAAAGCCCTGTTACATAGGAGCAGAAGTGACCTTGAAACGATTCTGGAAGACTGTGGGAATCAAAACCCAGGAACAGTCGCTGGTGGTCACGCTTGACAAGCGAGCTCTGAAGACTGCTGGTGGGAATCCACTTCTTGTTCCAGCATCCAAGTCTCTTCTCGCTGCATCTATTGCGGCAGAATGGGACCACCAGAGAACCCTCATCAGGCCACATGCTCTTCCGGTCGTGAGCACCATTTGACGCATCTACACGATTCTATTAATGTCTATCTGAAGCACAATATTTTGTTACGGTCTAGACTTCGCTAATCTCAAGAGCAATTGACGCTATGTCATCTGAGCTTACACGTGCTGAAGTCAGAGAGGCACTTTTGAACTACTTTGATACCGATACAATATGGTGCCTCTTCTCCAATTGCCCCACACGGACGAGATAGCTTATGTGACTCAACCTCGACAGCTTTTATGAGAACACGACACCCCAGATAGAAAGGCTGCAAGCAGAACACTGGGACCCACTTTTTGAATGGGTAGAGAGGACGTTTGATGTGAAGTTAAATAAACATGAATCTATCCTCTCCAGTTCACAGCCCCAGGAAACACGGGAGAAGTTCCGGGAAATTGTAACCACTTTTGACCAGTGGCAAATGGCAGGTGTGACTGTTGACTAATTCTAGTCAACTGACGGGACTTGACATTACTTTTTCTAGCTATGGAACGAGCTACTTACGCTACAAAATCATTCATCATCGCGCTAGCATTGGTTTCAAGACGCCTTACTCCTGAGCGGGCAGCCTTGGCAGCTTCTGTTGAAGTAAATAGCCAAATTGAACGATGGGGCGAGGTTGAGGATAGTAAGTACTTCTCTGCACAAGAGGATTGATGCCGCATGAGAGCTTAATTCTGCATTGAATTTTAGCCCACGACGTTGATTATCACGATCTTCGACGGCACTTGTCTAGTGCCGCATTGCTTCTCTGTGGCACTCATTAAAAGCAGGCACTTCTGCATGGTTTCGCTGCCCATTGGCGTTTCACGCTTTCGGCTACTCTCGTTGATATTTTTGCTTATATCAAGCCACAAGTCTTCTTCGATGTCTATTGTGCAGATAGCGTAGGGAATGGCACGGTGCACATCGATGTTTTACCTCTCAATATATCATTCCGAATGGCTCGTTCGACAGTCGTTAATCTCCCTGTGAGGACCAGTTTGTAAAGCTCAATAATGTTGTAGAACTTGGCCATGAAAGGGCTGGCAGAAATTAGATGTATTACTCTGAGATGGCCAAGTCACAGAATTGCTGGAAAGAAGCTTCATTTGTTCAGAAAGGATCATGCGTGTTTGACGAAAACGGGGTTGTGATGAAGCCGCGGGCCTTGAGATGATCCGGATGATCCGGAGGAACACGTGTTTATCGGAAGCCCGCCCGACGATTTTCCGAACTCACCACAGCATGTGACAGAGCCCCAACTAAGCCCCAACTGAGGAACAGCGCTATGACGACGTAAGATCCGATCGCCTTCTGCCGCGCCATATAAATGCCACAAAAAATCCCCTGACCTATCCAACCCAGAATTAAATGTCTTCCTCGCAATCTCAAATTCTCAATTCCTTTGACCCCCATGCCATTCATCCATTCACGAATGGTTCGGGTCTCGTCCCCCAACCTCCTAAACCGTCCCAATATCCTATCCCTATCCCGTCACCTCGCAGGCCGTCTGCGTTTTCACCGACGTACTCCCAATATTACGATGACGCTCCCCCGTCACCACCACTATCACCGAATTTCTCTGTATTTTCCAATTCTCCTTCGTCACCCGTCATCGCACCACGGCCCATGAGCTCTAGCCCTTCGCGGTACCCATGTCAGCCCATCTTTGTACCTTTTCGCCAAGATACCTCTTCTCCAGACCTCATCCTGAAGAAGAAGGTTCCCCTCACTAGAAGCGCAAGTACACAGACACCCACAACAATACAGAATGCATAATACCCCACATACACCTCGTGGTTGTTTCATATACCCATGTGAGTGATTGATGAATCATCATGGAAATGGACGTCTTACCTTGTGTTTAAGCACTCATACCATTCGCTATACATGCATTCTCTTTTCTAAGATGCACTTGGCAATCCAATTACGTCTACTTTCGGAAAGAATTTCTGCCTCGAGCCCGCTTCCTCTTCGATCCCTATTTAGTTCTGAGCGTAACAGGTCATGCATCCAAATATCAAATATCATTTCGCTTCACTTGTGGCAGTGCACAGTACAGTAAATTACTCATGGTGGGTCATTTGGAGGGGCCAATCAGGTTTTGTATATTCAGAATTCTAGGCGGCCTCGTCTTACACCGTTCCGACCTACCCGCTTGGATAAGATCTGATGATAAAATGGAAGGATGGTCATCGAGTAGAGGATCAGCTGACACGTCGAGATATTGAACTTGCCCATGGCTGTTGATGTCCACCACATCATGCCTCAAGGTCAATGCTCATGTGGGCTATTTCAATCTTATTTCAATTGCGGTAATCATATATCAATCAAGGTTCCTGTTTTTTCAAAATAATCTCATGGGTTTGTAACGCGGTGCTCGAGCACAGTCCGCGATAGCCTACCTGTAAACTACAGGGAGTCAGCTGTCTCTTATTGCACAACACCCAAATTGATCATGATTTCATGCTTCACATTCTCAACATCTCTTTTCCCAAGCATCAGCTGAGCTTGTTCAAGGTCATCCCAGCACGCAGAGCTATAGTCTGTTGACTCGCAGCCCCATGGTCTTGTGGCATATTCATTTGACGAATGTGAGGCTGAATTATCCGGCTCATTTAACTCCAGTGTTAGCTCTCCTGGGTTCTCAGATTGCTGGATAGGTCTCATGGTTGAGGACATGTGATACCGGTGACTGAAGAGGGAAAAACCTCACACAGTCCAGTTCAGCTATGTATAGGATATTGATCTACATCGCATCAAAAATATATTTCTACGATTGGTTCAGGTGTTGTGTATTGTATGGGAAATTTAACAAATTTGTTGGCGAGGCGGCTTAGTTGTTGGGGCATGAGACTTGAACGCAGAAAGTCACACGACAGATGCGATCAGGTTGGACGTTTGAACCTCGTCTTGACCACTAGAGTTACCTTGTCAAAAGTCATTGATCCCGCACAAAATGCGTGAAGAATTTTAAAAAAATCAATTCAGCAGCTCTGAATTATTCATCTAAAAGGTCTCACATCTATCTTCCCAATCATATAAGATAACCACAAATCCCGTTTAAATCATCGTTCTTCTTCCCTTCTTCTTCTAGTTCGTTTCAAGAACTCTCGTGCCAAAGTCCAACTTCAAACTTCTACTCAAGCTCACAATTTTCCCACCAGCACCATCATATGACACCCCCCTTCCGCCCATGGCCCAGTCAGCGGCCGTCACTCGTTCAAATGCTTCTTCTCTTCTTCGACACAATATAAGAGACACAGTCATGGATGGAGAGCTATTAGCTATCTTGGTATGAGACACTTTTATCTATCGTACCCACTGTTCAACACGCAGCTTGTTAAAATATATTACAGAGATTTGAAAGATATTAGGTGAAAGAGCAGGATAAGGAACTACACTAATTGTGAACCTATGGTGGTTCAGGGTAAGGGGCAAACCAGTTTGGGTGTGCCTTCAAGAACTTGATAATGACCATCGCAGATAGCTTGTCATCTATAATCCTATAACCCGATCTCCACTCAGGAATGGTCACAGAGACAGTCTGTTGTTCGTGGGGAAGGAACCTTAGCGTTCACCCGTTCGGGTGTGATTGAGGATTGTCCTTTGGCCTTGGTACGCAATGAGATAAAATTGGTTGTTGAGGCAACACTACCTGTAATGGCCTCACTACCCATGAAGTAGGAGGAAATTTGTGTAACTACTTTTCATCGCTACTTAACTGTAATAATTGTTTTCAGTTATGGCAGAATTCAATTTTTATTCGAATCACTGTTGATGATATCGGGGATTTGGCAGTCCATCAATTTCAGTTAGGACGGAGCTGTCTGAGAACATTGACCTTGCATACAGCGACAAAATCAAAGTATCTTCTTTCAAATCATTCAAGACCTTGAGAACATTCCAAGGATGATATGGAGTGTAATTAAACTCCCCTTTTCAGTAATTTACTTTTCTTATATCTTGTCTGTATCACAACTATACCCTGATGTGCTGCCATAACAATCTCGGCGACACCTATCTGACCAAGAAAGAAGGGTGTCTTCGACTAGAGTATTAAGTAGGGATGTACCAGTCCACAGTCATCCCTCTTGCACTGTATTCAGCTTGTTTGTCTTCTTTTTCGCCTTCTTACGCCTTCTACGTTCTCTCTCGATTTGTTTCGCACGTTTCAAATCCTCTTTAGACAGACCAGGATTCACCAGCCTATCGAGCTAGAATACCAAACGCAACCCAAACACTATGAGTGCCTGAGCAACAGGTAAGCAAATGAAGTTGACACGCCTTCTCTGCTATCAGTTTTCGCGCAATTTTTCGATTCTGGGCCAATGAACGGGTTTCCTGACATGTCACTCGAATACCAGTTGGTTTGTGTAGCAGTTGGACATTGTTTTTAGTCTTGTTAATTGATTGACCACCCTGGCATACATACAAAACATTATTTGACCGAGTACAATTCCGGTTTTCACACAAAGACCTACGGGACCACTTCCTATATCCCAGACAATGCGATCTTGATCAACCAGATGACAGATCAAACAAATCCTTACCACGGGCGAAAGACTCTTCCAAATCTTCTTCAAGAATTTCAGGGATGACACGTTTCTGCGAGTCCCTCTTGAGTGCGGAATAATATCGAAGTCGGGACTGTTCAGGCGGAACAGCACCTGAAGAACATCTGAGGTTAGTTGAATCGTGAGTCAAGATCTCGAATCAAATCAGCGCACCCCTCCTTTTTGTTTGCACTTCGACTTGACTCTGTGATCTTTGGATTCTTGATAGATTCATTGCTTCCTAACTCGATCTCACTGTTTATTGGCAGATCTTCAATTCGTGAGTACTTTTCCGACTGCGAACCCAAGTAAACTTCAATTACGCCAGATCCCGTGGTCCCCCTGGTTGCCTTCTCCAACTTTGACTCCCTGGATAACGTTTTTCCGCAAGAATTCTGCGACATCATTGGCAAATTGGGTATGCCGTTCGTACTCCTCCGTGTTTGTCAGGGTCTGTGCTTGAGCAGCATCATTTCTCATTTTCTGGCGGAACGCTACAAAGTTTTTGAGCTTCATCATGCTTTGAAGAGTCCTACGCTCACGCACCGGCGAGGACGAGCTCATCACCTATAAGACATGATGGTTACAATCAATGGCGCAGAAGAGGGTAGAATACCTGCAAATTTACGCGAAGCTGCCCGGTACATACTGCGGTAAGCGGAGCGGGCAGAAGCCTTGAGAATGTCCGTGATAGTCATGGTAAGGTGGAAAGTGATTAAACACGAGATCATGTGATTAAACATGATCAGTTGACTGTGATGTTAAGTCGCAGATATATCCACTGCGTATGTGATCCAGGCTAATGGAATAGTGAATGTATTACTCAACCATTAAAATATACACGAGAAAAATCGCCTAGCGCGAAGATACCTCTGCTCAGTTAAGTTTGCTTATTGGTGTACACGTCAGGTCACGTGTATATCGCGAGGTATAGCCGGAGACTAATTGTGTTATCAACCAGATTTCTGCTCACTCCTATCCTTTTGCTTACTCTTCATCGACAGCTTCCAGCCTTTTGTTTACCTTCTTCATGGCAAGATCGAAAATATCAACTCGGAGAAAGAAATCCACTGCCTCCCGCAAGAAGTCAGATCATCCCTCATGGATCCAAATGATCCAGGCAAGTTTAATGCTCTCTTATTTCCCCTGATAGTCCTTGTATGGCTCCTTTGCTGGCACTTGCTTTGATATTACCTACTAGCTGTGGTGCCCATCTATCTTTATGCACTCGAATGCATCTCAATAACAGTCTAATGCAACCATATAGGAATGTATCCTTGCAAGTCCTGACGACGCCCGAACAGGTGTCTCGCGGTCACAAATTAAGGCGTACATGGCCCAGTCGTTGATTTGTCTCGTGTTTTCTGACATATGTGTTCAGATATGTAGAATCTACATATGACTTGAAGGTTATGCCCAGTCACGTTCCATTTCTTTCCCGAGCTATCAGGTCAGGCGCCGACCAAGGAATTTTTTCCCTTCCCAAAGGTATGCTTCCCTTTTCTCGCAACACGCTGGGGATGACTGATACTGTTCAAGGTGTAACTGGTCGTATTAAATTGGCATCCAAAGTCAAGACTGTGAGAGTGGTGGCTGTCAATGAGGTATTTAATTATGCTCATTCTGGGGCAATATTTATGCTTTCTTGTGCAGGACAAACCGATAGCGCAACCTCAGGGCGCTACAAAGCCCAAGACTGCAGCTCCACCTAAGCGTATCCGTACATCTGAAGCCTCTTCCAAGGCCAAAGGAGCTATAAGAACGAAGCCAACTGTCAAGTCTGTTCGAGATACGAAGTCAAAAACCCAGAAACCCTCAGTAACAAAAGCTAGATTACCGGTCAAGAAGACCAGTACGAACTCAAAGCGAGGTTTGTCTAAGAAAGTCAGTATTTAGAAAGATTGCATCCAACACTTGTTCATCTGGAGGTCTAGACAGCTACTGGAGTGACGTCAGCTGTAAATGCAAAAGTGGCAAAAGCCACTGCGGCCAAGAAAGCCGCCCCAAAGAAGTCTGTTGCAAAGGAATCGTCTTCAAGGACAACTAGGTCGCAGGTCTGTCATGCTTTATTCATTGTCTTGCGCCTGCTGAGTATTGTCGCAGACAACAAGGTCGTGACCTGCTTTCAGATGATCGGATCTCTGCTATTTATATTAGATTTGCTCCTTCATCTTTTCACTCTCGCGTTGCAGAACTTATTTTACGTGTATTAATAGTATTCATTTTGTACCACAGTAGCGTCGTCGCCCGCTTGACGAGTTTTGGTAACCGGAAAAAATCCTATCCCTCTTGAGTCACGAATGAGTGTTTGGAACTGGAGGATTTAACGCTATAACCTAATTTCCTGTCAGCAACGACATCGATTACTACATCATTTTAGCGTTTCTTTCCGATCACACATCCCTGCTATCATGAATGCTCGGGCAATGTACCCTCATTTTATCCCATTACACGAGAATCTCTTGTTACAGGTCAGCTGGGCACTCAGAGGGCTTTACGACTCATTTCGCGTCAACACGTTATTTTCAGCGATCGTCAGGTGTGTGGTCATTGACGTGGTAGAAAGGCAAACACACTGACTCCCTGTAAGTGATGCTGAGATTCGGGAAAACTTGTTTAAATCAATGCTCCTCAATCTACTATCAGTGACGTCGATCTATATCTATGATATTTTTCTGCATCCTCTCGTCAGTAACCAGGAGAAGTGGCTGCACCGGAACGTGGGTCGGTTCTATCAGGCCTTTTGGTTACTCCCTGTTGTCAGCATTTCCTTCTACCTAAATGTCTGTCTCACTTCAGTGTTAATTCCTGAGAACTATGCTGAACAAGAGTTTGTTTCAATCCATCGTTAGGTGTCCTGGTGCAATGTCATAGCCCAAAGAACATATATTCTACGTTATGGGACTCGCGCCGTCGTGCGACCCCCACGAACCTATTTCAATCTTTTAAACCAAGTCGCAACATCTGCTTATAGAATTGTCATGGCCTTTACATCTGTTGTGGTTTCATACAGCTTGAAGAAGATTCCTATTGTTGGCTGTGGACTAGAACTTGCCTTCCTATGTTGGGTAGACTCGTAAGTACCCTCGAAAACCGGCTGTTGTATAAGACGACTCATGATATGATGCTAGCTATTATTTTTTCGAGTAAGATTTCATGGTATCCAAGCCAGCCAAAACAGCTCTGACGTATGAACTCAACCTCCAGACCTGTTTGGGTCAATCGTGGTTTCTCGTTTGCAGGTCGGATACGGCACCTGGAAGAGCGTTGGATGTACTATCTTGCTTTCGGTGGGCATGATATCTTCTGCAGAATCATCTTCACATTGAAAGATCCAACCAGGTCTCCCCTCTGCTCTGATATGTACGTTGGGCACAGGCCTGGCCAGTTTCGCTCTGTTTGCTTTCGTGTTTCCATTGGTACGGTTGATGAATCCAATCGCGGCCAATAACTTACACAACCCAACCAGTACACTATCATTGCCACACATGCAAGACCTTCGCCTATCAACCCTTTCAATCCTACAAGCAAGACAGACAATGACATTATTCGTCATCCATCGCCCTTCATTCCTATTCGTCTACAAGTATTCGCTCCAGTGGTCTTTCTCAATGACTTGGTAGCAAAGTTCCTTGACTTTGTGTTTCCCCCAATCGAACCAAATCGTGGAAGCGGACATAGACGTCGTACCTTCAGTGATACTTCTGAATGCGTTGAGGAAGGAACTGGTATCAAACTTGATGTGAAAAGCGCCCTGCAGCCAACACGACATGTGAAGCCTACCCAAAGCCGTGTTAAGATCGGGAGAAGAAAGTTCGATTAGGCCTCATGTACATTTGATACAGTGGATAATGATGAGGTCTCTTGTTATGATTCAACCGAAACCTGCCCACTCAATTGAGAGATACGACACCTCTTTTTTAACATCATCCCAGGTACAAAGAAGGTGTGATTTTTTTGTGGCAGTACCTAGTCTACCGTGGGCGACTATCTCCATCGGCCGAAGGGCCCCTTCAGGGGATTCAACTACAGTAGCCACGAAGTGAGAATGATACCTCAGGGGATCGCCTATGTAAGTGCTTCTATATCAAACAACGGGATCACAAGCTGAGAGACAAGGGCTAACCTGGATAGACAAGATAATCTCCTCCGAACTTGATACCGCTTCCTATGAAATACCCACGTGCCGACAAACTTTGAAAAACGCCACATCTAGCACGTTCAATGAGGCTAGAAGGATAAGTCCAGATGCCTGCCTTCTGAGCGTCCCCTATTGTTCTAAAAGTGGCCTGGTCGGCATTGTACCACTGATACTCTGAAGCAGCGGGAATAGTAATAACATAATTTGCTGAGGCAGCTGGTTGCCGAGAGATGGATGACTGAGTGGACTGTGTGACGGCATCTGGTTCTTCTGAGCGCAAAACATCGGGAGAGGGTGTATTGATGTCCTCGGCATTGGATCCTTCTGCAAGCTTCATCGTTGTAAGCCGTCTACGATCCTCACGTTCCTTCCGCTTCTTGAGAGCTTCTTCAGTGAAAGATCGACAGTCGTCCTTCTTCGTAGCCTTTGTTTCCTTGGAAATGATTTGTTGCCGAAATGAGGCTTGCTGTTCCTCGTTCCAACTTTCCAGCTCCGATATACTTGGTCGGAGATGGGCAACAGGATCATTTACAATGACTGCTATCTCTGGAACAAGGTTCAGTATTCTGGGACGCCACAAACAGTTTAATACCATTTTCCACCAACAAGACAACCTCTTCAGGGAGTAGAACCAAGGGTGTCCCCAGAAACACGTTTTGTTGTGATAAATGAGGGAGTGTGCCTGTAAGGATACCGCAAATATGATACTTTGAACGAAGCGTCGCAATATCTATCTTGAAGTGTAAGTAGAAGGACCTTGAAAGTGAGCGATACATACCGTCGACCTTCCACAGATATGCTGTATTATTAGACACCCTCAGAGGTATCCTCTCCTCGGTGATACTCATAAAGGAATTTCGGTATTTGCCGCGGGCGAATCACACACCTGATTAAGATAACTTCTTGACATACCCCTATGCCTATCGTTGATTCCGACGTTTTCATGCTCTTCGGTGATTCGATCACCCAAGGCGCATGGGAACCAAATTTGAATAGTTTTGGCCAGCGCCTTTCCCGCAAGTATGATTATCTACTGGTTTGCTACCGTCCTCAACATGCAATGGAACAGATGTCTATTCAAGAAGCTTAGATGTGATGAACCGCGGACTCAGCGGTTATAACACAGATTGGGCATTGCCTGTATTTGAACAGGTGTGAAAATGTGTTCTGTCGGTACCATTTACCTCTTGAACTCGAGCTAGATATTCCCAAGGCGGGATGAGAAGGGGCCTCGTGTCCAGCTCCTCACCATTTGGTTTGGCGCAAATGATGCATGCATTCCCCCATCACCCCAGCATGTTCCCCTGCAACGGTTCAAAGAAAATCTGACTAAAATGATCAAAATGGTCAAGTCGCCTGATTCAGAATATTACTCACCCTGCACCAGGGTGATCCTCTTCACACCTCCCCCTATCAACACATATCAGAGGCTTGCCGATCTGCAATCGCGTGATCCGCCACTGGCGCTGGATCGATTGTTTGCGACGACGAAAGAATATGCTGATGCAGTCCGGGAAATTGGCAAGCAACACGACGTTGGCCAAGTGGATGTCTGGAATCTATTTTGGGACGCAGCCGGCCATCAAGAGGAGTCCTTAGTCGCGTATCTTATTGATGGATTACATCTCAATGCAGCTGGATATGAGGTGAGTTGTTCATCCAGCATCACTTTACATCATTCCGCCGCATGTTGTAATAGCAGCAGAAGAGCTGACTTTTCCAATCAGATCGTATACGACCACTTGATTGAAACAATAAAGCAAAAGTATCCTGAGGTGCATTATGAGAATCTCCGACCGACATTTCCGCTGTGCGCTTTTACCTTTTTGTTTATCTTTTCTGGTGGTTGAGCACGATTTAGATGGTCGCAAATCGATCCGAAATGCCCCAGCAAGAGCCTGTACGTCAGGAACGATTGAGCTCAATTTGTATGTAATACTGCTAGGAAGGTATCGGCGCGATCCAGGAAACTAATAAAGTATTTGACTGGACCACTATCAATTGATCAATTATTGATGGATGAAAGCGTTTCACCTGTCAAGGGCTCTGATTCGTGGTCATGTGACAAGTTGAACATTGGCCAAATAAAGACATTAAAACGGCCGTAATATGTACGCTTCGTCCAACAGAATCGTGTGCAGCATAATAATCCGACTCCCTTTTTCTCCATAAAAACGAAGCATACTTTCATCTCCATTTTTTGTGAGTACCCTCACTCTTATTCAGGCATAGAAATGCCAACCTTTTCGGTAGGCGCCAGAGCTGGACCCACAAAGCTCAACGTTTTTATCTGGAATTCCACGAATTCGTGAGAGCCTTCAAGACACGCACCAGCACTGTTAGAAGTGTCTATTCTTACTCTCTCGCCATCAAAAGCGGTTGTCCTATTTACTGTACACAAGGTTCGTCCCATTTGTAGGATGCTGTACTCCGTGATTGGTTATTGCAATCGGATTATGTCTTTTGGGTTTCGATTTCTGGATATGTGCACCGAAAGCCACTTCAGTGCTGTATATGCCACATATGCTTTCGTAGTATAACACATCGCTAACAATAATGTTTATAATTCAGTAGACGGTTCACTCGAACCGGCTAACATTAACAAGGTTGCCCAGAAACTGGTTCGTGTTCTCTAATATGTTGTTACAATTTGGACTCAGCACCTTTCTCCATAATCTGGACTTAAATAGCCCCTAACAATTCGCCGATACAAACCGACATTGCCATTTGCTTAGTTTTACTTTGCTCATCTGAAGAGAATACGTCGTGCGAAGCTTCCGACGAAATGGCGTCTTTATTTCGAACAAAAGATCAACAGCTCATACAACCGTCTCAGAAGCGCAGTCACCGTTTTGACCAGTGCGATGTTGACGAATTCCTATCCTCAGATTTAGAGATATCATTTGCGTCAACTGTCTCGTTAAACTCTCCCTCGAAGGATGACGCTCCTCTTACTCCGGACCGTGAATATGCCGAACCGATGGATATTTCACCTCTTCCTCCAACCAACTCTCAAATTAATGTTGGAGGACGGAAATCTAGCTCCCGTTCTCGTGCTTACACAAGCAGTGCAAGACTCTTCGGCAATGACCTCAGCAACAATGCGCCAAACCTTCCGATCCCCCCTCAAGCAACACATTGTAACCGTACCACTTCAAATACTTCGACACAAGGAACCAAACGTACACAACGTTCAGCCTTACCAACTGAATGGCTGATGAGAACAGGTGCTTTTGAAACCAAGCTGAAGGTAAACGTTGAGTAAATCTATGTTTGCTGTCAACCAACTCATATATATCTGCTTTAGCCCGTGCCAGAACCGCTTTCTCCTGTCGGCGATGCAATGGATGTAGATTCCTCATTTTCAATGGGATTTGGACGCGGTTGCTCCTCTCTCATTCTCACCGATATCCAAGACGGCACATCATGCATCCAGAGGATTCGATACCCTGTTCCGCAATACTTTATCTCCTCGTCGGTCTTTCGAGTCCCCTCAGGCAAATAAGCCCAGAGAGCGTCGTTCTGTCTCCCCAGATGCAATGCTCAAATCTGAGACAGAACAAGATTTTCCTTCTTCTCCTGGTTTCTTTCCCTCTCCCTTGGAGTCTAAGGTAGATCGTTTGAGAAAGGGGAAACCAATGTTACAGGGACTTGGACCTCCACCCTTATTTTCCCGGAATAATCGGCGGCCTGTGGTATCTGCCGCATATCAAACTTCCGATGTACATCATCCAATACTTTCCAATGGTCAATTTGATGCAACTACAGCCTGTGGCGGACTTCCTGCCCGCCGAGCTGTCTCAGCCCTCTTGTCTCCCTCTTTCACTTCCGACCCCTACTCTGAGGAATCATCTTTTGATGGTCCTGATGGATCATCTCCAGCACTGTCTTATGCAAAAAGGCAGCAAGGCAGAACCCTCAGGCGTTGTGATGGCTCCGAGAGCCTTAGGTCTGTGTCTGATGCTATCGCAAGGGAAAGTCCTAGTCGAATAGCCAGTAGCCCAATGTCCAAATATATGGCACCTGGACTAGGCGGATTTGGTGACAATGAAGCGCATGGAAAGATCTTGCCGTGCCATAAAGTTACCGAGGATGGTTTGATGCGCATCAAAGCCGAAACCGTACGTTCATGTTAATTTGTAGGGGATTTAATTTCTTAATCGCTCATTCCCAGCTTAACGCTCTCATCGACGGCGAATATGACTCGCAAATACATGACTATCGTGTTATTGACTGCCGTTTTGATTATGAGTATCACGGTGGACATATCCCCGGTGCTGTAAATCTGAATACTCCTACCGCTCTGGAAGAATTATTGTTGGGTTCAAACTTGACAAAACCAAAGCCCTCCGTCAGCGGTGATGCTGTACGGAAAACGATCCTTGTCTTCCATTGCGAGTTTAGTGCCAAGAGAGCGCCTACATTGTGAGTTGATTATTGTCGTCGCGAAGCGTGTCTTCTCATACCGTGCTTCAGTGCAAAACATCTTCGTGCCAAAGACCGTGCCACTAATAATATGTTCTATCCCAAGATCCATTATCCCGATATCTACATCCTCGAAGGAGGGTACTGCGCTTACTTTAAGGCATCCGGGCACCGATGTGAACCACCCGACTACGTAAGGATGGATGATCCTAATCATGCTATTGCTCGGAGAGAAGACCTCGACCAATTCCGTAAGGTCAAGTTTGGAAAGCACAAGTCCTATGCGTACGGGGAGTGTGCAAGCAAGGCCAGCTCAACCATCGTCAATGCTGTGACATCTCAATCCCAGGTTTCTCAGTTTCAATCAAAGCGCAATACCGCTCCATTAGCAGATTCATCCCAGATGTATGCTACTGCAAACATTGCACGCGGCCGTCGTACTCGGCTTTTGGCTACGTTACAAGAGGATGCCGGAAACATGATAGCGGAGGCCGAAGACACTGATACCGATATTGGTGATAGCCCTTGTCCTCCTCCTACAAAGAATGGCATGCTCAAGGGGAAAAAAAAATGGTCGCGTCTCAGTTTCAAGAGTCGAAACGTATGGGTCTGATCGTATGGCCCTGGGATGCTAAGTGCGGCGCTGTATCAGTGTCGCGACTAGCACCCACTGCTCTGGTCATGTATATAACGGAGTTGCGCCTGCTGTATCCCGAGGGGATGTCTTTCAGAGGGACCCCCACATCTTCTGTCCTTCATGCTCGCCTTGTTCGTCTCAACCATTTGTTCAACACACTCCTGCTACCTGCTAGGAATCAATCTCGCATGAACCGCCTTCCACCCTCGCTGTAATATCAGCCCGTCTCTATGGCCTTGAGGTTGGCGGCAGCTTGGTTTTTCTTCCTCGTGGCATCTTTATTTCAAGCATCTTTCATACGATCTCACCTGCATGCATAAGATGTAATTTCTGATCTTTATATGGATTATCAATCTCTCGAGCTGTCCAATGTTTGACTGATTTTCCTAGGCATATCGAATACTCATCTCTCGCCTGTTTCCATATTTGTTTTCAACACCGAACTTTTTTTCTTCCGTATTCATCTTAATTTCCTTCTGTAGGCTGACTCTAGTCAGACTGTACTGTCGATCGCGTTCGTTAGGTTTATTTTGCCTCTGGCGGAAGACTGAGCTCTTGATGCGGCTTTGTCTATCCATGGACACTCCTCTTTACTTTTTTCTTTTTCCCAAGTATGTTTATTGGAGTAGTGGCTCCTTTATCGTTGTAGTGATTCATGTTTACTATCAACTCAATTTGCCCGTATAGGCTTTGGTCAAATGTTGATATGCTGTGTCTTTAATTTCTTCATGAGATTTATTTGGTCGTGACAAATAAATAAACGCGTCTTTGGTATAATTATTTGACTTCTATTGATCTCACTCACTGAGGCTCAGCTTCAACGTGCCTCTTATCCTAGTTCATAATGTTTCAACGAGATCCTCGGGCTGGCGCATTTCTTGGAGGAGATCGTGTCTCCGGACAAGATATTCGTGACCAAAATGGTACAGTGACTCTGTGTTCTGTTTCAAAGCGTTTCGTTGATCCTTACATAGTCATCGCTGCGCAATCAATTGCTAATATTGTGAAAAGTTCATTGGGACCTCTAGGTCTCGATAAAATGCTTGTTGACAACATTGGTGTATGAGATCCTGATTTTTCCTCTGTACATATCAAGAAGTCTAACTCGAACTCAGGAAGTGACGATTTCCAATGATGGCGCTACTATTTTGTCTCTGTTGTCGGTTGAACATCCTGCAGGACGTATTTTTGTCGACCTGGCCCAAAAGCAAGACAAAGAAGTCGGTGATGGAACGACGTCTGTGGTGATTATTGCTGCAGAACTTTTACGAAGGGCAAATGAACTAGTCAAAACCAAAATTCATCCTACAACGATCATTACTGGATATCGATTGGCTTGTCGGGAGGCAGTCAAATTTATGCAGGATCAACTAAGTATCAAAGTAGACTCTCTGGGAAGGGAGGCATTGATCAATGTCGCGAAGACGACTATGGCGAGTAAGATCCTTGCAAAGTGAGTGTGGTTGGAAAGTCTGTGTTGATATCGTTTTTCACTGATAAGATCTTGGGACACAGTGACGATGATCTGTTTGCGCCCATGGCTGTTGATGCTATGCAAGCCGTGAAGACGATAAACTTGCGTGGCGATATCAAATATCCTGTCAAGGCTGTCAATGTTTTGAAGGCCCATGGCCGCAGTGCTCGCGAATCCTTGTTTGTTCAGGGCTATGCTCTTAACTGTACCGTAGCTAGTCAAGGTGCGGTCATTTACTTTCCTTTATCGGTGACGGCTCAGTTGAGGTGATTGCAGCTATGAAAAAACGGATTGTTGGTGCCAAGATTGCGTGTTTGGACATTAATCTACAAAAAACTCGCATGCAGTTGGGTGTGCAGGTCCTAGTAGATGATCCTAATCAACTTGAAGAGATTCGCAAACGGTAAAGTATCGCGCAAGTTCTTTTATTGATTCTATCGTTCATCCGTGCTACAGGGAAGCGGAGATGACTCTTGAACGCATCCGGAAGATTCTTGCAGCGGGTGCTAATGTTGTTTTTACGACCAAAGGCATTGATGATCTGTGTCTGAAGGAGTTTGTCGAGGCTGGAGCCATGGCTGTCCGTCGGTGTAGGAAGGAAGACCTGCGTAGGATTGCAAAAGCTACAGGGGGGCAGTTCATTACGAGCATGGCCAATCTGAATGGGGATGAGACTTTCGAGCCTAGCTACCTGGGGATGGCCGATGAAGTTATCCAGGAGCGTATTTCAGACGATGAGCTTATCTTGGTCAAGGGTACCAAAGTCGTGAATTCATCGTCAATTGTCTTGCGTGGTGCAAATGACTACATGCTAGATGAAATGGAGAGGGCTCTTCATGATACCCTGTCTGTCATCAAACGGACGTTGGAAAGCGGCGCTGTAATTCCAGGTGGCGGTGCCGTCGAGTCGGCACTTAGTATCTATCTGGAGAACTTTGCGACGACACTGGTAAGGCATTGTTGGATATTTTACAATATGTGGCTTGACGTCTTGATCTGATTCTAGGGCTCAAGAGAGCAACTCGCCATTGCTGAATTCGCAAGTGCTCTGCTCTCCATCCCCAAGCAGCTTGCCGTCAACGCCGCCAAGGATTCCACTGAACTTGTGGCTAAATTACGCTCATACCACAATGCGGCGCAGAAATCACCGCCTGGAGACCCCAAAAAGGCCTTTTTGCGTTATGGGCTTGATCTCCTAAATGGGGAGGTACGCGACAATGTGACTGCTGGGATCCTAGAACCTACAATGGGTAAGACCAAAAGCTTGAAATCTGCTTATGAGGCTGCCATTGCGCTGCTTCGTATTGACGATGCAATCCAATGCGTTCCAGGTGAGCTTGGTGCCAATACATTGCTGGGTGATCTGCTCACGACGCTCGGCAGAGCAACAGGGAGAGCGAGACCCGCATGGACATTAGAGATTTATTGTAGTAATACGAGTTGTAGAGAGCACGTGACAATGAACCGAGTGTTTTACAGAATCATCTGCCTTTGTTCGGTTCCAACGCGTCAAGAAAGGACCTTGCGACTGGTTTGAAGAGCGCAGGTTTGGCTTTTATAATGCAGACAGACCCCTCCTCCCATTCTTTCTTCCCTTCTCTCTGCCAGCGCTTTCAGTCTCTCGTCTGGTTATGTCTTGATGCTGATCTCACTAAGTCAGCTGTCTTCCATGCCGAACGCTATTTTGCGATCGATCACACGAACCATGAATCACGACACCTCTATGCAATTGCCTTGTTTCGCGAGGGCCAGGTCTACTCTGCTTTGAATCTTGTCAATTCAGCTCAGGACAGGCAGTGTACGGGATGCTTGGAGATCAAGGCCAAGTGTTGCACCGCCCTCGGTCGACACAGACATGCAAGAGAAGCGTTAGAGGCAGCGCTCAAAGATGTAGCTTTCGTCAATTCCAGTATGTGAAGCGCCTCTTTCTCCTCGATGTGTTCTAAGAAAGGGTATATATAGCGTTTTCTGCAAGTCGAGTGGCTCATCCCTTCCCTGAAGAAGCGGCACTTCGATGTAGAGCTGGAAATATGGCACTGAAAGGAAATCTTTCTGACAAGGCGTCGCGAAGTTATAGAGAAGCCCTTTTATCCAACCCTTATCTCTGGGAGGCGTTTGAAGGGCTCTGTGCATCGGGTACTTGTTCCATCCTTTTAGCTCGTTTCATAGCATATCCACGATCAGCATGTCATTACAGGGTCTTTTCCTGAAATCGATGAAATATTTCCTCCACGTCCAGTTCCCATCAAGCCAGCGTCTCAGCACGAGGGTCCATCAAAAAACAAACCAACATCTACTGGTGTTGGTTTTTTTACGCCCGATGGTGGAGGCGGCAATCTATTCAAGCCCTGGAAACCGGAAGGTCAACCCAAAGCCGTCCGAATAGGCTCCCGTGATTCACTGTGTGTCAATAAGAGCGTGCCCTGTGGATGAAACGCACTGACATTTTGCTAGTGCTACAAATGAATCTTCATTCTACCCTCTTGAAAACTCCTTCCAACAGCCGCCACCCCCAAATCCTCGAATTACTCGATCACAGCAAGTTAACGTCCCTCTTCAAGCCCATATCTCCCGACCACCCTCTTCTGCCGACGAGGCAGGTCCAGTACCTAAACGGTTGCGCTCGACGTCGCATCAGGCAGAGGCCATCAAACTCAAGGGCAGTAAATTGAACTTGGACGACCCCTCGAATAAGGCACGCGCACGCCCGGCCTTGCTATTTGCTAACATCTTCTCATCTTCCGGTCGTCGTTCTCAGCATGCGGCGCCTTCTAGGAATGTTAATGCTCCTGTCAAAGGGAACACGCAATCTAATGTACCTACCCTCGCTCCTAGAAGGAGTACTCGCTTGCTTGGTGGTAACGCAAAACAGCCTCATCAAACCACAAAGGTAGATATGTTATTCTTTTCGTCTGAATTTCCTGTCCTTGTGATCAATGATTGACTTTGAGCCTTTCTGCCAGCATGGCACTACTCGAGAACGACGGCGACAGGCAAGCAGCACACGAACTGTTTCTGCAGAGTCCGACAAAGACGATGATCTTCTTCCAGGCGGGGATATGAACTACTTGCCATCACCACCGCCGCCACCGCCGCCGCCATTACTATTCCAACGTGAAGTACTTTTTTCCCACAATGCCTGGCCTACTGCCCAGGAAATTTATGAAAATGAGCTGGCGGAATATTATATCTACGACCTGATACGACGCTTTGCCACCGCAACCCGGGCCTTGGCCAGATATGACTGCCGCAAGTGCCTACATGAGCTCACCCAGCTTCCAAAACCTCATCAAAATACACAATGGGTCCTTGCCATGGTTGGCAGGGCTCAATTTGAACAGCAGGATTACTCTTCTGTACGAGTCCTTAATTGTACGCCGATTTCCCTTTTTGACCATTGCACCTCTCAGGCCGAACGTGCCCTCAAAAAGGTGCGGTTTTTGGAACCGCACCGGCTGTGGGATATGGAAGTCTATTCCACCCTTCTGTGGCATCTGCAGAAGACTGTAGATCTGTCCTTTCTGGCGCAAGAACTTCTCAACATTAATCCTCGGTCGCCGCAGGCATGGATTGCTATCGGAAATTTGTTCTCGTTGCAAAAGGAGAAAACACAAGCCCTGGCTTGCTTTCACCGTGCGGCTCAATTAGATCCGTCATGTGCATACGCGTATACATTAAGTGGTCACGAGTCGATTGATGAGGATCTGGATAAGGCAATCACCTTCTTCCAATCAGCACTTCGAGCTGATCCTCGTCATTACAATGCATGGTACGTATCAGCCGTCGCTTATCAAGATGTTAATAGTCCTTATTCTTTAGGTATGGACTGGGGACATGCTACCTACGCAGGAGTAAAGTCCGCCTGGCGGAATACCACTATCGAAAAGCACTCGATATACACCCCAGAAATGCTGTTTTGATGGGATGTGTAGGGATGGTAAGTAGAAGTCATAATAACATTCCCAAAGGATGTATCTGGATCGTCACGTCTTCCGTAGGCTGTCGAGCGTCGTGGTGACCGGCAAGCAGCTCTCGAACTCTTCGACAGAGCAGTACGGCTCGCACCAGAAAACGCATTGGTTCGATACCGCAGAGCGAAAATTCTCGTCTCTATGCGGAAGTACCAGGTGAGTAACGTTCGCAATACTGAGATTATGGCGTAATATGTCACTTCAGCCGGCTATTGGTGATCTGGAAGAGTTGAGAATGATGACGCCAGAAGAGTCGAATGTAGTGTTCCAACTCGCCAAGGTGTACAGGCTTGTCGGGAATGAGGTCAAGTCTGCGCAAATGCTCGCGATTGCACGTGACATCTCGCCGAAAAGTGCGAACAAGATCAAGAAATTGCTGGATACGGCGAAAGACGAGCTTGTCGGGGATGACAAAATGGATGAGGGATGAGTACCGTGTGGTGATAAGCTTGTAGCTATTCGTGGTTGTTCTGTCCCCACTGCATATGATATGACACTGTATGATAAACCCCGTGGAGTCCGAACTGGTTTGACTGACACGTGGGAAAGGGGCTCGCTGATCTGTTTGGTCGTTGTTTGGTGATCGAGTCAGTTGGCCAGGGCGTATATAAGGCTAATATCATCGTGCTTCCTCTTTATCCCTCTTCCTCAGTCCGTCCCCTAATGTCCCACTAAGTTGCCCCCATCCTCCTGCATCCTTTGACTACCCAGTCAGATATCAGACTGTCCGATCCAACCCCGCACCGGAAATGGTCAACAAGCTCATCCGTACTAATAAACACGGAGCCCTCCTCTTTGACCCTGACGTCGTCTATCGTATATAACAGTTGTCCTTCTCCTATTTCTGGTGTGTTTCTGCTCGTTATTCAATGCTCTTAGTCGCGTTAACCTGTACCTATCTGAATGCAGACACTACTCCACACTCCACAACCCACCTACCCAGACGCATTTGTCGTTTCCACATGTCCAACGAAACTTCGCTTCTCTACTCAATAACGCGTTCCAAGCTGCATGAGTCCACTAACAAGGAGCAATGCAGTTTGCATCGCTGGGTGCTGCTCAAGAATTCCATCCTCTCTTCCTCGAGCTTACAGAACGCTGCCGTATCGGAATACTCTGAAACTATCTCTAATGTTAATGAGGAGACAGATGAAGAAGTAGCAGAAGAGACTGTAGTTGATGCATTTATGTTTCCTGACGCTGGAAACTTCGTATCCTCTCGTTCAGCAGAAGCGGAAGCACAGTGGCTTGACTCCTTGTTAGAGACCCTCGCTGAGGACGAAGATGATGATTATCCTTCGGACTCAGACCATCACTCTGCTTTGCCCGTCGATGAGGACGATGACCAGTTGCTCAGTCCCTCGCTGTCGCCTCTGGCTTCCTCTGAGGACCTTTATCAGTCTCGTTTTTTCTCATCTTCTGTTTCTGTGCCATACTCACCCTATTTTGATTCCACTCTTGCCCTTGCTCGTCATTTTGAATCTGCTTTGGACTCTCCTGCTCCCTCTGTTTCAAC
Source organism: Leucocoprinus sp. KB1807203 (assembly GCA_019327925.1). Classification (NCBI taxonomy): domain Eukaryota; kingdom Fungi; phylum Basidiomycota; class Agaricomycetes; order Agaricales; family Agaricaceae; genus Leucocoprinus; species Leucocoprinus sp. KB1807203. Next base: position 143,012 of record JAHTMQ010000037.1, on the reverse strand, counting down.
TTCCATCCAACAAGACGCTCCTCCCTACCATGGTTTCAATGGCATAGAAAGTTCCTCAGTGCCCGATGCTATAGAAGACATGTCTGATGACGAGTCCGACACTGTTTCAACCCCTTCCTTCGGCCGGTCGATTGCCTCCTTATTTTTTGATTCGAATGCCGATTCTGCTTCACCAACCTCATCAACCGAACGTAAAGCTTGGAAGAATTCGTCAAGGTCTAGGCCTCCGCACTATCTAAATCCGTTCGAGTTGGATCCGCTTCCCTTCGCTGATGAATCATCCCATCCTACATTCTACAACGGCCACTGAACGTCGAAGTTCATATCTCACTCTATTTTTCCTCTTGTCACCGTCTCATATGCTTTTCCTTGTATCTCTTCATGTAGCGTAATAGGCTTCTCGCAGTATTGGCTTTCGTACGTATCTTATAACCGCTACCATATGCTTGCCTACCACTCAATACAGTTTTGTTTTATGATTAACCCATTCTCGTCGCACCTCCCGAGGATTCAAGTAACCTACTGTGGTAACGATAGTGTAATTGCTTCCTGCGCCGTAAACCAAGTTTTCGTCAACGTATTGGGTTGGATATATTGGACGGCAATGTTATTGAAAGCAGTAGGCCATGCCTTGGAGAGAGGCAGGAGGTGGCCAACCAATTTAGGCACTATATGTAGTATAATGACTCATGAGCTGGACCACAAGGACCCCACTCACCTATTTTGAACAGATAAGGAACATGCTTTTGCAGCTTGTGAGATGGATTACTGTTAAAAATGATTCCAGAATGCATTCCTCTAGAACGGGCGATGATTTACTTTTCCAGGTAGTCTTCCAGATGATTCGCCAATAATACGAGCATCAGAAGCTGGTCCTGGGACCAATTACCCCTGAAAAGGTTATTGTACAATTCCATGTCACAATGTGGCATGTAACAAATGGTTAAACCCTGTAGCAAATATCCATCGTTCTAGGGTAGTGGTTAAAAAATGAATTGTTGAGCTAGGCAAATAGTGATAGGAGGAAACATGAAAATAGGAGGAACGTACTGAGAGTATCTGAAACTGCAACGATCGAAAGAGTTCAATGTCTTCAGGTGTGAACACGGGATCGTAAATCGATACACTCGTATGATCCTGTATTAGAGAAAAGGGTGAAACGATTTCAGAATAGGACTGCAACATTGTTGACCCACAATATCGAACGCGACACATAATTCAATCAAGAATGCGAGTTGAGCTCTAGAGTTTGGAGAGGCCGAGGGGCTTCCCAGACCCAGGCAGAGTACTGAAACAGAAGACTCCACAGATAGAAATTTGAGAGCCTCCTTTACGATACCTAAAAAAATGCAGCCAGTAAATAAACTCGTCAGTTCAGGTGAAATTGTGCAAATGGCACCACAGACACGAACTCTTGGACTGTGAGAACCAATTACTCTGCACCATGTCATCTCTGATCCCTTGAATCAGCGTCAGAACGGGTTCCTGCCGCTGAGTTCTATTTTTTCTCTTCTTTCGAGACTTGACTGGTGTAAATTCGGTATAGGAGAAAATAGGAACGGGAGTGTCGGCAAGAGATCCGCTCATTCGTAGATGAGAACCCCCCATCATGAACGATCAGACATCATCATTTGCTTGGAAAACAAATAATAGCAATCCTTTTTTGGAGCTTTCTGAACCAGTTCATCAATCTATTAATGAGAGCGTGCATCAATTACCTCAAAGTGTGCAGGGTGGCAGGTTCACCAACATACGTCCGGCCGAGGAACACGTTTTGGGGTATTCAATTCAGATACAAGGTTGTTATCATACAACTTCATAGATGTCCTCGCTGGACTGACGCTACATATATGGCTTTTTCTGAATCTCGAGCGACGGTTCAGATGTTCTTCTGTTATCATCACCCTCGAAAATAGCAGTTTGAGGCCTGTAACGCGTTATTAACAGAACAAGTCTACTATATTCCAAGGAATCTCCGAGTCAGGTGCTTGTATCCATCCTAGAAGCCTTCCATTAAACTCTCAAAAGTCTGTATTTGAATCGAAGAGCGGAAGAGCATATGTGATAGACAATGAAGGAGATGCAGAAGTAATTGCAAGGAAAAATTCAGCTCTATAGAACAGCTAGTGCACTTTCACAGAGATTTGAGGGCCCAAAGGTCATCACCCAGATATGTAGTTGTTTCAACCCCGACGCCTTTATTCGCCTGCTTCATGTCCTCTGTCCCCATTTTTGTGATCCCCACTGCAACAGCGTGCTCCTTCCCTTCTGAAAAGATCCCGACCGGAGTGCCGGCCTGAAGGGCCGCCTCGGCAGGAGGCAATTCACCTCCTTTTGACGTAAGTCCTGGACACATTATCTGCGCACCAGCTAGCACAAAGCGAATGGCTCCTCGATCAATCCTTACGGAAGGTAGGATATAAGGATCTACATGTGGACAAGAAGACATCGTGACAGGACGTCAAAGTGGTGAATGAGCGTTGGTCTTTCTGATCCCTCACAAATTCACTTACATTGATGAAGCAATCTCAGGGTCGGAAAAATGGATTCATCAAAGTGCTGGAAAAATAAGGGTTCCTGCTTCACTGTGTACACTGAAACATGGTCTTTGCTATAAGTGAAGAACAGAAGAAGGTTAGTTGCTCCTCTATCTTTGTCTTATCGCAACTGACCATTTGACCAGCACCAAACCCTCCTTCTTTGGCCAGATGGTCTCCAGCGTCTCAGGTTCTATCTTCCATTGGGAAAGAATACTATTTCTGATCAGACGCTGCACCGAAGACTTAACGGGGGTGTGCCCGGTAACGTCTAAGGTAGGTGTGAATCTACAATCCATTTGAGTAACTGTTAGGTGTCAGAAATCAGAAGATACGGAAAAGACATGCTTTTTGAACATACTGCAAGCAGCGTCACAACTTGACTGGTGGATCAAGACGAGAAAGATAGCTCACTGTTCGGCAAAAGATAAGGATAAAATCATCTCGTGACACTTAGAATAGGGTCGTTGACATTCGGGAGATTTTGCGACTTATGTTATACATTATTGCTAAAAGTACATGAGATTATCATAAGACGGGAGTCAAACCCCGAAAGCAAGACCGCTAGATGGTCAATGATAAACAAGGGTAGAAAGGATCAAATGAACAGGATTCGAACATGAACAAATGGTTAACACAGGAAATAAGATACCGTTCCACCGAAATCACTAGTTTAGGTCTTCATCATCTATTTGATTTGGTTTGAGCATGCCAGGAATCCTTGAGGCCTGTTCGTGAGCAAGTTCTGCCTTCCTTGCATTCTCTGCTTCCTTCTCCTCCAGATACAACTCGGCATTGTCATCTCCTGAGAACTCTTTAAGCTGGATAAGGAAGTCGCGAAGAGCTAGTTTAAAGCGGTTCAAATCATTGTGATACTCGGAGAGAGCCTCAACACAAGACTGGATTTCCGACCTGACCAAAATAAATTAAGCACAGTAAATAGAAAAGGGTAGACGGGAACCATACTTATGTAGATGGGGGAAAGCGTTCTGGAGTAGGTTAGTAGCGTATCCCCGGAGGAATACCGAGTTAGTCATGTTGGGATCAGAAACGACCGCTGGATCATATAGAGGGTTTTGAATGACATTGAGCTCGACAAGCTGGTACATGCGCGCAAGTAAAGCACTCTGGAGCTTGAAGCCACTCTTGTGGTCAGTGTCTGTCAAGACAAAGAAGACGTCTTGGAGGAGACTGAGGTAATATCGTTGGAAGAATGCGCTCGTGATTGCCGGATCTGCGGCATTGGCGAAATTGTTTACGACCTCTAGACAAACTAGAGTGTGTAAGATTAGTATACAAATGAAGAATGTGATATTTCATACGATTAAGGCCTAATTCCGCAATGTCACGCATTGTATGTTTGATCGCCCAGACTATACTGTCCATGAATAACTTAAATTGTTGCGGAGGGATCCCAAGTAATGCTATATAGACTTATCAGCCAATGAAAGGACGATTAGTGGCAATATTGGACCTGGGAAGCAATGGAGGTTGATTGCGCGAAGGAGCTTAAAGAATCCGACACGGTGTTCGGGGAACTCCGCAAAATCTTGGTTAATCATGTTCAAAGTCGGCTCAAAGACAGCATCTAAAATTGGGGAGACTTGTGATGTCAAGAGGCCCTGACTCCAGAGTTAGACACCGAGACACCGAGAGGCTATGGACATGAAATCACTCACCTGTAGGCGAATCATAATCGCAGCCATCACATTCAGAACTTCTGCATCGCGGGCCATGGGAACATTTTGGTTATAATCGCTGAGGACAGCGTCCAAGAGGGGAGGGATGAAGTTACTGGTGATATAGTCGAGGTCTTCTGCTTTTTTGACATAGGTTTCCATTAATTTGAGTATTTCCTTCTTCACAGTCCTCAGCTGCCGGATCTTCGGTGTCCTGGTGACGACAGCCCCTGGAAAGGATGTTCAGCATGGAATGTGAGAGTGATGGAGGTTGCAAACCTTCTTTGTCCACGGCCCCACTAATAAGGCTACTGACAGCTCTATAAAGACCCAACATATCGAAGAATATATGCACTATTTGCGGATTGTAAAAGCTGCCGATAGAGGAGCAAGCAGATACATTAGTCTTCATGATATTGGCAAGGATTTTGATGTTGTCTTGGTTCGAGAGGACATCAAGGCTCTGGGATGCTTGAGCCATGAGAGAGTCCCACTGAATTGGCAATTAAACATGGTAAACTTATAAGCGATATCACTCACAGCATTATTTGGGAGGTCCATTAATTTGGCAATGAGCTTCTCCTGTTGAGGTTTATTGGGCTGGGCGGAAATCATGTAGCCAACGGCTTCGTAGAAAGTATGTACCTAAAATCCTTTGTCAATGACCTGAGAAAATATTGCTTAGATCTTTACTTGTTGAGGAGCTAGATCAACGGTGATTCGATGCAATGAGCGGAGGATATCTTCCACAAATGGCTCGGACTCTCCACTTTGTTGCATGACGAAATGCTTTCTACACTTTTGTGCTATTTTGATGAAAGTATCACAAGCCATATCCTGGACACCTGCAAAACAAACGGGAATCAAGAAATGAAGCAAAGGTTAGATTGTCAGCGCACCTTCGTGAGTCTCGTGCATGAACTCGAAGAGTTTATTGACGACTGTCTTCAAGAACTTCCAGTGCGCTTTAAGGAAGCGTGGATATTGACCGACAATGTACATAATGTCTGACGCCACAACAGCTTTATTGTCCTTACCACGCTTGACCTCACAAAGACCTAGGAGATCCTTGATGACTGTCACCAAGAAACGTTTCTCCGTTTCCTCATCTGAGTTTTTTTGTCAGCCTGATATCAAGAAAACCAGCAAGGGAAGAAGCTCACTCATGGCACCGGATATTGAGCCGATGGCCCAACAAAGAGTGTTGAGATTGTTCCAAGACCACTCCGATCCATCGACTTGCTTGGTGAGCTTCTCGGTGAGGATTGTCTCTGTGTCTGAGACATCTAAGTGGGTGAGATAAACAAGAAGTTCCCTCATGGACTTGTACAATACGATGGTATCTGTCTCCTTCATAAATTCCCGAACAATTTCTCCTTCCTCGTTCTCAACGATGAGTACCTATAGGTGATGACATGAGATCTCGCTATTAGCCCAGAAATTCAAGCTCACCTCTTCTGGTTTGACCATCTTCTCAATAACAACAAGACGCAGATTTGATAGAACGTCGCTGTAGATATTCTTCCGTAGATTCATACCATTGAGCATGTTTTGCCCGTTTGTACCCAAACTAAGGCCTATCAACATACTCGACTCGCCAATGGGTAAGCTCTGGAGTTCCTCATAAAGCTCCGCGACGAGCTTCAACCAGTACTCTAGACAGATCTTGAAAATCTCGCGTTCGTCTACTTGTGACACCTTAACCATGTATAGGTGGGCATTAAGCAACACGTCACGATTTTGTTCAGTCTCAACACAACGAAGATGATTTGTCAAAAAATTGGAAAGGAACAAGGCGAGATTGAGAATTAGTTCTTGTCCGTTATCACCGGAGTCTGTATAAGCCTGAGCAATGTTGGTGTTGGGAGGTATCATTCGATTAACAGAGGTCATGACCATGGCAAATAAGATCACGAATTTGGGATCATATTCGGGTCCAACATTCAGAGCGGCGATTTCGGCAAGGCACTTCAGCGTGATTGTCCGAAATTCCGATGTCTCGAGGAACTACAAGATTAATGCGTAAGTGTGTATTAGCTAGAGTAAAACAACAATTACTCACGCGAGTCAGCAGAAGATCGATGATTTTAGTCTCGAAGATATAACCAAGAGGAATCCAGTTGAGGAAGCGCAACAGAGTTTCTAGTGTTGTCTTAATGAGAGAAGTCTTATTGGTTTCTTCCAAGACCTCGGAACACAGTTTGAAAATCTCTGAAAACTCGCCACACATCTGATTCTTCAGATGTCTAATTTTCGCTTGTACCATTTGCTCAGCGGAAAAATCAAAAATTTCTTCCGAAAGGAGCTTGAGGATGATCATGTTGTTTTCGCATAACGAGATATTAGCTTTTGACGATTCAACTAACTCAGAGATGAAGTTTGGCCAATTCTTCGGCCACTCTTGTTTGAGGATCTATGAAAGGCGTCAAGCAGGCAACGACTCACAAGGAATCAAAAACTATACCTGAACCAGTGCAAGATTCAACTTGTTGATGTAAGTCTTCTCCTTTCTGAAGGAGACTTCATCGGAGGCAGCTTTGAGTATGATATTGACGATAAAATTCCGTATGCCTAAATTGAGTTTGTTGAATGAGCTAAAATAGGTGTGGGAATAAAGTGCTGCACCTTGTCGCTGACCGTCCGGTAGAGTTTTCCACCGTGTCATAATCAACTTTTCCAAGATTTGAAGGCCAATGTACTATGCATTGAACAAATTGTGAATACAGCAATAGGGTGACATAACAAATCACTATACCTTCGACTGAGAGAACGATGATTTATCAAGGATGTCTGGGACTCTTGTCCAAGAGTCGGGGTGTTCCTGGAACTGGGTCAGGACTTGTTGTCCTAGTTGTTGCTTCAAGCTTTGTTGTCAGATCAAATTGAAAAAAAAACGCGTAGAGGAGGCAGCCTTGTTCACCTCAGGTCCAGAACCAGTATAGAATGCCATGACGACATTGTCGAAGTGAGAAACATCGAAATCTCGCGAGAAATCAAGCAGAGCCTGTCGATATGATGAATACGGTCCTTTAAAAGAGACAATGGAACAAAAGCTTACCTCCATAATAGACGGAAAATGGCTATAAGGAGATTAGACAGATATGAGACGCTGAGGGAGTCGTGGTGGAGAACAGATGTGATGTGTTCGTTGGGCAAAGGGGACAGTTCCGTGTAATCGACGATCACGTGATATTGCCATCAGCTGAGTTTTAATGGTGTCTTGCTGATAAGCGTTTCGAATATTGCTCTGAATGAACGACGTGTAGAAATTGTGAAAGGCTTGTCAGAGGCAGAACAATTGCTAGTTATGTCTACTGCCCCTTTTTATGTGACCTCAACATTTCAAGATCATGAAGCTCTCAATTACGTAAAGAGATCACGGTAACAGATGGTGCAAAACTCAATGGAAGATAGTTGTTTTCAGGCTCGAAAGCCTCACTCGTTGTATGTTCGGCTGAGAATGGAAATATATTTTGGAGGGTGGTCGACGACATATATTTGTTGGTCAGTAAGTCACCGGGTTTACCAACATCATGCACCATGTACCTCGCGTAGTCTTCACCTTCCGTAATTGTCAACCTACTGACACTGGAGTGCTACAGTTGACACTTTTCCATTCACTTCGCCAACTCCTCGGGAATAACAGCAGTTGAATTTGTTTCCAAGAAAAGCAAAGAAATTGTCCAAGGGTGCATTCAATTTTTTTAAAGAACCATCAAGCCTCTTGTAGACTCTGGTTCGACCCTGACGATGCTTTTTGGGCATTTGAATTCCCCAATGACAACTGGTATTACCGGCAATGTTGCCTTGAAGGTGTACATCCCTGGCCTACGCTAATTCTATGTAAATTGTACATATACATTTGGGATCTTTAGCATACGGCTGAATATCAATCAGATTTTATCCCCATGCATACTTTCGTAACAATCGGCTCTACACGGTTTGATCTGCTCATTCAAGAAATCTTATCCCCACATACACTTGAGGCACTGAAGAGTCGCAGGTGCACAACGCTCACAGCTCAATGTGGGAATTCTGCATTTGAACAAGCCAGTCTCATTGCCAAAGGAGAGACAGTCAATCTCTCAATTGAGGGCATCCAAGTCGAGCTCTGGAAATTCAAGCCTGCTTTGATAAAAGAGTATGAAAAGGCAGACCTAGTAATTAGTCATGCAGGTTAGAGAAACAATATTATCAGAGGCCTGCGCTCAGTAGACTCACAGGATCGGGGACAATCATCGAGATCTTGCGCCTACCAAGACCACTCATTGTAGTACCCAACCCAACACTCCTTCATAACCACCAAGAAGAATTAGCCCACGCATTGGAAGCACAAAAGTATCTGACGTCGTCCACCGTCGAGTGAGTCCTGCTTCTACAACTGAGAGCTAGAACTCAAACTACCACAGGAACCTTGCAAAAACGATCTTCGAGTTCGATGACGAAGAAATTACTCCATTTCCTGCGTTCGACGGAAGTAGGTTCAGCCGGCTATTGGATGAAGAGATGGGGTTCGTATGAGTGATCTCTTGTGATCGAATACATTGGCTATCCCTTGACTATCATCTTCTCGAAATTCTTATGGCGCCGAAAGTTGTCTCCGAAGTGACAATAGACCTTGACCCGGAGACATATGAAACACAAAATGTGCATGTAATTTATGATCAAATTGCTAGTCATTTTTCAAGCACGAGATATAAAGTAACAAAAGGTTACCACCTCACCTTGCCTGTCCCCTTCCTTAACATTACCCTTAGCCCTGGCCGATCATCGTCAAATTCCTGTCTGAGCTGCCTGATGGCTGGCTCGGACTTGACTCTGGGACTGGAAATGGAAAATATCTACTGTTGGACCGGCAGGGCAGTATCCGAATGGTTGGACTTGACCATAGCATCAATTTACTGAAGATTGCCCAACAAGCCGGGGGAAAGACACGAGAGGTGGTCCTCGGAAATGTCCTTAGCTTCTGCTGGAGGAAACACGCTTTTGTACGTGAACAAAATTCAAAGGAGAAGCTGCCGATCTGAGGGAATTCAGGACTACGCTATTTCAATAGCAACAATCCATCACCTTGCTACTCCTCGAAGAAGGATGCTAGCTGTACAGGCGAGTACAAAGTTTTCTATGAGCAGATAGCAATTCAAGCTATGAAATTCACAGCGTCTCCTGCAAACTGTATCTCCAGAGCATGGCCGAGTTCTCATCTATGTCTGGGCCATCGAACAAGATGAGCTCTCGAAAAGAATCATCCCGCAAGGAGAATCTGATAACAAGGTAGGAAGAGATGTGATCGTGCCTTGGGTCTTATCGAATGCTCCCAACGCCACCGATTCATCAGAGGATGGCAAGGGTCAAGTCTACAATCGTTACTACCACATGTTTTCTAGAGGTGAATTGAGAGGCCTTGTCATAGAAGCCGCGACCGGACTTGGTCTTGTAGTGGGTGTCGCAGCTGGACAACCCTCATCAACACAAGGAGTAGAGATTGTCCAGGATAGTTGGGAAAGATCAAATTATTATGTAGAGCTCAGATGTTGGAGAGTTGCTTGATCACGGATCTTTATGCCAGATTGCCCAGTTAAAAAGAAGAAAATTAATTGTAAAGATACATCAAATTCACTCGCTAGCTGCCATGACTAGCAGAACATCAGTATGGGCAGATGGTCAGGCATGGCAGGAAACTCACTGGCATTGATCAAATCACCTCCACTGTCCCGCAATGCCCGTACTGCTTTTGACCTCGAGCAGTTTACTTGTTGCATGACGAGATCAATGTCCTTGGGGTCAACACCAGTTTCATCTATAGGCCCATCATCCTCAATTTCCTTGAGTTCAGGCACTTCATCGTCGTCACCAGGAGTCCCAGCAGTAACCGTTTCAAGAGCAGCGGCATTAGCTGCACTGGAAGCGAGTTGCTGAGCGGCGGAGAGTTGGGCATGGGAGTTCATATCTTCAATCTATAAAATGTCGTATGCTCAGCCAGCAAATTAGGCTAAGAGGATACTCACCTTGGCTTCACCAAAGACAATGTAGCAGTCATTGTTGGGTAGCTTGTAGACATCTGGATACACCATCACCAAGAGAACCTGCCATTCATTAGATGTATCTATCCCATTCAAGACTTCAAACCTACATTTTTGGGTCGCCTAATTGTGACACGGGTAATGCCATTGACCTTTACCAAACCCAGACCATGTAGCACCTTGCGAGCCTTGCGTTCAGAACGAGATTGGATTTTTTCAAGGGCGGCATTGGAAGCAGGATCTTCCTCTTGTTCGCGCTCGGGCTCATGATTCTCATGGTCAGAGTGATCGGAGGTAACTTCCTCGATGTGGGCGGACATCTGATAGGAAGGAGTATCAGCACATCTCGAACCTCGAGATAACATCCATCTCTAGAGACAGGAAGTAGCATAACAAAAGCTCGCTCGTCCAAAGTAAAGGGTTTGACGAAACATACCTTTTAGATACAAGGCGAAATTAGCGAGCTAGATGGCACGAACGACGACGACGACGTAGAGTCCATTTTCAGAACACTGTTTGGGACTGATGGGATCTGCTTGGCAGAATCCCTCCAGGTAAACTAATTACTTGCCAAATTGATTAGATTCCAGTTTCATTGCGATGCCCAATAGCCTCTGCCGCCAAATCCAGAATGTTCTTGATAGTGCACCCGATGCTCTGCCGCTCAATGAACTTTTAAATCTCGTCGGTGACTTTGTTGTGGAGTGCTCATCCCCCGATGCACCAGAGGGTTTGATTGTGCAATTTCATGATGAGCTTGAGGCTACCTTTCATGATTCCGTCGACTACTCCAACGTTCGTCAGGTGGAGACATTTTTGACAATATTGCATCATCTTGCTCCTGTAATGTCGCCGACGTCTATCATCTCGTGGTTTGAAGTGGTCTTCCGGCCCGCCTTGCGCGAGCCTAGATTGGCAACCACACCTCTCAACTACGCCAAAGAACTCATTGTTCAGGCTCTAAAAATCAATCAAGGTGTCTATTCAGACGCAACTCCAAATTATACAGAACAGGTGACAGGCTTTCGGAGACGACTTTATGAGCTGTATCTGTTAGATGCGTTTAACGAGGGGTCGAAGGATGACGTTCTGGAATGGACCAGCCTAGAAGAAGAGGAACGGCAAAAACTTTCATGTTGGAAAGAGAACTTGGAGGATATCCTGATCAGATATGGGTCGGAAAATCCTGAGGTAGATCTCTTTATGACTTATCATTAATTTCAGCATTGATAGCATTACAGGACCTTTTCACAGAGATACTTGGTTACTTTTCAAAACCATCCGCCAGGCTACAGCTCTTCACTCTCCTCAATCTTCTTTCGTCACATTCATCGTATTCGCTCATTGTCCACGTGCTGTCAAAGCACCAGCTCTTTCACTATCTCCTTCTTTCCATGCTCCTTGACAATTCCTCAACTGTCTGCTCAGCAGGATTAACATTTCTTGCCAAATCGCTTCCCTATCTCGCAGTGCATGCACGCGAACAGCTCAGACATTACGTGCCCTACTTCCTTGCCATCCTTGCTAGAACTCTATGCTGGAAGAAACGATATCCATTTATGCCAGGGGCTGATGGGGATTCTCCGGATCCACAGTTTGAAAGAGAGCTTGCTGGGATCACTCAAAAAATTCTACATGTCCGACCTGATCTAGAGTGGCACCGACTTGAAATGACATTCAGCTCTATGGTTTCACTGCCCCCCAACTCACGGCCATTCTTTTCTTTTCTTTACTATCTATATCCATCTAATGTCCTTGGATTTCTTCGAGACCCTGTCATGTTCCTCGTCTCATATGGTATTGACAGTCCTTATATGGAGAGCTGGAAAGATGCTTTCGATGAAGACGAGGTCAGACGGAAGAGCGAGGTATGTGCGAGTCCCCTGAGATCAAATTGTATCTAATGGTCAATCCAATAGAACCTTCTTCGAGAACATATCTGTCATCCGCTTCTGATCTGGAGGGATGCAGCAAAAGAACAGTCCTCGCCTGAGTTTTGGTCAAAATATGATACAGCACGTATTGCTAGCGAAGCAATGATGATGGACATCCGGAACCTAGCTGTAGGCTTGCGAGAGCGATATGGGTCCCAACGATTTTCCTCCATGTAGTGAGGAGACAGAGACGGAACAAGGAGACGTGGCACAGAGTGGGCCAGGTGGCGAGGCTGAGCGGGTAATTCTCGAAGAGAATCAACTCTAGAGTCATCAAGTGAACGCTCTCGCTTCATTGCGCCATTAGACTTATCGAATGGTCGCGTCGTGATTTCACTGGCCGACATGGTGGACGTGACCAATGCTTTGAAGACTAACATTGATGTGGAGTTTATCACTCCAGATATACAGCGGATTGATTCTCTGCCTTCACGGTCACCCTCTCCTGTAAAACGCGAGAGAGTGATCTCTTCAAGATCAGCACCTGAAGCTGAGTATGGTATGGGGAATGCTGTGCATGCAGTTGCAGGCTTACAACGGGAGGTTCTGTTACTGCGGAATGAGCTCAATTTCGAATTGTGGATACAGAGGGAAAATGTTAAGCATGTAGGAAGATTATACCAAGATCGGATTCTAATGAAAAGTGCAGAAGCAGAACGTCAAGGCCTCGTACGTGCGTTATCAATCCGATGGTTTGCTATTAGTGAAGGTATACCTCAATGCAGTACAACAAATTACGCAAGTATCGCTCACAGGCCATTACCCTTGAGAGCGAACTACGCGACAGCAAACAACAGGCAACTTCTGCGAAGAGCAAGTATGCTGAGTGGAACACAGAGCTACAGCAGAGACTAAAGGAACTTCGTGAGGAGAAAAAAACATGGATATCCGAGGCAGCCACACTTCGAAGTGCCGAGAAAGAAGCCAAGGTACTGCATTTTTACACGTCCAGCCACGTCTCTACATGACTTGCACCATGTTCAGGCTTTGTTTGCTGCACAGGCCAAGCTTCTGGCCGAAGCGACAGAACATGTTTTCCAGCTACAAACGCAGAAGAAAGAAAATCAACACAAAATTGACAGACTGCATGACTATGAACAACAAATCGAGCAACATCTCAAGATTCGTGATCTCTGGTTCGGCATCATGAACTTCTAGTATATTTCTCTTCCTTATTCCTCCTTTATTAAGGAAGTGCGATTATGCCAAGTTCAATGCTCGTGGAGAACAGCTGGTCGACATGGAGAACAACATTCAACAGTTCAAATTGCGTCTCGAAAGTTATGAAAAGACCCTCAAAGACATGGAAGAACGCGCTTGGTAAACACTTTTACTTTTGTACAAGATGTTCACCAACTTCTTTTGTTTCAGCGTTGACCGCCGTCAAATTCGAAGTTTAGAAGCGAAGCTCTCAATAGCGAACAAAAGAGCAGAGAACAATCGACCTTTCACTGAAGAAGGTTTACGAGCCTTCGCGGCAGAAAAGGTTGCTCTGAAAGAGTCGAATACAAGGCTGAAGGGAGAAAATGATGAACTCAGAGAAGAAACAGAGGAGTTGAGAGCAATGGTCGAAGTACTGAGAGCTCAGGTTACGGGAGAAAAGGGCTTGGGCTCAGAGACCAAGCCCCCACCGCCTATAGGATAAATAGCTGTACGTGTGGTACACCTCTGATGCTACAGTAGCTCTTGATCGGTGCTGTTTTACGATAGCCAATACACCATGATAAAATATCTTGCTTTGTGGTAGAAGCTTCTAGGGACACGAGAGTGTTATCAAATAAAAGATTCAGACCATCGACAGTAAATTCCAGAAGGTTCGATGACGGATTCAGTAATGATACCATTTTGGGCAAATTTCAGATCCTTCGAGAACTGAAAATTTGGAACACTTAAAGGCGCGCGCGAAACCTTCATCTTTTTTACACCTCCCTTTACCCTTTACCCTTTACCCCATCTCATTCTAGTGTTGAAAAAGTAAGTGTGTCAGTTTGTCTGATGGTACAAGCCCTCGTTTACAGTCCTTTGTAGAAATGTCTGCTGTTCCAGAAAGCTTTGGCTTCCAGGCTGAGATAAGTCAGCTCCTCGACCTCATCATTAGTAGGTATTCCCATCCTTCGTAGAGCATCAGTGCATTGATTCCATGTTCCAGACACGTTCTACTCCAACAAGGAGATCTTCCTTAGAGAGTTGATCTCCAATGCCTCTGATGCCCTCGATAAAATTCGTTATGCATCATTGACTGATTCCTCGGCCCTTGATGCTGAGAAGGAACTTTTTGTTCGCATCATCCCCGACAAGGAGAACAAGACCCTTTCCATCCGTGATTCTGGAATTGGTATGACAAAGGCCGACCTGGTCAACAACCTTGGTACTATTGCAAAGTCGGGCACAAAGGTTAGTGATACGTAGTTATCGTCGAAGGACCGTTTCTGATTCCTTTCCCCAGGGTTTCATGGAGGCTCTTAGTGCTGGTGCTGATATATCAATGATCGGCCAGTTTGGTGTCGGTTTCTATTCTGCTTACCTCGTCGCCGAAAATGTGCAGGTTATCTCCAAGCACAATGATGACGAGCAGTATATCTGGGAATCGGCTGCTGGTGGTACTTTCACCATTACTCTTGATACTGTCAACCCTCCTCTGGGTCGCGGTACTGAGATTCGCCTCCGCCTGAAGGAGGATCAATATGAATATCTTGAGGAGAAGAAGATTAAGGATATTGTCAAGAAGCACTCCGAATTTATCTCTTACCCTATTCAACTCGTCGTCACAAAGGAAGTTGAAAAGGTGCGCGTACGCTCATATGGAGTTACATTCTTATAACTGATGTTTATACTAGGAGGTTGAAGATGATGAGGAGGTTAAGGAGGAGGGCGAGCAGTCTAAGATTGAGGAAGTTGACGAAGACGAGGAGGGCAAGGAGAAGAAAAAGAAAAAGACTATCAAGGAGAAGGAAGTCACCAATGAAGAACTCAACAAGACCAAGCCCATCTGGACTCGCAACCCCAACGAAATCACCACTGAGGAGTATAGCTCCTTCTACAAAAGCTTAACCAACGACTGGGAAGACCATCTCGCCGTTAAGCATTTCTCAGTTGAAGGTCAGCTCGAGTTCAAGGCTATCTTGTTCATTCCCAAACGGTACGTCGACTTGATTCCGACCTTATCACTTGATGTTGAATTGTCTCTTCAGTGCTCCTTTCGATCTCTTCGAACAGAAGAAGAAGCGTAACAACATCAAGCTCTACGTCCGCCGTGTCTTCATCATGGACGACTGCGAGGAGCTCATCCCCGAGTACCTTAACTTTGTCAAGGGTATCGTTGATTCTGAGGATCTTCCACTTAACATTTCCCGTGAGACTCTTCAGCAAAATAAGATTCTGAAGGTCATTCGCAAGAATCTTGTCAAGAAGGCGCTTGACCTCATTAGTGAAGTCGCTGAGGACAAAGATAATTACAACAAGTTCTGGGAGGCCTTTGGCAAGAACATTAAGCTCGGTATCCATGAGGATGCACAGAACCGCAGCAAGCTTGCGGAATATCTCCGTTTCCACTCCACCAAGTCTCTTGATGAGCAGACTTCCCTTAAGGGTATGTTCTTTGTTTGTCAAAGCTGAGGCGTGTTAATCAGAGATTTTCAGACTACATCACTCGCATGCCCGAGGTCCAAAAGTCTATCTACTATCTGACCGGTGAATCGCTTGCTGCAACCAAGGAATCGCCGTTCTTGGAGGTTCTCAAGAAGAAAGGCTTTGAAGTATTACTTCTCGTTGATCCCATTGATGAGTATGCCATCACTCAGTTGAAGGAGTTTGAAGGCAAGAAGCTCGTTTGCGTGTCAAAGGAGGGTCTCGAGCTCGAGGAGACTGAAGAGGAGAAGGCTACTCGGGAGGCTCAAGTCCAAGAGTTCAACGAGCTCTGCTCAACTGTCAAGGACGCTCTTGGTGATCGCGTCGAGAAAGTTGTTATCTCAAATCGTATTGCAGACTCGCCATGCGTTTTGGTCACAGGGCAATTTGGTTGGTCCTCGAACATGGTAAAGAATCCCAGTTCCTGTGTTACAGAATGGAATCTGACGTGTATTTATAGGAGCGAATCATGAAGGCTCAGGCCCTCCGTGATTCTTCGATGTCGTCGTATATGGCCTCGAAGAAGACATTAGAGTTGAATGCGCAGAACAACATCGTCAAGGAGCTGAATAAGAAGGTGAAGGAGGACAAGGCGGACAAGTCCGTGCGGGATCTGACCTTCCTGCTGTTCGAGACTGCTCTGCTTACGTCTGGATTCTCGCTCGACGATCCGACATTGTTTGCGAAGCGCATTTACCGCATGATTTCTCTTGGTTTAGATGTTGATGAAGATGAGGAAGTTGCTGCCCCTGAGCCTGCTGCGGCACCTGCCGCTGCCGAAGCGTCTTCGACCTCGGCCATGGAGGAGATTGATTAGAGTTGATCTTTTTTGTTTTCTGTTTCATCTTGTTGCATTGCTGTCATATCAATCATTACTGCGTTACAATATCATCATCATTTGTCTTAGTTGCGAAACGCACTTTATGACTCGAGCCCTGACTACGAGTAAGGTGCTTCGTGTGAGCCTCGTGTTTGGCGAGTCAGGAGCTGCTACCGGATGATTACATAATGTGGAGAGGGGTGGGTGAGATTGGCGTTTATATGTTGGATCGACCATGTTCTCCTGCTAGAATGCCTGGCCTTACCCTTCCCCAATCTCTGCTCCCTGCCGTTGAGGACGTCGACGGCAACTTGTCCTGTCATTTCCCGGTGAGCACAATGTTGTCGATGCGCACCGGCCTCGTGCTCACCCCCTTCACAGTCCCTTCCTCGTTTCAAGTCTCCTCCCCATCCCTCTGGTCCTTGTGCCGCTGTGTGTCCTTTTTTTCTTTGTGTTGTGGCTGACACTGACCTCACGACCCAGCCTCCATGTTCGCCCAGTCCGCACCGCAGGGCAAGGCCACTTTGCGTGCAGACCATCCGCCGCCGTCGCCAGGCATCACGCGTCAAATACCAGCCAGAACCTCTGCCTCTGCACGCCTTTGATAAGCTACCGTGGATAGCTTCTCTTGATGTGTCCCCCAGTGAATTCGCTCACCCAGCCGACATCGCTGATCTCTCTACCCTTCCCCATGCTGGCCCTGGCCCCATTCGCCGTCAAAGACCCTTACTCAAGTCCAGTCCCTTTTCCACTCCTCAATCCCCCTCCCGGTCCACCCATGACGACCCTGACGATTTGTTCCACCATCTCATCTGTAATTTATCAGCTCGCAATATCCCTTCCCGGCCCTCAACGCCGGCCCCTAGATTTGACTTTGATCCCACTCGCGTTACGTTTCGTCACCTCATGCCAGTCCACATCGACGATGACGATGTCTAATCTCAACCGTTCACCCATCGCCACCGACCTCGCTCGATGGCATATCTGCCTCTGTTTGTAATCCACTTTCTGGCCGCGCTTTCGCCTCTGTCTACTACGACGTGACTTGATCTGCTCTTCATTTGACCTCCTCTGGCTCGTTCATAATACGCCACATGAATCCATTTGCATCGTATGTAACGCCTAATCTCAATGCTCTAGAACCACATTATCATATCTGCTTATTGTACTTGCCC
This sequence comes from Leucocoprinus sp. KB1807203, assembly GCA_019327925.1. Classification (NCBI taxonomy): domain Eukaryota; kingdom Fungi; phylum Basidiomycota; class Agaricomycetes; order Agaricales; family Agaricaceae; genus Leucocoprinus; species Leucocoprinus sp. KB1807203. The sequence goes on along the minus strand of JAHTMQ010000037.1, from coordinate 125,217 downwards.
CTTTATAACCTCGCTGTTTTCATCTACTCCTGATTTATTGTCTGTATGTATGTACTCTTCTGATCTCTTCCACCTCCTGTATCGGCGGCTTCTTTCCGAGTCAGCCTTTGCCTTTACGATCTCAAGGACTATATCGATCCCACTGTGTGGACCACTGTGTGGACCTGTGTCTTTTTTACTAGTACTGTGTACTTTTTGCATGCATCTGCTCCGTATGAATAAATTTTCTGCATGTAGTGATGATGATTATGTGATCCACTTAAAGATTATGTGACGGATTGAGTCAGGTTTCTAATCGCCAATGATGTCAGCCGAATCGCCTCGCCTCATCAACTTTGGTGCAGGGCCTTCTGCTCTGCCGGATTCTGTCCTAGAGGAGGCAACAAAAGGCCTTTTCAATTTCGGCAATACAGGAGTCGGGATTGCCGAGATTTCACATCGTTCACCCGAATTTACAGCTTTCCTGTCCGATGTCACGGCACTTGTCCGGTTGCAGCTTTCCGTTCCGCCCACACATTCCATCTTGTTCACTCAAGGTGGCGGAACTGCGCAGTTTTCTGCTGTCGTACTCAACCTTCTCGCTCGCCATCGCCTGTTGTTTCCCGATTTGGAGAACAGGTCTTTGGATTATGTCCTTACTGGTTCTTGGAGCAAGTCTGCTTATGAAGAGGGATGCAGGTTGTCTGACAATGGAGGCAACTATATCGTCAATGTCGCAACGGACGGACGGAACTACTCGGAAGATAAAAAATCCTTTGATTCAATTCCTCCGCACGAATCGTACAAATTCTCGGAAAACCCAGCGTTAATCTATTACTGCGAGAATGAGACCATTGACGGGGTTCAGTTCAGGCATGACGTGGAGTCGGTGGACAAGGACGACAAATCCGTTCAGGGGACGTTCCCGTTCCATTTATTACCCCAAGATAGACTCGTCCCCCTAGTCGGGGATTATTCTTCGAGTTTTATGTCGAGGCCTATTCCTAGACTCGCGGATCACGCTGTTATTTTTGCTGGAGCTCAGAAAAACATCGGCCCCGCGGGACTGACGATCTTGATTGTGAGAAATGATTGTATCGTCGATGTTGATGCTGCCGTAACGTTCCATGCACAACCTGTGCCACGGATGATGGCGTACAAGACCCTTGCGGACTCGAAGAGCGTGTACAATACTCCTCCTGTGCTGTCCATCTATATATCCGGTTTAGTATTGAAAAGGAGCAGCGAATTAGGAGGTGTTGAATATTATGAAGCTTTGAATAGAAGGAAAGCACAAAAGGTCTATGGGGCGCTGAGGGATGGTGAGGAGAAAGGCGTGTTTAAGGGACGTGTACAGCCAGAATCGGCAAGTTGGATGAATGTTGTGTTTACGGTGCTTGATAAGGACAAGGAAAAAGCGTTTTTGGAAGGTGCAGAGGTTAGGGGGATGACAGGGATCAAGGGTCACCGGTGGGTTCTTTTACGCTGTCTTTAACCTTTTTTTACTGATGTGCGTGGCGATCATTTTGATTCTATGTCAAAGTTCTGTTGGAGGTAATCTTTTTCTTTCGAGTCACCTTTCAGATGGTTGGCTGATAAATATGTGATCTAGGTATTCGTGTGTCCTTATATAATGCTATAACAGAGGCACAAACCGATAAACTCGTTGCATACATGCACGAATTCATCGCCTCGCAGTCAACGTAAATATAATTTGACATGGTGTCAGGAGGCTTCAGAGCCCTGCAGAAGCATTCACATTCCAGATTCCAGGATTATGTAGGATTTTCATTGTAATGGTCTCACGAAACGATCACTTATCATTATATAGTTTCGAATACCACGTAAGTACTAAGTCACTTTGCCGGAGTGGTTAACGGGATCGCCTGCTACTTAATTCGATTAAGTTGTCAGCGGTTGGTCTTTGACCGCGAGTGTTCGAATCGCTCAGGTGACGTTAATTTTTGTGCTTTTCTGACAAACTTATTATCATTATGTTCGTCCCCGGGTTCATATATAACCTCTTGCTGTTCCAATACATTGAAGTGTATATAGGGGTTTATGAACAAAATTCATCTCAGGAGGTTATTGAAATCCATTCTGCTTCGTTCCCTTCTATCGCCATGATCATATACAAAGAATTCCTTATCTAGGGGTTACACACGAAGGCCCAATCCTGAAGGAACCTTCTCGGTGGTCATGCCCTGGCATGCTTCGAGAGATCACTATTAATTCTGTAACCCCTAAAGTTTGATTGAATTAAAGTACGCCCAGATCAGTGGTTAATGAACAGAGCACAAGGCTATGAGGTAAACCATTTAGGGGTAGAGGGAAAGTCCTAAAGCTTGAATCTTCTTTCAGGAGATAGTCAATCAATAGGAAGGAAAAATGACGTTTAACTTCTTTTGGATAGGTGTTGCTATATACATTGAGCCAAGGAAAGGTCGGGAGGTAAGAATAAATAGAAAAAACAGCGACCACAATGCTACATATATAGCGGAATGAATATAACTACTTATATCTACCACATAGGTAGCTGCCCCATGGCTGAGTTGGTTACAGCGTCCGACTGTTATGTCTACATCGTAGTTATGCTATCGGAAGGTCATGAGTTCGAGCCTCATTGGGGCAGTCTTCTTGCTTGGGTTTTTTTCTATCATAAAGAAACCGTTTCAGCGTTCCTCAGCTATTCCTCTATCCCTCTACTCAAATTCAATATATAATATTTCAGTATTATTAAACGGAATACGGATGACGGCTACTATTTTTCTAACATATTTAGTCACCGTGTCAGCTCCATCTATTCTTCATGTTGACTATTGGCAGAGATAGCTCAGAGAGTTTACACAGGAGTCATTCCGACGACAAAGGTACTTCTCCCTGTGCGAGGGAGTATCAATATCCTTTCGGCACCGTGCGCCTGGAACACTTCCGTTGTAGGCACAGCCATAGAACTCGTATCAAGCGCTGAGATATTGATTGTGGGCAGTGACAGCTCTCCGTGATGCAGTGCCAAAAGAGTCACTCGAGTGGTGAATGAACCTTTATCCTAAGGAGAAGCGCCAAGTGTCAGTTGGTGTTGATTGAGGAGTCAGAAAAAAACCCTGGTTATGTATTCACCTTCGCCACAAATTCACCCTGTTTCGGACCGCTAATTAGCCAGTCCCGAATAATTTCGTCAATATTGTACCACATCGAGAACTCCTGGCTACGGTCATTCGCACTTGGGCTCCAATGGAAAGAAGTGTCTATCCTGAGCTCTGCCGAAATTGGTTGTCCAGCATACAAAGGCGGCATCGATCCCGAGTTTTTGACACTACCAAACGGCGTTCCCAAAATCGTGATGCGTGCTGCCGCCACAATCTGAATGATATAGAAATGGAGAATCAATCAAGACAGCTCATAAGACGACGAATGTGGCGCACGCACTTGCATTTGGGGCACATCGACAGGTATCCTGATCTCTCGCCAGTTTCCTTGAATACTGTCACAAAGCTTATGTCGTGCTAGCGCCTAGCACTTTGAGTATATTTGAAGGAGGAGGAGGATATATTGACTTACTTTTGTTATAGTGCTCAATCTATCACCGAAAGCAGAATCTTGGGGCACCTCTGGAACGACAAGTTCACCTGTGACCCTGTAAAGTTCGGCCCAAGAAGTATCGACTCTAAACGCTTCGACAAAATGATTGACCAGAGGTATAAATAGGCTTTTTAACTCGTCTTGACTTAAAACCCGCTTGACTTCTGTCTCAATCAAGTCTTTCACTTCTACACGGCCATCAGATGAAGAGCATCAGAAACATTTTGATTTACCGTTACGAAGAAGGCGGTATTTGATTATAAGAGTAAGAGATTCTTGTACTTGGAGGAGTTGAGTGAGGAGTCCACTTGTCAGTTTGGTCAGGAGACATACCAGGACCCGATAACGAATCTATAGCGAACAAGAAATTTGCGGGCTGTGCTGGCGTCACCATCTTTTTTGTGTTGGTTATCGTGACTATAGAGAAGGATATGCACTTGCTTACAACAATCTTTGAAACAGAAGAGGGAGATACGATAGTGACACCTTCAATACCGTTTGAAGGCATTTCCAGCTCCGCCGATGCAATTCGGATATGTTGATGACTCGTCGTAGAGACGGTATACTTAGAGATCAATCTACTCCGCAACAAGGTTAAAATGGAAGGCGTCGAATAATAGGGATCCCTAACCTAGATCCTCTGAAAAAATCTTGTACATTGACCGATAGCGGTAATGTCGTGGATAACACCCGTGTCAAAAATAGCTTACGCTCCAGACACGGCTGCTCTCTTGTAACGTACTCTATTTCAATTTCAATTTTCTGTTTATCGAGTCAACGAGTCAAGGGATTATTTTTCTTAAACACCTGTTACCCACCAAGTCATGCAGAGCAGAGGCGTTGGAATGTGGAAGAATCAAGGGGTACTCCTTCTCTCGTTGAAGGTTCTGTAAAACAAGTCCGTCGTCATCGGATTCCATCATTCGTTCTTGGCCTATTAGTTATGTGTGATCAGAAATATCTCGTATCGGTCAGGAGACAGGGTACCTTCAGTACGAGCCTCCTTGTATTTCCATAGTATATTTGGACAAGCAAGGCGTAGTTTCAAGCGATCTATATCATTCCTTCCTGTTGAGATAGTCAACAACATGGTTGGCGATTTGCCTAGCTCAACTATGGTCGGTATCAGTAATGGATCATTGGATGTTGCACATCATACGTACTCCGAGGTGATTGGTCTACCGAGATGTAGAGTGCGTGGATATCTCGTGGAACGCATATGACATTGCGCTGTTTATCCAATGTTGACATCTTGACTCCTCGGTTATCCCAGTGAAGTACGAGTTTTCCAATACGGATCTCAGTGGCCTGGATGAGGTATTTGCCCATTGTGATTGACTAAGGGGGCGGTAGCGTTTGAATGTCTTGAATATAATGACATCGGCACTTACTGGACAAAAAAGTCGTAGTACATTCTTACCAGGTGATAAGTTTGAGGATGGAGCTGTAAAGCAAAACTTTTCGGACTCGCGACCAAATACAGTGATCTGAACGTTGCTGGTAGCCAAACTCTAATCTGAATGTTAACGTGGAGAATTGTCACGAAGATATTCCGAGTAACACACGCAAGGGAGCTGGTTGGAAACGTTCAGATTGACATATGCACCATCTTGCGTCCCCGCAAGTTCAATGTCTGGTGCTATTTCTGGAGTTAGAATATGATGTTCAGGTAGAACAGTTTCTACAAAACAATAAATTGAGTCACAACTTGCCGGAAGTTAAACAGACCTACCTGACCCCAGATCGTGGGCAGCGTCAATCAAACAAGATACTAGTCTACTGATATAGTCCGTTTTATCAGTGTCATGAACCAGCAAGTCGCAACCTTGGCATCCAACAAAGTTACGAAGATACGAGAGCACATTGTGCATCCATTGTTTGTCTTTTGGTTGCTTCATTTTATCATGCGTATCAAGAGCCCGCGAAAGCATGTAAGACTCTAGTCCGGCCCATGTATGCGGTGCATAATGAACGGGGAGGGAACTATAGGTAGAGAAGGCGCTACTATATCGTTCTCGATGCCTGCATGGACAGGTGAATCAGCGATTGGATCATACTCCGAGATGTTGAAGATGTACAAATCAAGTGCAGCCAGACTCCCATGGAGTTTAAGGGCAGATTTCCTCCGCCCTGCTTTTGTATATGCCGAGATTGCGCGGTTTGTGACGTCAATGTAAAGTTTATAGAAGTCCTCTCGATTATTTGTCGCCCTTAACAAATCCTCGTTACTGATTGATGTATCAGAACTACTCTTGGAGACAGCATTCCCTGAAGAAAGTTTAACAGAAAATGGGGGATTTGAAGGTAGATGTCCAGCTCGGACGCCAATTATGTCAAGCTGAGATTTTGTCTGATGAGAATGGTCACATTCAAAGCTCACACCGGTACCGACCTGACGCCGTGCCGTCTCGTATAACTCTCCTTTGCTCGCGTATAGTGAATTAAGTTTGCCTCCATCTGCTCCGACAGGAAACCAGGCGTCATATTGTTGAACAATGCTGAGGGAAGAAGAATATATCCATGATTCAACGAAGAACAACGGAAGTGAATCCTAAGGACTCGCGAGATTGGGTCCAAGGGTATCCAAGTAGATAAACTGAGTCCACTTACAACTATTGTTCGAAGGCGTTGACTGAACCGGGCAAGAAAGCTCAATGCATTAGTTGCGATATCATTGATCCTCCCTAATTTCGCGAGAAGCTCGCATTGCCGTGCAAGAATAAAGATCCTGAGGTCGAAGACGGAAATTGTATTGGCTAAAATGAGGTCCCGATAGGGCTTCTTGGTGACTGACAGTAGTGGTAGTGTGTCGTCCTTGGATGCAACGTCAATTAGGGGACCGAACCAAGAGAAATTCTTCTCCCTCCAGATGTGACTAAATGATCGTTCGAGCTCTTTAAATTGCAGCAATGCTTCTTCAAGAAGGTCCATTCCTTCGTAAGTGCTCGCCAAGCTTTCCTGACATTAGTAAGTCAAAAGTGCTCTTCAAGAAATCCGGAGCTCACTTTCAGGATGAAAAACGTACAGAAATTCCAGCCGGGCATCTGCCGCTGACTCTCTGACCGCCTGACCTCTTCTTTGCGTTGATGGACAGAGGCATCAAATGCAAACATGAGGCAGTCCTTCACTTTGTTGCCAAATTCTCCCCAGACCAAAGGACTGTCGTTCGCTGCTGACCATGTAACCTGGATACACCTAGACATATCTCATCAGATGTTCAAAGTCTGTAGTAGCAGCATCCTACCTACCTATCACGCTTGTCCTGATTAAAATCTGTTTTCAATTTGTCCAAGACCGATCCTTTAAGATGGAAGAGCTTCCCTCCACTCGGAGCCGGAATATCACCCTTGACAAGATGTAGAATGAGCCATTCTTGATTTTTGCGCGAAGTCACGGTATTGTGCCAGTCCTTGACCTGCTTTTTCACAGTGGTTTTGTATGTTTCAAGATCTCCGGGCTGTCATGGGAATTAAGTGGAGATGGTTGGGCTAGGATGCTAAAGTCAGCACCTCGCAGGTCACGACGTATATGTGCAATAGCGGCTTGTCCAAAAGTGTCACGGGCACTTGAGAGGTATGTTCAACTCGCACTGTTTCAAATGGAACAAAATTGACGTCGAGTTGTTGGATTGTCAATATAGATGACCCAGAGGGCGGTTTCCAGTGTATATTTCTGAGAGGGAATTGGGCCCGCAGTGCAGCCTGGATTTGCTTCCAAGCTCCTGTCAAGAGAAATGAGGGTGCGGTAGCACAAGACACTATTGGGCGGTTCGCAGCCATTGTGGGAGATGCGGTAGAATTAATTAATCGCTTTACTGACCGTGGAAAAAAGATGAGGTCGAAATTCTAGTAAATATTGCATTTGGCATAATCATGCCGTCGCCAGAGGAAGCTAGCACTTCAGCGTCTCCAGCACCCACCACTACCTTCAAATCTCTAGGCCTTATTAACCCCTTGCTTGAAGCTCTTGATTCCCTCAACTTTAAGGTGCCGACCGAAATACAGGTCGAGGCTCTACCCCATGCCTTAGAGGGTAGAGATATCATCGGCGTCGCTGCCACTGGATCAGGAAAAACTGCAGCATTTGCACTACCAATCCTGCAAAAGCTTTGGGAGGAACCAAAAGGCCTCTTTGCGTGTGTACTTGCACCTACCCGCGAGCTTGCATATCAAATAAGCCAGCAATTTGAATCTCTAGGATCAGCAATGGGTGTTCGTTGTGCTGTGATAGTTGGTGGAATGGATATGCCTACTCAAGCTATTGCTCTAGCCAAACGACCCCATATCGTTGTGGCCACGCCTGGACGTTTAATGGATCATCTGGAGAAAACCAAGGGATTCAATATGAGGAATATCAAGTTTTTGGTGAGTAGTCCCTTCTATCTCCTCGGAATTTTCTAAGCTTTTCCAGGTGTTGGATGAAGCTGATCGTCTGTTGGACATGGACTTTGGACCTAGTATTGACAAAATCTTGAAAGTAATCCCCAAAGAACGCACGACCTACCTCTTTTCCGCGACAATGACAACAAAAGTCGCGAAACTTCAGCGAGCAAGTTTGTCCAATCCAGTTCGTGTAGAAGTTTCCTCAAAGTATGCTCTTGAGCTTCTTTAATCTTGGTAAATGCTCACTCGATGGTTTCATTCAGATACCAGACAGTCTCCACCCTCCTTCAATACTACCTCTTGATGCCATTAAAAGACAAAGACGCTCTTTTGGTCTATTTGGCCAATAATTTGGCACAAAATTCTATCATGATTTTTACCCGGACGGTTCACGATGCTGCCCGGTATGTCTCTTACTCCTGAGATTCCAGATATCCTTTATCTTCATCTTTAATAATCAGACTATCTATCATCCTACGAACCCTCGGGTTTCCAGCAGTACCTCTTCATGGCCAGCTATCGCAAAGTCAACGCCTAGGTGCCCTTGGGAAATTCAGAAGTGGCGGACGAAAGGTTTTGGTAGCGACGGATGTTGCAAGTCGGTATGTTTTTTGCTCCTGGATACTTTGATACTTGTCCCCTCTTACATTCATATACAGTGGTTTGGATATCCCTTCTGTTGATGTAGTGATCAATTTTGACGTCCCAACACATTCAAAAGACTATATCCATCGCGTAGGCAGAACAGCACGTGCAGGACGAGCAGGAAAATCGATAACGCTGGTGACACAATATGACGTAGAGCTTATACAGAGAATAGAGCAGGTTATTGGGAAAAAAATGGAATTGTGGCCAACGGATGACCAGGAGGTTGCATTGTTAAAAGAGCGAGTGAACGAAGCCGGGCGCATGGCAGCTGCTGAGATGCGTGAGCAAGCACTCAATGGTAACAATAAGGGACGAAAACGGAGAAGAGAGCTCAGTGGAAGAGATGACCAGGACAGAGATGATGATGTTGTGGAGGCTGGAATGCCGACAAAAAAAAAGAGAGGGAGGCATTAGTATTTTAATGACCTTGTTCAATGGTGTTTTCTTAACATATAAACATCAAGTCAGTCCTCAGAACATATTTGGTACCACTTATGACTGGAGATCCTTCATGTAGCATACATTCTTGACCGTGCCTGGAAAACGCATCATTATCGGAACAGCCCTGACTATGAAAAGGATCTAACCTGTGTAACAGTGCTGTGCCTCGAGTAAGTGAAGGGATGATTTCTTCACGAGGCTTCCCTTTCTCTTCCTTATAAAATATGGTCTGCAAATTCATGTCATGGAATACCTTCTCTCAGGACACGAGATTATTTGACAAACCTCGCCACCTTGTACACCGTCCTCCACACCAGACAAGTACATCAGCAATGTCCACTCCGATTTGGCTCCAGTCAAAGGATCCTTGACAGAGTCGTCGTAGTGTGGTCTAACATCCAGATATCGTGAGCTCAAAGGCTGAACGATGTATAATGGAACACTTGCCCGAAATATTGTCCTGCCCCATATTTATATACCCTGATATTCGAGTTCAAAGAATGCGGATATCTCGGTTCATCGGTATTAATCTTCCTTGACGATGTTGGATAAGGAAATGGAGGTAGATGTGGTGTTAGCAGTTGATGTAGTTTCAGAGCAAAATCCGATGAACAGAGAGAGAATCTGTCTATCCCAACAATCAAACTGAGAAATCGAGACTACAGTGACGAGAATGGTAGAACATACAATTCACTCGCTCGGCTTCCCCTTTCTTCTTCGGAGGGGTCAATTCCAAAGGAAGGCTATCAATGAATTTAACATAGGCTTTGCATTCAGCAGGCGAGAAGAAATCCTGTTGTTTCCTCAGTCGAAGCGCCGATAGCCGGGTGCAATCCAACGCACGTCGATAACCAAGATCTGGTCCTCAAGGATTGCCCGACATTGAAGCTCCTGCTTGGGAGACAACCCTGGGAAGGCCACTGATGTCGGGGTTGTCTTCCTTGCAGCAGAAACGGCTGCAGACACTGTGGATCTTGATGTAACTTTCTTCTTTACCATGCTAATTGTCACAGTGATGGGAAATGACAAGAGGCTCTGAGTCTGGAATTGAATGGTCGACGATACATGTCTTTACTGCTGCATATCCATAATTTACAATCTCTTCTAACTACTATCCGTGCTTCCCGTTTGGGAAGCCGAACCACACACCAACAAGTAATAACGAATTTCCAGCCAAGAGAACACTTGAAGATAGATTCGTAGAAGGATATACATTCCAGGCGTACTCAATTGCCATGAGCAAGATAAGCCTTTCCAATCCTCGTCAGGGTCAAGACTTTGTGATTTGCCGAAACACTTACTTGATTGCGAGTGGGTATCTTGTTCTCCATGCCAAGAAAGGTATTTGCGTTGCGTACCACGAATAAAATTGGTAGTGCAATGATCGGGCGAAAAGAATACCAATTAGGTTCGACGTAAACAAGATCGTGACAACATCTAATTTGCTGGGTGAGCGAGGCATAGATATGAAGAATATGTTATATTGAAGACTCACAATCAGGGGTAGTGGGGGTCACACCAGCCGGTTGAAGTGGCTGTCGAAGCCCCCTATTGATAATTTTCCAAACGCCGCCATCCGGTTTACACCATCTGACCAATCCGAAAGCCACCAACACAGAGAGGTGTCCTACAAGCAAGCTGAGGGCAAAGGTTGGACTCAAGAATGTAGGCTCATCAACAAATCTCCAATTGACCGTCCACTTGTACAGGAATACGCGCCCCAGGTCGAAAGCTCCTTTGAGATAACTCCAGGGATCCTCAGAGAGAAATGGGGAAGCAAGCAGAGCCTGGATGGCGGCAATAGTGATAAGGTAACGAAGAGTGGTTGCGAGACCTTTTCGTCTGAAGGTGATTACGAGGAGCCCTGGAAGATACAAAAGAATCGACATCTTTATGGAAAGTGCTCCACTGCGAATGCATGGGGTTAGAAGACGCAGTTTGGAATCCTTCCTTGTGCTCACCTGTACAAAAGGATAGCTGTATCGTCAAGTCCATGTTCCAATACCAATACTGCTAGAGAGACAAGAAACACAGCCCAGCAGTCATTGAATAGCCGGAGCACAAAAATCGAGTGCAGCCGTTTGCTGAGAGGTAAGAGCATGACAATCCAGTTTGGAATATTGCCAGCTTTACGATAGATTGCACAAGTTACAACCAAGATCAAGATGTACAGGATGCCATAAATATGCTGTACAAGTCGAACATCGCGTCCTGCATCCGTGATGTTATATATAAACTCGTGTATCCTGACATGGCCAGCGGGATACCTAATTGAGGATTAGACTAAAGGAGGGAATGCATTTTGATTCGTACACCAGAGGTCCAGTAGGCCCTGTGATTAGGGTATAATTGTACTGGCCTTTGATATATAGCTCCGTCTGGACCATATAGGTCTCCCAGTCTATCTCTGTATCTGAAGTCGGAGTGAGTGGCAGCAGAAAAGAACATATGATACGCACAGGGGATGAACTTGATAATGAGCTCAGTAAGCACTCCATCTACTATGATAGCCAAAACTGCCAATGTCCAAAAATATTGTGGGTTGAATAAAGATGATTTGATGAACCCAAACGCATTGCGAATGGTCGTGTTACGAGCCATGCGTGAGAACCTAAGTTACTCTGAAAATAGCCACTTTACACCAAGTCTTGAAGCATTTCTGAGGGCTCCCATTCATCAAGGTGTATTCCCGGGTATCAGCGTCTACTTCTATACTAGATTCATATATCAAACTCGAACTCAGAATCAGAATCATCTCCTGAAGACCTGATATTTTTCTTCGTGCGAGCGTTAGTATCCTCGCTTTCCTCCTCGCCTCGATGACTGTTCGAAGGTACTTTATCCGGGTAATCAATTGCCTTTGACATGATGAGCACAGCCTCAAGTTCTGTATCGGCTCTCAGCTACGTCCTTGGAGGAGTAAGAATTTCATTACCTTCGAACGAACGCTCTCGGTCAGCACCCCATGAAATTATTTGATTTCTGATCTCTCCTTGACGGTAAACGATAAGCATCGGTAATCTTGCGTCTGGAAGGTTTTCTATGCATTTATCACCGACGATAGAAACGAATTTCGTGCGCGGGTGCTTATGAGCCAACTTGTTAACTTGATGAGTGGCTCGGTCACTTCTGGGGATGCTGTTTCATGTTTGATTAAAGATACAAGATACGATCAGTAGACTGACGCACCCATCCTTGTAGAGGAAGCAGACGACACCAGTTCCTTGTTCTTTCTCATCACCCGGCTCATTGACTTTGCTAGCCTCGGTCACTTCTCTAGTGTAATCGTCCCGCCCTATGGGATACACTCGACCAAAACGAGCACGCGACGCTTGTCTTTTTTGTTCTTTCAATCGCTGCTCATAGTATTTTCGGATGCGACGCTCTGTTTCATCGTTCTTCGCTTCCTCCTCTAATTCCAGTAATTCTGCATCATCCAGGTCGTCTAGACGGTCCTCGAAGCTTGGGGATGGAGGCGGAGATGGTGAAGGAGGTGTCTTGGGTCGCGGTGGTAGGATACCATGTTTTCTCAAAGCATCGTTACTACGAACAACTCAGCCCACAAATGTTAGGAGATGAGCTGAAGCGTACAATTCAGTGTCCTCATAGGGGTTGATTGACATGGCAGATTAAATTGGTGACAGCCTAAGAAAAAAGAGCGTGATTTTTTCGTCTTTGGAACGTATTATGATATGATGCTTGCTCGGGTATTTCTGTTGTGATATAAAATAATGTGCGATAACATTACCTGCGCAACTTGATGATTGATTCAATAGATAGGCCCAGGCTCACGTGATACTGCTGGTGTTCCTTTGTTCAAGTGGCGTAGTCGTTTCCCTGTAAAGTAAGATGACATTAACACCCTAACATCATATCTACTGATGTCTATTGCCGACCCTGAACCCAACACCCGTGACCTCCGGCCACGCAAGTACCAAGAGGAGATTTTCGAACGTGCTCAAAAAGGTACTTCATGCATTGCTGTACCTTGAGCCGATGTGGACTGTAATCTTGAATGAACGTAGAGAATGTGATTGCTGCCCTTAACACGGGATCCGGAAAGACACTCATCGGATTACTCCTCATAAAATGGATTTCGGCCCTTGAACATTCCAAGGACAAGCTGATCGTTTTCCTCGTCCCTCGAGTGGCTTTAGTCGAGCAACAAGCCAAGTACATCCAAGACAACACGCCGTTACGTGTGTTGAGGCTTGCTGGTACACTCGATATTGAGCTGAATGATCGCATGCGATGGGCAAGACGACTGAAACAATGTGATGTACTCGTCATGACACGTAAAAAATTTTTGTACATGTTTGATGGTTGATGTCTGACCTGATAACGGATAGCGCAGATAATGGCCAACTTGATAACACATTCCATATGCAGTCTGCACCGCGTTTCACTCTTGATTTTTGACGAATGTCATCATACGCGCAAAAATCACCCGTACAATACAATCATGCGCGAATACTTTCACGTAAAAGTGACGGAACGACCCAGAATATTTGGGATGACTGCGTCTCCTATTTGGAACATGAAGGATCCCATGAGATCTCTCCTAGCCTTAGAAGCAAACATGGATTCAACTATCATTGCCGTTCGGGAAAATGTTGAAGAGTTGGCAGCTCACGCTCCTCGTCCTTCGGAGGTGCACTTAAAACCTGATCGTTCCCATTCAAATTCCCTGACCTGATCTATTTTAGTTGACAAAAGTTTATTCTGTTCCACCGGAGACATACGACTTTCATGAACCAACCCTATTCCAGTGCTTATCAATCATCTCACCTTCGACTTGGGACCGCATGGACGTTCCATGGTTGAACGTGGTAGCTAGATACGACACGACGCTTTACAATCTAGGTCCTTATTGCGCATCCCTATACCTTTTCCTCGAGATTCGGCATGCTCTACAGCGTATACAGTCTGAGGCATCGAAAACAAATATGATGGACACGGAAGATGCGGATACAACAAATGTCTCCAAGGTGGGGGATGATCTGACTTTGATCTGTGATATCATCTTCGATTTTGAGACTTTCTTTTCGGACGCTGGGAATCCTAATGTTATTCCCATACCACTTCCAGATACATGGTGTACACCAAAACTCGTTGCTTTGAAGGACATTCTAATCGAATTCTACACACCAAGTTTTCAGGTTATTATCTTTGTTGAACAGCGTCAAGTAGCGGCGTGCCTATCCAAAGCTCTCCCAGCAATGCCTGAACTCAAGGATAGAATACGTTCTGCTCATCTTGTTGGTCAGGGTCTTAATGTTGACGGAGTATCCAAGACGACGAATGCGTATCACGGTGACGCCATCGGGTCATTCAGGAAGGGGAAAGTAAACGTCCGTGCGTGTTCTTGTTTTCCAAGTTTTGGGAGAGTCACTAAATTATCCTCGAGAAATCAGTCATCGCAACGTCTGTGGCCGAAGAAGGGCTGGATTTCCCTGTTCGTCTTCACTTGTCATTGACCTGCTTTATTAAGACTCTGAAAAACGTAGGCTTGTGATCTAGTCATACGCTTCGATCCGTTCAAGCATATGATTGCATATGTACAATCTCGTGGACGGGCCCGAAACGCAGCTTCAAGGTTTGTTGTCATGATACGTCAAGATGACCAAGAGGCGTTCAACCTCTATCAGTGTCTACAAGTACATGAACCTCATGTGAACAGAGCATATCAACTGCGGGCCGCTTCTACTGCCGAGAACATTGGCATCGATGATGAGGACGATGAAGAATTAGATTCTTCAGACTTGGCTGGACGAGAACGTTATGTTGTTCCAACGACAGGGGCAGTTCTGACATACGACAATGCAATCGGATTGTTGAGCCACTTATGTGCTCTGATACCCTCTGACGCATACACGCCTTCTTATAAACCGAAATTTATCGAGGATTTCCAAGCAACAGTCAAACTTCCTCTCAGTATCCCTCTACTACCGGAACAGCTCGTATATCAGGGTCCCTTCAAGCACTCGAAAAAAGAGGCGAAACGTGCGGTAGCGTTTTTAGCTGCCAAACGCCTCCATGAACTCGATGTCCTGGATGAATATCTCCTTCCCACCCCTGGGAAGATGCCTGGGGAGGAAGAAGCGGCTCTTGTCCAGTCCGTGCTCCTGTCAGATGTACCACCGGTGACGATCGATGTTGACGTTAAATATCCTTGGACAATGGGAGAGCGACTATGGTTGCATCCTGTATTCATCGATGATAAACCAATTGCGGGGCTGGTGACTGGGTTATCATTATCTCAGGTTGAAATTCGATCTGATGTCATACTTCACTTGGGCTCTCCACGATTATTGCACCTAGCGGAAGAGGACGAAGTGGAGCAGAAGCGAGCAATGCACGAGTACACGAAACTGGGAATCTATTATCGTATTACAGGGAGCCCGTTGGCTAATTTTCTGGGAGGTTATCTTATACCCATTACAGATGACCTTGAAATTAACTTTGATAAAATCTACCGTCTCGTGGACAATCCAAGAGGTATTTTCGACTGGACCGAAAAGCAAAGCCACTGTGGTGAGAGGGTACTAGTGCTCAATAGGCATGAATCCGGTCGAACTAGGGTCCTTCAACGAATCAGAAGTGATCTATCTCCACTCTCTCCTCCACCGGAAGGATCACTGGAAGCAGCGTTTCCAACTTATCACGAATACTGGTTGTCCAGATGGGTACGCCCAGGGAGGCCCGAATTTGTTTTACCGACTACTGGCCCGCTATTGGAAGCACCGCGGATCATCAAACCTGCTAATAGTCAGTATTCCCTTGATCGTCCCATCCCAGCAGTTTTTCCGGATACCCTGGTGTCTTTTATGGTCCCGATGTGTGAGTGTGGCTGGGTTGACATGTCACCAGGAATGATCAGAGCCTTCGAACTCTTTCCAGCACTATGCCACAAGATCACTGATGTTTATCGTGCCCGAAGTCTTCGCCTGCACGCTGGCCTTCCACTGATCCCAGACGATCTTCTTATCGAGGCTCTCACTCTCCCGAGCGTTGGTACAGATTTCAGCAACCAGCGTCTGGAAACTCTCGGAGATGCCGTTTTGGACATTTGCTCGACCGTTCATCTGATGGTCAAATACCCGAGAAGGCATGAGGGGCAACTTTCTGCTCTACGTCAACGCGTCGTCTCAAACAAGTTCCTAGTGACTTGTGCTAGGTCCATTGGACTAGAGAGGTTCATCTCTTCTGAGAAATCGGGCGTCACGAAGTGGCCATTCGTTGAGCAAGACGGGTATGAGGACAAGGAATTCAGAGAGCGTCTTGCAGTGAGGAGGCAAATTCCTCGCCGAGGACTACAAGATTGTGTAGAGGCATTGGTGGGTGCCAGCTTTTCTGCTGGGGGGATTGATCAGACGCTTCGGACTGGAGCTGCGCTGGGATTATCGTTTGGTGGACTGGAACCTTGGGGGAAAACGGGTTCCAAAAACTGAAGCGAGACATTCTGATGTGCCTGCACTGATGATCAACTTGCAGAAGGACCTTGGCTACTCATTTCAGAATCCAGGCCTCTTGGTTGAGGCTGTCACACATCCGTCATTCGAGTTTTCAACGACGCCTTCGTACCAGAGACTAGAATTCTTGGGTGACTGTAGGCCATTTCACTGTTATCATCGCTAGACATTGCTGATGTGCATTTAGCCGTGATCAAGATAATCGTTACTATCTATCTCTTCAATAAATTCTGCGAGGCAACCTCCCACCAGCTTACACTTCCACGTGCGAAAGCGGTCTGTTCACCGGCACTCGCGTCCCTCGGTGTGCGCAAACTCAGAGTGCACAAATACCTGTTGTATAACAGCATCGACTTGAATCACGCGATCAATCTCTTCATCCCCATACTCGAATCTACGCCGCCAGAGGAAATTGTTCGTAGAGGATGGAGGTATGATCCACCGAAAGCTATAAGTGATGTGTTTGAGAGTATCGTGGGCGCGGTGTTTGTTGATACTGGCTATGACCTGGATCGTACAGGACATATTGTGACGTGGCTGATGGAGGATATCCTTGAAGCTCTGAGCCCGTCTATTCCGAAGGATCCCGTTTCGGAGTTGTTGGAGTGGCTTGCCAGTAATGGGTGCAATGGAAAGATGGTTTTTCGGTGGGATTGCCTTCCTTGTGCATAGAAAATTCAGACTAATTATGATCAGGAAAATGGCAGATAGGAAGGGCGCTGAGGGGATTAGTGCTGTATATCACGAGACTGTTATCGCGGGGCCGATCATCAGCAACAGCAAGAATGTGGGAAAATTTGCGGCAGCGGACAAGGCGCTTGCAGCACTGAGGGATGCAGATGAGGGGTCATTGCAGAGGAGACTGTGCGACTGCAGGGAGGTAAGCGAGGAAGAAGAAGAAGTGGTGCGGATGGTAGTTGATATATAGATAAGAATAGAATTAAGTAAGCTTTGTGCGTATTTGTGCAGACGGGTGGAGGATCATCAGCGTTGCAACCAGGACCAGCAGTGAGACGAGCGCCAGCCTCTGACAGTTTGCCACCAGCGTGGGTTTCCTTTTCTTGTCCTCTGCCCTTTCTCATCCCGCTTCCTTCCTCACAGCTCTCTTTCTTCGTCCCAGATATCAGGTGAGTCCTTGCCTGCCATCCTATCAGCCCACATGCTTATTTCCCCCATTTGAGCAACGGCGCTCTCTACTTCTCAACCTCTATTTAAAATGCAGACGATCAAATGCGTCGTCGTCGGCGATGGTGCCGTTGGAAAGGTCCGTTGTCTCCCTCCCATCTCCCTGAGTCCTAATATCCCCCACCTCAGACCTGCCTCTTGATCTCGTATACAACCAACAAGTTTCCAAGTGAATACGTTCCGACTGTATGTTCCATTTGTTTTTTCCTCCTTCCCAGTTGAATCTCTCTCTCTAGGTTTTTGACAATTATGCAGTCACTGTCATGATTGGTGAAGATCCCTATACCCTGGGCTTGTTCGACACTGCCGGTAAGTCACGCTGCGTCCATGCATCGACTTCATTCATTTCCCTCAATCAGGCCAGGAGGACTACGATCGTCTCCGCCCCTTGTCCTATCCCCAAACAGATGTATTCTTGGTCTGCTTTAGTGTGACTTCTCCCGCCTCGTTTGAGAACGTCAAGGAGAAGTGGTTCCCTGAAGTCCACCATCATTGTCCCGGCGTACCCTGCCTCATTGTCGGCACACAAATCGATTTAAGGGATGACAATCAAGTGATAGAAAAACTTGCGAGGCAGAAACAGAGGCCTGTCACTCCAGAGCAAGGGGAGCGACTCGCCCGCGAGCTTGGAGCTGTCAAGTATGTAGAATGTTCAGCGTTGACGCAGAAGGGCCTGAAGAACGTCTTTGATGAGGTGTGTTTCTTTTTGCCATATCTATATCTTCCTTTGTTTGATAGACCATCCTTACAGGCTATCGTCGCCGCGCTTGAGCCTCCTGTTGTCAGAGCCTCCAAGAAGAGGTGCAGAATCCTCTAATTTTCATGTCATTTCACGCACAATAGGACTTGGTCCCTTTTTACGACCCGTGTCACGCCATCCTCAATCTGGTCATATATCCGCCCCTGCCTTATTTTTCTTTTCTCTCTCTTTCTCTCCCTTTGACTTGTGTTGTGACCTTATTTCCGTCTTTACTCCGTTTTTTTTTCATTATCTGCTTTAACAGTTAACCCAGATATCTTTTTTTTCTTTTCTTTTCCAATCTTGTGCTCGACTTGCCTGGCAAGATTGTTCCTCGTTAATTAAGTTGACGAACTTGTCGTTCAGCTCGGTTAGGGAGCGCTTTTCTTTTCTTTGCTCGTACCTTAACTTAGAGGGAATTGCCGGAGGATGGCATCCTCTGCTGTTTCAACGTGTATATCAATTTTAATGCAGTTGTCCCCCGGAATAATATTCTATTCACGCCCTTGATGACCGATGCCACTGTACGAAAGAAAACAATAGCAAGAAAACAATAGATTTGTCCTTTCATTGTATACAAGTTACACAGCATTTTGCTATCCCCGCCTGAAATGATGGTAGTTATGGATTTCAAACTGATGCATTGTTCAAACGAAAGCAACTGAACAGAGAAACCAAAAAACGACTGAGAAGTATCCCTACAAACAGTACGCACCGCAAATGGGCATTAATGTATGGAAGATGGATAAATTAAAGGGAGAGAACGATGGGTACAAACAAAGAAATGGGTATCCTCCGATCCACATACGGCGTGGTCCAAGGAAGTCTTGATAAATGGAGTCGACACGAGTTTTAGGACCGTCTTGACCATGTGTATCCTGAGCCAGAATAGCTTCGTTCGCCCAATAAGTTGTACCTAAAAGAGTGAAACCGTCAGTATTCTATTCATTTAAGAACGACGAGTGATGCACCTGTTGGAAGGTCGAGGGGTGTCGGAAGTTGTCGGACTGGGAGGTGTGGATGAGGTTGATGTCGTATCTGGAGGACTATAACCGCCACCACCGCCGTATCCTCCACCACCACCGTATCCGCCCCCACCACCGTATCCTCCGCCACCATTACCGTATCCTCCACCACCACCGTATCCTCCACCACCACCGTATCCTCCGCCACCGTTACCGTACCCGCCACCACCGTATCCTCCGCCACCATTACCATATCCATCACCACTACCATATCCGCCGCCACTGCCATATCCGCCACCACTGCCATATCCGCCGCCGTATCCATTACCGCTGCCCGACCCATAACCATTACCACTTCCCGATCCATAACCACTACCACTGCCCGACCCATAACCATTACCACTGCCCGACCCATAACCATTGTTTGACCCATAGCCACTGCCATACCCATCAGAGTCGGAACCCCAGCTGGAATCAGTTCGCGCGACCACAGCGCGACGCCGGGGTTTGTATTGTTTGAGCATACGTCCGGCAGGTTGGTCGACCACATCACCACTAAGATGGAACGTTTCTTCCGGTGAGCCTAGGACGAAAACGATACTTGTCATAAAGACAGCAAAGATGGTAGCGAAGATGAAAGACAGCTGCATTTTGAATAATGAATGTCTCGTTCAAGGAGTGCACAGGTTCAACCTGGTGAACAAAGTAAAGGGGGGACGAAAAGAGAGAGACAGGAACTCGTAATACAAAAACATGGTAGTTTATATTGTCCCAGTTTTTTGGCCGAACCCCATTTGGTTTAGTGAGGTTTTGATCCCGGTCCGTGTCATTCAGGGCACTGCCACGGAGAACAAGAGGTTGAGATCATCGTCTTGTCTTTTGTCCTTTAATTTGAATGGTATGATGAATCATGTCCGTAGTTTTTTTTTGTTTCCCTGTCTATCTGAGTTGTTTTTCGAGCTTGCTCGCCATGCCTCGCCATGGCGTCGTTAATCTAGGTCGTGACCGTTGTGACAACTAATTTATGAGGATTCGGGAGTTGAATTGCACGATGACAGTCTTCAAGGCAAGATGACCTTTTCTTAATTTTGGCTTGTGTCAATTGTTAAAAAGGGGGTAATTGAATGATAAGGGAAAATATCCCGAAACGCTCGCAGACGTGACTCATGGTAAAACTTCTACCGACGTCTACGGATTTCCAGATTTGATTATCACTCTCCTGGCATGCTATGGTTATATTGTCAATTTCTCACCAGAGTCCCGGAAACCGAGTTTTAGATTCCGGGTGGGATCGGAGTTAAATTTATCTTTCATTAGGCCGTGATTAGTTGAGTAGTAGACTGCCGACCTCGGCTATCCCACGGAGATGCAAGGTATAGGAGTTGAAAAGAACTCGGTCACGAACAAAAGGTAAATCCAACGGATCACTGTAGTAGGAGATGACTTGCTATATGCACTTGGGGGGCTCAAATCCAGACATAACCCCCCAGTTAGGAATAAATGATACGATCCGCGTAGTAAAAAGGGTGTTTCGCGTGATGCCTTGGGAAAACTGCAAAGAGAAGGACGATCACAAGTTATTCATTTACAGAGAGGAGGATGACAACAGTCAGAACCATCAGAATGGTACTGTATACGTGGAGGGAAAGTCGTCTCAACGCGTGTAGGGAATGATAAATTACAAGCAATTTAGTTGATGACCAGACTTGCAGCCCTTCGTACAGTATGGATTTATGGCTTCATGATTCTTCCCCCGCGCCCCAAACCCGAGTCAGGGGCTCGGGATGTTGAGTAACGAAACTATAGGCTTCATGTGAGTGATTCTTTGGGAGTATCTGATCCACCGCCTACAAGGAAGCTTCGTGTCGAAACCTCTTGGGACTGCATCGTAGACTTTGTGACGCTTCTACATCCATGTATTTGGCATCGCAGTGAGAAGACAGCCCTACTTCCTGGATTGTCTTTGACCCGGTGCTCCGAGTGGGATCATTTTTGAATCGGTCTCGGTCAAGCATGCCCGTTATCTAGTCATATTGTCTCCTCAAGGAGCGCTGGCACGTAGAGGATGGTTATCAAAATAGCTTGTACGTGCTTCGGGAGATGATCAAAAGTACACAGCTCCAGTGGTAGCATTTTTGTCTTGCCGCAAAATTGTTCAGCATTCAGCTGTCATGTTGATGCGAACAGATTTTTGAAAGGTAACAATGGATCGTTGTCCTGCCTAGTTGGACCCCCTTTTCGTATACATCAGAAGTTACGGTTCCGAGACTCGACCAGAGGATTCGAACAGCAGGAAGAATAGTTAGAGTCCCCCCCATTAATTGGAATCGGACCGAATAGTCCAAAGGCCAAAACAGCCCTTTGTTAATCTAGAAGCTCCCAAGCTTAACTGACCGAGGGTAACTTTTTCCGAGGAAGCGTTGTCAATTTTCAGAGGGTTCTTGGGGACGCTAATATGAGATGACAGATACAGCAAACGAGCACAAGCTTCTATGCAATTCGGAGAGAGGAGACAGACAGTAAAAGCCACACTCCTGTACATGGGAGTCACTGAAGGAATTTTTGAAATACGTCTTGATGTTGGAGGTGCCATGATGGACATCCCATTCTCAGAGGTTTAGAGAGCGAGTTACAAAGAGACAGTACCTGCCAATTCAAACCGATTCAAATATAGGTAAATACGCAGCTTTGTTCCCTTGCTCGCTCCCTTTGCTATGTCACGCCCTCAGGATGACAGAAATCAAGAAGCTACTGTCTATCTAGTGTGTGTTCTGCACGCTTCCTTGCGGACGATACATTCATCTTTTATCTGTATATCAGGGCAACCTTGATGAGAGGTGCACAGATGCGCTTATTTGGGAATTAATGCTTCAAGCGGGGCCCGTTGGTGAGCTCTTGACAGGATTGTTTTGGGATGACTGAATTAATCTTTTTCCGCGACTGATAGTCAATGTGCACCTACCGAAGGACCGCATCTCTATGGCCCACCAAGGCTATGGATTTTGTGAGTTCTTGACTGAGGAGGATGCAGAATATGCATGTAAGATTATGAACCAGATAAAACTATGGGGCAAGCCCATCCGGGTTAACAAGGTTCGTTTCAGGCTCCAGATAATTTTTTCCTTTTTGCGTGAGACGAACGTCTCGTTCTGGTTCATTCCCGTTAATTCTGTTGGCCCGCTCTCAACAGGCTTCTTCGGATAAAAAACAATTGGACGTTGGTGCGAACTTGTTTATTGGGAATTTGGATGAGAACGTAGATGAGAGGCTACTGTACGATACATTTAGTGCTTTTGGTATGATGGCGACGACAGCCAAGGTGAGTAATTTTGCATGTAACCTGTTTCCCCCTAAAGATTGAAATTTAGATTGCTCGTGATACCGCAAGTGGAACCTCAAAAGGCTATGGTTTTGTCTCCTACACAGATTTTGAAGCTTCAGATGCCGCTATCGAGTCGATGAATGGCCAATTCCTCATGAACAAGGCTATCACTGTGCAGTATGCATTTAAGAAGGATGGCAAAGGTGAACGCCACGGCACAGCAGCTGAACGTCTTTTGACTGCTCAGGCTCGCAAAAACAATGCACTTCCGGTGGCTGCAAGACCTGCCCAAATGGGCTTCGGTGCTCGGCCACCTATTCCAGGCTTCCAAGGTCCTTATCAAGGGCAGTTTGCTGGTATCCTTGCACAACCCCCACCTCCACCTGGTTTTACACCTCAGCAGACGGTGGTACCACCAATGAGTATGGCCCCGCCCATGATGGGAATGTCCGTTCCTCCTCCTCCTCAGGGAGTGCCGGTGTATGGCAATTTTGCGCCTCCCCCTCCTCCACCTGGATTTGGCTCACCTTTTCCAGGCCAACCATCTGTGTAGAATTTTTCACGAGTAGGCATGTGCTGTATAGTCTTAATATATTGACGGGTCCGTATTCCACTGTTGTGCCCACGTGACGGAGATAGTTAAAAGTATCCACCCCGCTTGTTAGCTGCAAATGGTCACAAGAACGCCCTTGGATTACTCTGGCTTAGAATCTGCTACCAAGTAATACCATCGAATCATCTGAAACCTCGAAATGCTAATGCTTACTCCCAAAGGCTAAAACTTCAACCTCCCCCAGGGTTCTCTAAACAATGGGGTGCTTCTGTGAGTTACATTATTTTTGCAATGCGTTTCACAAACTTATGACCTTGATAGTCCAAAAGCAAAAGCACACCGGCTAAATCTCTGGACTCACTCAAGACCTCCCGAGCATGGGATGTCGCCATTGGCCCAGCGAAGCAAGTGCCAATGAACTTGATCATGCTCTATATGTCGGGCTCTCAAGTACAGATTTTCAGCATGGGTGTGATTGTGATGCTCCTGTGGAGTCCCTTTGTGAATTTCTTCAAAGTCAACAGCAGTACGTGTCCTTTTACGTGTCTGCTAGTCGCCTCTGATTAATTTTAAGCATTTGCTCAATTTGCACCTGCGGGAAAGGATTCTAAAGCATTCACCACGCTGTTCCTCCAAAAAGTCGTGTTCCTCCTCTGCCATCTTGTTGGTTTAGGTATCGGTCTGTGGAAGTGTCAGCAAATGGGTTTGTTGCCCACAGGAACGGGTGATTGGCTTGCTTTCGAGACAAGAGGGCCGGTAAGTTGTCAATGCTTTCCAGTTCGTCTTCAAGTTTGTTGATTATATTTTCTTGGCTAGCCTCCAGAAATCTCGTTATTCTCGTAGTTTCTAGTTCTAACTTTTTCATTGTAATAATCTACTTTTCCTGTGTAAACACCTGAAATAAACTATCACCTTACCTTGGGTAATGTGTGCGTAATGAGTGCTCGTGAATGATCTTTAACCCTCAACACCATGTCTCTCAAGGCTGATTACAACAATAAGGAGCCCTCTGCCTTGTTGCCAGTCCACGCTCGACCCGCCAGAAAGTCAAAGGGGGAGCGTATCCGTGCTTATCTCGGTCTCCTCTTCACTGCTGCAATTTTTTCCACTTTGCTCCCAGCTGCTTGGACACTTTTCCGCGAGACGAGTCTGCGCCGTGTTTCCATCAAGAAAGTCGACCCAGCTGCGGAATGGCAGGACAATGTCTGGCCAATCCGAGAACAAACCCCCTGGGACATCTCAACAGATTACCATTACCCCAGGTTGTTGGATTATGATGTTCGTGAGGGGACGTGGCTGCGTCTCGATGTCAATCCTGCTTCTGGGGATATAGTGTTTGATATGCTTGGTGATATTTATTGTCTCCCCGGTAGTGAAGTGTTGGCTTCAGGAAAGAGTGTGCGTGCGCGCCCGGTTCTCAGAGGCGTCCCTCACGACACAGATCCTCATTTCTCTCCGGATGGGAAACGTTTTGTATTCAGGAGCGATGCTGGACTTGGAATAGAGAATATCTGGATTTCTGAATGGAAGGGATGTGGTGCCATGGATATCACTAGCGCCAATACCCGGAATGAGGAGCTACAGATGGCTTTACAGGTTGAAGTACAAGAGGAAGCTTTATTGAAAAAGGGTATACCTGAGTCAGAGAAGAGGAGGCATAACCGTCTAGTGAGGGAGGGTCGTGCGTGGGGTAAGTTTTTCAGGTTAACTGAAACTTCTTGACTGAGGGTCCTGCAGCACACAGGATTACCAACGAAACGTACAGATGGGTATCGGATGCCAGGTTCCACCCTTCTGGCTCCAGTGTCATTGCCACGAAATGGTATACTTCATCTCGTTCCCTTGGGGCTGGTGAAGGCTGGCAATACGAAGCTCCATCCCTCGAAGACCTGTACCATGGTCAGAAACCCGTACCTATTGGTAGTGGTTTTCGTGTCCTTGGCCGCTCACTGCCCCTTGGGTGGATGGTTGATGATTATGAGAGCCAGCAAATTGGTCCTGAGCAATTCATTTGGCTCAGCGAGGACACTATCATATATGCGAAGAATGTCAAAGATTCCAACACATTTGAGTACAGTAAGGGTAAGTATCCAATCAGCAGGATGTTTCAGCCTTTGTAAGAATTTTCTCTTTCTCATCGCGTTTCAGATGTCCACCAGGGGATATATTCCATCTTTCAGAGAAATTTGACTACCGGTACCACCCAAGCCCTGGTTGATGCGTACCCAGGAGGTGCCAGCCGACCAGAACTCTCGCACGATCGTCGGACTCTGGCCTTTGTGCGTCGAGTTAGAGATCAAGAAGCCCTTGTACTCAAGTACCTCCTCTCTTGTCTGTTGCTCCACATTTCTAATCTGTCAATAGGGATCTTCATACTGGAACTCTGCACTATGTTTGGTTTGGACTTACTTATGATCTGACCGCCGTATCTGCCCCTATGGGCACCTACCCTTCTTTCGCTTTCTCATCTTCCGACGATGCTGTGATCATATGGGCAGCAGGTCAGATTTATCGTGTTCCTCTCAAGGTCAATGACCAAGGAGAGAGGATTCTCTCTGGAACGCCTTCGCCCATACGTTTCCATGCCCGCGTCTCAAAGAGGCTCGCTCGGACACTGAAGGGAGGTGTAGATATCCTTCAACAGGAAACTGCTAACACCCAACGCATCCATTCCCTCAAAAACCTTCGAGTTGACGAAACCGGGGAACAGATTGTTTTCGAGGGCGCTGGCTTGACCTATATCCACGATCTTCGATCCGGGAAAACTGACCAAATACCTATCTCTGACAAACTAGCCCCATACTACTCGCCGAGCTTCGTGCCGGGACGAAGCGAGTTGGTCATCCATGCACGCTGGTCAGACACTAGGTTTACATCATTTGAATTGTCCGACCTTGAGACGGGTGCCACATATGAGTTTGTGGGTTTGCCTTTGGGGCGTTATCTCTCCCCTGTCGTTTGTGATTGCCCTGGATCATCCAGGCGTTTGGCTTTTGTGAAAACGGGAGAGGATACCCTTACAGGGGGCATTCTTGCCACAGCAAATCCGGGTCTCTACATTGCCAATTTCGATTTGCCCGCAGGCGGTGGAAAGAAAATTTATCTGAAAAACATCAGATATGTGCCGTCCGATCTTAATCCTGATGACCGCATCAACATGCGATTCTTTGACGGCGCCAACAAGTTGCTCGTACAAGACTCTCAGACTGCCTTCACCATCAATATCAAGAAAGGCCCCGATGGCAATGGAGAGTATGAACATGATATAATTGCATCTGGTCGCATGTCAGCCGAGTTGACTATTTCACCGACAGGCAAGGGTGACATTCCAGACTATATCTCATTCGTCGACTTTTTCCATGTGTATTTGGCTCCAGGGAAAGCATCTAAAGAGGGGCAGGGCGTTTGGTCGAAACCGGGGAACGCAACGAAGGGGTTGGCAAGGCTAAGCTTGGACGGCGGGCATGATATCTCATGGAGCGGGGACGGCAAGAGGGTTTTCTGGTTCCTTGGTATGCTTGTCAATCTTTACTTGGATCCTTTTTGACTTGTACTAGGACCCTCCATCCATTCCTTGGAAGTCTCTAAGCTGAAGCAGTGTGAATTGGCAATGAAACAAGATCGTTTGAATTTTGGGATCTCTTGCGCCCATGAGTTAGTGGATCATCATGAGGTTGTCATCGAGCACTCCACCGATATTGCTCGTCTTAAACAAGAAGCTGCATCTTTGCAAGAGACACACGAAGAGCGATTTGATAACCAACAGGATTCCGACCTGTTGGTTATTACCAATGCCACCATCCTCACGATGGAAACAGGTCGTCTTGAAGATGACCTGATTGAAAATGGCGTTCTCGTCACCCGCGGTGGTGTAATTGAGCATGCGGGGCCTATCGTATCAAATTTCTCCATCCCTGCCCGTGCTCAAGTCATCAATGCCCAAAGAGGTGAGTTCTGGCTGCTATCTCATTATTTGCCTAATGACTGCCGAAAGGATATATTGTCCCCGGGTTCATCGATGTTCACGCCCATTGGGATGGATTTATGGTCAGATACCCCGCCAAATCATGGGAAATGGAGACCTTCCTTGCCTATGGTGTGACAACCCTACACAAGTCAGTTCATCTAGTCTCCCGCCAGCACAAGAGTCAATTCTGATATTTGGACTTTAGTCCTAGTGCAGATAATGTCGAAGGATTTGTTGAAAGGAGCAGGATTGAACGTGGGCAGATGATTGGACCTCGCATCTACACTGTGGGCGATATCATATACGGAGCAGGACAATATCCAATTCATCAGGATATTGTCACACAAGATGAAGCAAATTCAGCTCTGCTGAGAATCAAAGCACAGGGTGGACCTGCGAGTATCTCGTACAAGAATTACAATATTCCTTCTCGGTGAGTTTACGCAGTGTATATGTATACACAAAGTATAAAGATCGCACAGCGCTTCCCGGCAGAGGCTCTTGGGTGCTGCACACAACATGTCTATGCTTTGTGTTCCTGAAGGTGGAATGAACTATGACTGGGACTTGACGTATATTATCGATGGTCAGCCCTTCCTTGTTCAAAGTTGGCGACGTCTCCTTTATACATTTTTTCTAGGGATGACAACCGTCGAGCATGCTATTCCTGTTCCTATTCTGTACAATGATGTACAAATTCTTTTTGCTCTCAGTGGTACCGGGTCCACCCCTACTCATGTCGTTAACTATGGAGGAGCTTTTGGTGAACAATTCGTATGGGCCCATCAAGATGTTCCCAACGATCCGAAGTATAATCTGACTGTTCAGCCATGTATTCAGATACTTAATCGTTTAACAGACTCCGGCGATTTACGAGACATGACATCTTGGAAGGACTTTCTGAATCAACTGCTCGTCCTTTGTCATGTAAAGTTTCCTTCTTCAGTGTGGTTACTTATTTATTTACATTTTATGTTCAGCCTACGCTTTGTTCAATACTTCTAAATCTGAAGCTAAGATGACCGAGATGGGACTTTTGACGCACATCGGTGCTCATGGGGAACCGCCTCTCGGATCAAACTATCATGCAGAGATGTGGTTTGCCAAGCAAGGAGGGTTGAGTAATTACGACGTACGTTTTCGTGGACACATTTTTGGCTGTGGTCTAAGCTATTATTAAGGTTATCCGAGCTGCTACTTCTTCTGGTGCCCAGACACTTGGAATGTTCCCGTCGTTAGGTTCGCTCTCTGCGGGAAAGCTAGCGGACTACATTATCTATCCGGCTGGGGTTGATCTCTTGAATGATGATATCAGCTCAACCAAGGAATTGAGGTATGTTGCTCGTGGCGGCCGATTATGGAATGCTTCTTCAATGGAAGAGGTGTGGCCCGTCAAAGGAAGAAAGCGGGAGATGCCTCCAATCAACGCCGATTGATTGATACTCCAGTTAACCTTGTGATCAGCATCAGTCCAATAGACTCCATTGAACCCAGGATATTTCTGTAGCGCTACGCTTTGGAAGGCTGTCGTGTGTTTCTTATGACTAAATCTTAGCCGAATCCTGATAAGTTCAATGATGACGGGAAACTCCCCA
Source organism: Leucocoprinus sp. KB1807203 (assembly GCA_019327925.1). Lineage (NCBI taxonomy): Eukaryota > Fungi > Basidiomycota > Agaricomycetes > Agaricales > Agaricaceae > Leucocoprinus > Leucocoprinus sp. KB1807203. Next base: position 96,387 of record JAHTMQ010000037.1, on the reverse strand, counting down.
AATCAGGTTGCCTGATTTAGAAGACATATAATCTCTCGTACTTTGTTCCATCAACCTTCCAACAAATCAAACAGACTTACAATGCCATCTCTGGTTCTCACCACCAACGTTCGGGTGAGGAGATACAGGCGGGTTTGAGGCAGTATGGTTATAAACTAACTTATCATATCAGGTTCAAGATCCAAAAGCATTCACTCTCAGGTTCTCGGAGGTCTGTCTTTCCCTTGGAATCTCGTCGTGATTGATGATGGTTGGGACTTCAGTTTGGTGCGCAAGTCTTGGGTAAACCTGAGGCCTACATCACTGTTCAATACAATTACAATGACACCATCACTTTCGGAGGCAATCATCAGCCTGCTTTCGAATTGACAGTCGTGTGTAGTTTCTGTTCTACTTGGATGCCCTCTGTATTCATCACAAGCATCTATCAGACTAGCTTGGGGAATCTTGGGCCTGCTCAGAACGAGATATATAGCAGCAAGTTTTCCAAGTGGTTGAAGGCCGAGCTGAACCTTGAAGACAATCGAGGATATATAATGTTCCACGATCCCGGAAACAGTAACATCGGGTGAGTTGCTAACAGCCATTGTCAGTACCCTGTGAACCTCAACTCTAATCGACTCTACACAGGTATCAAGCAACCACATTTGAGACTATTTTCAACAAAAGATCATGAACGATTAGGGTTCCCAACTCTGGAACAACTGACAAGTGGTTGGAGAGGAATGTACAGCTTCATCATTTTGAGAATGTATATTACAAAAAATATCAATGTGAAAGAAAACGTCATATCTTCAATCTGAGTTCCGATGACTTAAGTGTCGAGCACTAAACTCCAGAATGCCCACCCTCTGCCAGCTTCTTTCACTGGATCTTTCTGACGAACTGCCGTAATTCCTAGACTCGACATTGTTCTCTAACCCGGTGTCAGACCATGGATCATCAAAACCTGAGAAGGGCGACATAGGTCGGGACGAAAAGGCCATGCTCGAAAGCGATAAATCTGGAGAAGGAAAAGAAAGACTTGATTCGAAGCCAGGAGATGATAAATCGATGGTGGGCATGACGAAAGACGATGAGACCTGGTTGTGTTCACTATCTTTCACATCAGCTGTCTCATCCGGCTCAGTGGTTGACCACTCGGATGATTCATCAGCATCAGCATTGTCAGATTTACGCTCTATAATCTCACACCAGTGCCTCCCTCACCAATCACTGCCCTGACTTCGGCTTCACTCCAACCAGTGAATTCAACTGTGAGTATGGTGCATCGTTCGACATCTTCACCACCATAGCTGTAAGATGAGCAACTAGCACCTTTAGACCATACACTGGCTTGATTCAAGCGAAGGAAAAGGCTTGAAACACGAGCAGCGTGTCTCTGAAAGGATGCATGGTGCTGCTGAAGCAATGAAAGAGGTGGAAGCAACATCGGCATATCCATGGAGAGAACGGGCTCTTCGGAAAGAGGTACTCGAGAGGAGGGAGTAGGGGCGAGTGGCACAAGGAGGTAAGTTGTCACGGGAGCAACGTAATCGTCAAAATAACGAGCAATCTCTGCTTCGTTATCTTGTAAAAAACTCATGGCCCGTGTATTATGATGAGGCTTCGACACCTCCTTCGTTTTGTTTTGGATTGATGGTCTGTTCCTCGGGCATTTGGCGTGACCCTTTCTCAAGTCAAGGTCTGCTTCATAGAAAGCACGACAGACTACGGGAACGTTGTCGACAATATTCTGAAAAATGGGCCGTGCGGTAGAAAAATTTCTGGCAAGGCCCAGGCCGACATTAGTGGTCACATGTACTCCAACAGAAGGAGGGCGAGGCAGATGATGTCGAAGCCCCGAAGACAATGCTGTACGGGCATGGAACGAGAGCCCGGATTTGATGGTAGGAGTTGCTCCTGAGTGGAGAGAACGAGTGGTTCCCATATTTTGACAATGAGTAGGTACTCGTGCATTGAAAATCTGAGTGAAGAAATTCCTGGCTTGGAAAAAGAAGCTGTTCAGACAAAGAGGCCTTGTACGGTGTAGTCCTGAATTAGGAGGAGGACGGATATTCGTCGATGCATGCCTGATCGGAGCACCGTTTCTAAGTCTGTGGGCAGTTGATTGCCCAGGCCCGTTGTAGCCTCCATGCGAGATGAAGTTGGCAGCTTGACGCACGGACGTGCGCGCCACCAAAATCACCATATTGGAAAATGTAAATGCCTGCCGCAGAAGAAGCAGAGACTGGAGATGGAGAGAGTGTGGTGTGGTGGGGAAAATCAGGGAGCAGATAAATATGAGCAAGAGCGGTACACTCCATTCCCTGGTACGGAAGCCGGTGTCTTGCGTAGTCACTGAGCCGAAGTGGCTGTACATGTCGTGGTCAACAGAAAATACTTATGAGGTTCACAGAGGGCAGAGAAATTATCTCAAACAACTTGACCACCCAGAATATAAACGAATAGCTCATCAGTGCACTACAAGCTACTCCGGTGCATCGTTTCCATGGTCCAAAAAAACAATGATGTATTGTTTCTGTCCCGCGATGCATGATGCATGATCGAAAACATAACAAAAGCCACCCAGTGGGCTCCAGGCATGATTGTTCAAACACCTATTTGTCTGTCGATTGAACCTTTCGATGATGAGGTGGTCAATAAGAGGCCACAAGCACGTGGGCCAGCATTGTCCACGCCACCTTTGTCCACGCCACCTTTCCTCATTGGTATGTATTTCGTAGAGCTCAGTTTCCGTGCCTGCGCTAAGTGCTTAGTAATCACATTGGTTTATCGTCCACATGAGCTGTGCATCAGCCACCGTCTTGAGGGGTGCGAGAGGCTGTTCCGGCATTACGATTACCCATATGATAGATTTCGGTGAAGTCGGGGTCTATAGGCCCCTTGCATTTCTCAATAACAATCAGTATTATTGTGTCTATTTAGTCATTCCATTCGCTTTCCTTCTAATCTCGGGATCCAGAGGGAAACGTTGCTCCTCAGGAGTAACAGAATATAATCTCTGCCAGATGGGCTCGAGGTAGCTAGGCGTCTTCCACGCTAGTTGGTCATTTCTCAACCACAAACGGATCAAGTGTCGGCTGTCGATCAAAAATACACTGAGAATATGAACTTTCGAGCTACTATATACTTACGTGTGTTCAGGACTGTCCTTAAAGGCATCTCGAGCGTGAAGAAGTCCCATGCTGTTGATGTACTGAATATCACCCTTCTGGAAGTTCAACCCGAGCGAGAATTTCTCTGCTGTGTAATGCAAGGCATCCAAGGCTTCTGCTTGTCCCTCTGAAATAGGCGGAATGTTTGTGCTACGCTTCTGTTCGCCATAACCAGTGAAGTGGCGACGCGAATATTGGATGATAATGTGGCCATCCTCATAATAAAGCAGGGGCCGCTTGGTGTAGCCCGGGTTACCGCCAAAACTGGAAAAACACGCTGTAATTTAGAATCGGCGCCTATGCGACTTGTTTGACCGACCTATCAAGAGGCCACTCAGCAGCAAGAATATGGATGAGGTCGGGCCGGGTTGCCGCAAGTTCATTATATACTCTCGGTCCACTACTGATTCTTGATGTACCGCCCTCTATTGCATTGTCCAGGGCAAACAATGCGATAAGATCCCCGACGTCCGTGTGGAAGACTTGCTTGTCCGTGGTGTAGGCTGAATTACCGATACCACCCTGCTCACATGCATGACTGACGGTCAAATCCTTGATATGTGCGAGCACAGCACCAGTGGCATCCTGCTTCCCTCGAGCAGAACCCACATGCGATGAAACACCTGATGACTCGAAGGTTTATAATAAGTCAGACAAAGACAAGAACGGACCTGCATAGATTATAGCGAGTTGAGTACGATCGTACTTCTCAATAGGAATAGTCCTTAAGACGAAGAAACCTCGACCAGTGTAAAGTTCCTCGGCCAATCTGTGAAGCTTCGGACCCAGGTTCGGAAGTGGAAATGTTTCCCGATTGATATAACCCAGGGGCTTTCCAAGGCCTATTGAGGAATTGAACAAAGAAACCTGGACGAGAACGAAGCATCCTACTTTCAAAGTGTGCTACTGCACCTTCTATCTCTTGGATTTCTTCTTCGTTCAATTTATAAACCCATTGATCTTCGTTGGCCCAGTCTTTACCTTCCCAGACGATGGGCCCCTCAACCTTGGTGGGGAACCCAGAAGGGAGTGACATCTTCAATAATTCTGGATTCTGTTCCAGGCGACGTGCCGTGAGTGCTTTGTACTTGACTGGGTCTGGATGATATTGAGTATCAGGCTGAGTCGCTACAGATACAGGCATTTTGTTGTATCAGTAGGAGGTTGGAACTGTTCGGTAAGGATTCCCTCTGATGACAGCCAAGAGATATATGTGAAGAGTCAAAATCTCTTTGTTTCCGAACAAAGAAACAAGTCACTGAACCTGCATTGGGTAACGGATACATGCTGGAAAGATAGAGAGCTTTTGTGATCAGGTGGACCGATATGTAAATCCACGCCTTTATTCCCATGGATAAACTGGGTGACCTTTTACTTGCCTATCCTTTTCCATTGCTCCATTGCTCAACAAAATCTCTTTCCACGACTCTCGGCGTCCAAGGACAACTGACACCGCGTGTTCGTGGGACAGACAGCCGCGTTTTGTGCATTCACGGGGCGGGCTGAATACCACACCAGCCAACCAAATCAGATAAGATTTTCTCGTCTCAAAAGGCACACGCGATTCAGGCCAAAGGTATTTGTAGAAGATCTATATTGAGATTAGAAGACCTGGGTGAAGTCAAACACACAGATTGACCTCATCAGAACGCCTGAGAGCCATCAAGGTAACCGTGGAATAACTGGCTGCGGAATTCTCTTGGCATTTATCTGGAAAGAGAAATGCAAAGGATGTTGTTCCCAGCGCCCTGCGTATGAAGCCCAGTAAAATGAAGCCCAATCCTATGCAGAAATTTAGAAAGGGACATGTGAGCTGCGTGGGAAAAGTCTGACACGTCTACGCCGTGCAATGTGCACCACTAGTCTGGTGTGTGAGTGCAAAATAGACTATGCATTGGCTACTACTCGTTGTCAAGATGCTTCATTGAGATCTTTCAGAATGCCAAGGTAAATCAACGGAACCGAAGAAGTTGAAATTGACTTTTGAAATGCTCAATGGTTTGAGGTCCAACCATCAAAATGGAAGCGTTTGCCTGAAGTTGCTAGTTGCATTTCGGCACTTGGTGGTGATAAAGATTCAACCCATGTATTATATTTACGATTTATCAACATGTGTTGAGTGCATTCAAATTTATCTCTGCCGATGCCGGGGGAGATATAATGGGGTTGTTATCCTTTTTCCTGACCTCGGGTTGGAGCGGGAATCTCTGCTGATCAGGACTAACTGAATACAACTTCCTCCAATTCGGCTGCAAAGGCTCAGGAGTCTTCCATGCCAGTTCGTCATTGCGGAGCCAGAGACGTATCAGGTGTCGCCTGGAAAATGTGACAACTCCCATGAGCAAAAGTTACAGGAAAGTCGGAAAGCAAGCTCTGACAAAAGGTACTCACGTCTTCTCAGGACTGTCGCGGAAACTGTCTCGGGCGTGCAGGAGACCGAGACTATTGATATACTGAATATCTCCCTTGCGGAAGTTCAGGGCTAAGGAATATTTTTCTGCGACAAATTGTAAGGTGTCGAGTGCCTCAGCCTGAGCTTCCGTAATGGCAGGAATATGAGGACTACGAGTTTGCTCCCCATATCCTGTAAACAAACGGCGGGTGTATTGAATGACAATGTGGCCATCCTCCCAGTAGAGAAGGGGCTTGTACGTGTATCCTGGGCTTCCACCAAAGCTGGAAAATAGGTGTTATTCAATCTGAGATTTAATTGACATGAAGGTTTAGCCCCACCTATCATGTGGCCAAGGTTCAGAGAGAACCCGAATTAAGTCAGGGCGTGTGGCGGCTATCTCGTTGTAGATACGGGGACCACTACAGAGACGTGAAGTTCCACCTTCTTCAGATGTTGAGAGACAGATGAGCGCAATAAGGTCGCCAACGTCCGTGTGGAAAACCTGTTTATCAGTGGTATAAGCTGTGTTTCCTTTGTGCCCCTTTTCATGAGCATGAGAGACACTGAGGTCCTTGATGTGAGCAATTACGGCTCCTGTAACGTCTTGTCTCCCGCGAGCGGAGCCAATAAAAGATGAAATACCTTCAATGGAGTTCAGTAATGGTCAAATCTGGGAAATGAAGGTCTTTACCACAATAGATGATTACAATTTCTTCATGGTTGTATTTCTCTACGGGAATCGTCCTCAGGACAAAAAACCCTCGGCCAGAATACAGTTCTCCAGAAAGACCAAGTAGGACAGGAGCGAGACTAGGTAATGGGAAAGTTTCTCGATTGATATGCCCCAAGGGTTTATTGAGGCCTGGATAGAGTAAGAAACACGATTTCTACGAATAACGAGGGACCTCTTACTCTGGAAGTGCCTGAGAGCCCCATCTATCTCATGAAGTTGATTTTCAGTCAGATTGACGATCCACTGATCCTCGTCAGTAAAATCTTTGCCTTCCCAAACAATAGGACCGTCGACTTGTTGGGGAAAGCCCTCAGGCAGAGGTTGCATGGGCAAAGTAGGATCTTCTGTGAGTCTGCGAGCAGTGCGAGCTCTCCACTTCGCCTCGTCAGGATGGTAGGCAATGTCTGGCTGAGCCTCGGCGGATGTAGGGATGACATTGATTGTCATGATGAGTTATTGGTATCATCGGTTTTCTTTCGGACATTTAAAGAGATCTCACTGGGAAGTACTGGAACATTCCTGGCCTCTTAGCAGTCAGGCTGTGCAATACCTGGGGAAAGAGTCTAATCCATGCACTCAAGAATTAATCTGGATGCCAGCGCACTGAAAGGGGGAAGTTCATGGCTCACACCTCATGGAAAGGTTGATGTCATTCATGTGAACCAACAATGGATCAGACGACATGCCAAGCTTTGTACGGCCTTGTGAGAATGCGATCACTCGTGGGAGTCAATGTTCTGCAGGGACATAATGAGGGTCTAATCGTGTCAACCTTTTTCAAGAGCAGATGCATTATCTGATTATCTGAAGGATGTGATTGATAATCATGGAATGGCCAGCGTGTGGTGATCAAAAAGTAATTCCAACTCGAATGAGATTCGTGAAAAGCAAAAGACGGTCCATGGTCAAATGCTTTCTTGCTCCTGCTCTGGCTCCTTGTAAACGAGGATTTCTCTTCTCTTTGTAGACTTCTTTGGCTTTGACCGGGGTTTCGAGGATTTGAGATGCTCAGTAACCTCTTCCTCGGACAGGCCATCACCAATGCGAATTATGACATAGAGAGTTGACTTTGCTCTAGTCCTGTATGCGATGTCTTCTTCCTCATCTTCAGGGATAATCTCATCTCGGACTTCTACTGTCCCAGTGGAGATTTCTGTGTGAATCTCATCTCTTGAAAAGGGAGAAATGGAAGGGAAAGCGCAAGTGAGCTGAAGTAATAAAGGAATTGCGGCACCAGCTGCGTGCAAGTGGAGAGTTTTGTATCTAGAATAGTTGGTTATTGGATCGCACTTTAAACGTAATAGTAGGGGGGCAACATACCCGTCATTGACAACCAGGTTTTTGCATCTGCGCATATATGCACCCAATGAAGTTTTACGCGTCAGACAAATGTAGTTTTTCCCTTCAGTGTGGGAAGAGCATGGCCCGGTTGCAGAAGCAGAGGCAGCGACAGCAGGAAAAGGTCTGGGCGCTGCTAGCTTATTGATCTTGACGCGCTTCTTAATTTCTGGGGTCTTTTGATTTTTTTCTTGTCTGAGAGACGAATCGCTGGTCGAGGTGGTACGTTGGCTTGTATTTGAGAGGAACAGACTTCAATCTCTAATGAGACGGGATCGGAAGCCAGTATTTCGGATGTCAGTTTGGTGCGCTTTTCTGACTTGTCCTCTAGTGCTTCTGGCGACGCGCAACGTTTGTTTGAGCTGGTCGACATGAATATATCAAGCAATTAAATTACGGGACCACGCCTTTGATGGTGACACAAGTGCAAACAAGACGTGAAAACTTTGTCGATCCGATTACTTCCCTATCTTTCGCCAGCCAGCGAAGCAGTCTCGCTCGTCTTTTTCTTGTGTGTATTCTTCTCTGACCACCGACCATGAGTATCCCAGATACTGCAGATCAAAACATCCAGATGTGGAAGGTCAAGAGGCTCATCAGAAGTTTAGATGCGGCTCGAGGGTCAGCTATGCGTCCTTATCATCTCAATTTCTAGTCGTCTGATGGACACTTAGAGCGGGAACTTCTATGATTAGTCTCATTCTTCCGCCTAAAGTAAATTGAATCGATTCATTTTGTTATTCCGTTAAGCCAGTATCATCTAGGACCAAATCCCTCGCGCGTCTGCTATGCTGACACAGGAATTTGGGACTGCATCTAATATCAAATCCCGTGTGAACCGCCTGTCTGTACTGGCTGCGATAACTAGTACCCAACAGCGACTCAAGCTCTATAATCGTGTCCCGCCCAACGGGCTAGTTTTATTTGTTGGTACTATCCTGACGGACGAAGGCAAGGAAAAGAAGGTCTCATTCGATTTTGAGCCTCACAAGCCCATCAACACGTAAATGATCACATTATTCTTTCTTGATTTTCATTTCATTAATCGATTCCTTAGTTCTCTTTATCTTTGCGATAACAAATTTCATACTGAGGCGTTGTCCGAGCTACTCGAGTCTGATCAGCGTTTCGGCTTTATCGTAATGGATGGTAATGGTACTTTATTCGGTGTACTTGCGGGAAACACACGCGAGGTCTTGCACAAGTTCACCGTCGACCTCCCCAAGAAGCATGGACGTGGCGGTCAATCCGCTCTCCGTTTCTCCCGTCTTCGCGATGAAAAACGTCACAATTATGTCCGCAAAGTCGCAGAGTTGGCGGTCCAACACTTCATTACCAACGACAAGGTCAACGTGACTGGACTCGTGCTCGCTGGCTCTGCAGACTTCAAAACCGAACTCAGCCAGAGCGATATGCTTGATCAGCGTCTTGCGGCCAAAATCATCAAGGTAGTCGATGTCAGCTACGGCGGAGAGAACGGTTTTAATCAGGTATCGGTCAAGCGTATTTCTCGAATCTTCTAATTCTTACACAATCAAGGCTATTGAAAGTTCGTCGGATTCTCTTTCAAATGTCAAATTCGTCCAGGAAAAGAGGCTCATTCAGAAGTACTTTGACGAGATCAGCCAGGACACCGGCAAGTACTGTTTTGGTGTTGATGATACTCTCAAGGCCCTTGAGCTTGGTGCTGTCGAAACCCTCATTGTTTGGGAAAATCTAGATATCACCCGGTATGTCCTCCGTAATGCTGCTGGAGGTATGAAAAATCATAGCTTTTCAAAATGATTGGGAGTTGAAAGACGCTTCTAGAGGAAATTGTTATCCACGTTAACAAGGAACAAGAGAAGGATCGCGAGAAGTTTATTGATAAGTCGACCGGCGTGGAAATGGAGCAGACTGTTGAACCTCAGTCTTTACTTGAGTGGTTTGCCGAGAAGTACAAGGAATTCGGCGCTGCTCTTGAGTTTGTCACCAATAAGTCCCAAGAAGGTGCACAATTTGTCAAAGGTTTCGGCGGCATCGGTGGTCTTTTGCGTTACAAGATTGACTTTACCAACTTGGTCTCCATTGACGACGACGAAGATGAGTTCTACTCCGACGACGACGATATCTGACGGTATTGTAGGCTCTTCGGAGCTCCGTCTTACCAGGGCACGACAAGCAGGGGAGGGGAGGAGACGGAAGGGATGTATCAAGAAAACCAAAAAGTTGAATTATCCTTGATCCTGAAGGCTTCTGGCAAAGGATATCCGAGCAAATCTTTTACGCTCTTTCCAAGCTACCTATCGGTGGGTCAATCTCTTGCAACTACTTTAGCTTGCTTATCGCGCTCGTGTGTAGGCTTAGAAATTATCTACGTTTACTCGGCCTCATTCAGCTAAATGTAATGTTATTTTTGATATTTGTCAGATTGTGTTCACTTGTGTTTTCCTATTTTGGGGCCGTCGACTGTCATCAGAGCCTTGCATGGGACCTTGTCTGTCAGGCCTGACAGGTTATCATGCGTTTAACTTTTCATCAAAGAAATGATCTCAATGGCTGAGTTTCCTCATGTAAAATTCATGACAGTACTTGTCGCTTTAATGACAAGGGAACCTCAATTGAAGAGAAGATGGAACAGTCATCTGATTGTAAAATCTCTGACTCCAACACGAGAATGGGCGGGGACTGAAACGTCCAAGATATAGTCAACCAAAACTGAGGCCAATCTTCTGCTCTTCTGTGAGCTAATCACCCGAGATTGTCGGCGCGTCTGTTCAAAGTGAGTAACTACAATTCAGGTATTCCCGAGACACTGATTGGATGCAGGATCACAAGTTTTTGAAATGGACTCTCGAGTGAATTACCGAATATTTGTCCATACTCGTCTTGCCAGGAACATGTAACAAATAAGTTCATTATTGTCTATTTCGTTACATTCCAAGTATTTATCTCAGTACAAGTCATCACCCGTTCGATCGCAGTACGTCAGCGCGTCATTCTCATTTCCACCGATCGACAATTCTGACTGATTCTGAGACCTCTGCTATATAGAAGCAGTTCGACCGGCTTAATGTCCTTTTAGTATTTTCCATCATGTCTTCTCTTGTTTCAGCCGTCCAAGGTGGCATCGAAATGCTTACCGACAATCCGAAGCGTGCCGACTTGAAGCGCGATATCGTTGATTGCCCGAGTGGGTCGGGTTTAACCACTGACCATGGTGTCAAGATTTCCAACACAGACACTTGGTAGGTTATGTTCCATGTTCTACATAGTAATTGTTTTCACTGTTATCTCTCAGGTTGAAAGTGTCTGATGGTCAACATACCGGCGCCTCTTTGCTTGAGGACCAAATTGGACGTGAAAAGATCCACCGTTTCGATCACGAGCGCATCCCTGAACGGGTCGTTCATGCTCGTGGCACCGGAGCTCACGGCACCTTTCGAGTCTTTGACGATCGTGCTTCCAAGTACACATATGCGCCTGTTTTAACAGACCCTTCCAGAGAGACACCTATCTTCATCAGGTTCAGCACCGTCCAGGGTTCTCGTGGTAGCGCAGTGGGTTTTCTTAAATGCCCCGCTCTGTGCCTATTGACGGTCATCATAGGATACTGTTCGCGATGTTCGCGGATTCGCAGTGAAGTTCTATACTCCAGAAGGTAACTGGGACATTGTCGGAAATGACATACCGGTATTCTTCATCCAAGAAGCCATAAAATTTCCCGACATTGTCCATGCTGTCAAACCTGAGCCTCGTTATGAGGTTCCACAAGGACAAAGTGCCCACAACAATTTTTGGGATTTCGTTGGCCTTCAACCAGAGTGTATGTGTTTGCGTCTACTTCATCCAACATCCTTCTTTATGTTGTTTCTAGCTGCGCATATGATCATGTGGGTAATGTCTGACCGAGGTAGGCTTTATTTGAGTCCTGTCATCTATCTGCTTACTTATCTGCATCGAAGGTATTCCGCGCTCTCTTCGGATGATGCAAGGATTCGGTGTCAACACCTATACCCTCATCAATGCTCAGGGTCAACGATTTTTTGTTAAGTTTCATATGATCCCGGAGCTTGGCGTCCACAGTCTTGTTTGGGACGAGGCACTGAAAATATGCGGTCAAGACCCTGGTAGGTCTTTTTGAACGCTGAGCAGCGCTTTTTTCGATTGGTTATTTTCAGATTTTCATCGGAAAGATCTCAATGAAGCGATTGAGAGCGGTTGTTTCCCCAAGTGGACGTTTGCAATTCAGGTTATTGAAGAGAAGGACGAGGACAATTTTGATTTTGACATCCTCGACGCCACTAAAGTTTGGCCGGAAGAGCTAGTTCCCATCCAACCTATTGGAGAATTTGAGTTGAATAAGACCGTAGAGGAATATTTCCCCGAAGTCGAGCAAGTCGCTTTTTGTACCAGTCACGTCGTTCCTGGTATAGGTTTCAGCGATGATCCCCTTCTTCAAGGTCGGAATTTCTCTTACTTTGACACTCAGATTTCTCGTCTAGGCATCAACTGGGAACAGGTAAGTCACCTTCGCGTCCATATTTCTTTCATTCTGAGACATTATCTTAGCTCCCTATCAATCGTCCTGTTTGTCCTGTTATGAATCATCATCGCAACGGCAAGATGAACCACCGCATAAACACCAATAATTTTAATTATTATCCTAATCGAAAAAACACAGGTTGCCCAGTCCCACCGTCAGAAGGTGGATATATAGAGTGAGTCATAAACCCTTCATCTGAGTTGTTGTTTAACGTCGACAAAAAAACAAGATTCAAACAGAAAGTTGAGGGTATGAAACAACGCGTCCGTGGAGTGAAATTTCAGGAGCATTACAATCAAGCCCAACTTTTCTACAATTCTCTCATGCCTCACGAGAAGGTTCACCTTGTCTCGGCGTTATCTTTCGAACTCAGCCACTGCGACGACCCTGATGTCTACAAAACATACACTGAGCTGCTCAATAACATTGACTTCGACCTAGCCAAAAAAGTGGCGATAAATGTCAATGGTGTCGTTCCTGAAAAGCCAGCACGAGCCAATCATGGAAAATCATCTGCTTCACTTTCGCAAGAGTACTTTCGGCCAAAAAATCCAATCATTGCTACACGCAGAATTGCTATGCTTGTTGCTGATGGTTATAATGCGGTTGAAGTTCAGACTGTTCGGAAGGCGCTGACAAATGCAAAAGCTGTTACATGGGTCATTGGTCCTCGTCGCGGGAGGATCGATTCAGGGGGTCTCGTCTCCAAAAATGATGAACCCATCATAGCGGACTCTCACTTTGATGGTCAGAGATCTACACTCTTTGATGCAGTCTTTGTACCGTCTGGCGCCAATCACGCTAAAGCCTTCATGAAGAATGGTCGTGCTCTTCATTGGATTAAAGAAGCATTTGGGCATTGCAAGACGATCGGTGCAATAGGTGATGGTAAGGGATTGACACACTAACTACAATTACCCCACTGAGACACTATTTGTAGGGGTTACAGTTGTCAAACACGCCATTGGGCTCTCCGATGTCGAATTTGCAGACGTTGGTGATAATGTCGTCACCTCCTATGGTGTTGTTACCACAGGCAATTACACCACAGCCCCAGCCATTACCGATCTAGCCAATATTGCACTTGACAAGGGGTTTGTTTCGGAGTTTATTCATGAAATTAGCCAGCATAGGTGTTGGGAAAGAGAACTGGATGGTTTGACGCAGATGGTGGCTTACTAAATGCATCGATGTGCTCGGGCCATGATAATTTTGATTGTATAAATGAACTATGCATCAAGTGTACAATAATTCACAACGAGGTGGATCTGAGGCTTCCTGCAGTTCCTCACAATAATTGGATGTGGGTTATAGTCAGTCTTCCTTGTATTTCTCACCTCAACACTGCCTTGATTAGAATCCCGGAATCAAGAATCAAAGCACACAATATTTGGATTTCCGTTTTCTATGAACTGCTGCTTGTTACAAAAGCTTGATATGTTGGCCAGAACTTGATAAACATAGTTCACCTCCGTAGGTCCAGGCCTCATGTAGAAATTGTAATGTTTGTGCCGGATCTACTCAAGAAAGAGGTCATGCTCAAGAAAGAGGTCAATCTTGGAGAAAGCTATGGTGATTCCAGAAATTGTATATGAGTTTTACAGTCAGGAAGAAACTGATACGTTTCGGATTGGGGAAAGGAGTAATCGTGAAAAATCAGCTACATAATCCAGAATTTATTTCACCTTGTCCATCTATTGGGTGATATCGTGCTAGTCTTTCATAATGAATCACTTTATGTTTAGTCTCATCCCATATGTGTCTAGACTGATGTATGTTACCATGTATAGCCATACATAAATCCTGAAGTCTGATAACTGGATTAGTGAGACACTTCACTACAATCGTGATCATAAACCAACTCATCATGATCAATAATCACCCGTACAGTGCACAAGATTCCATCAATTTCGTTATACACTGTCACAGGAGATTGATATGTAAAGTAGACGAGTAAACAAGGCTTGATTAGGCGGTCAAGATATAAGGAAACAGCGACGGGGCTTCTACAACCTTAGAACCAGTGCCATCGTGGACTATCCCACATACACTATCCCAGTCATCGGGCTCGCCGAAACAATCCAAAACCAATCGTTCATCGAGACCAAATTTTTTTGCATCATTCAAGAAGACCAACATAGCGTCATAGAAATTCGAGGCATTGTTGATGATTTCTATTTCCCATGTCTGCGTTGCGAAAGCAAAGTCGATCAGGACAACATGGTCAATGTTTGTGATAGGGCTGGTGCAAAGGAGAATTTGACCGCGGTGCCAGTCATGCTGAGTGACATCAGCGAGGTCGAGAACACGATTCCCTTGACGAACACTTCGTATCTAGAATTCGGTCAGTTTTCGGTCGCACCTGAGGCCAATTCATTCACCAAATTAATTTGCCGTGAACGACTCAGCCTTCGAAATATCTCATAGTCCAGAGCTTGTCCATCAATGTACTCCATCAGGACACCATACAGAACAGTCCCATCAGGCAGTGTGAACTAAGGGTCGTTAATTAGACTTGAGGGTCATTCTTGGAGTATGTATCTCACCTGATGTGCACCATAGAACCAGGGAATAATACTCCCTTGTACAAGTTGTAACTTCTCGTATACGAGAGTTTCTATAAGGGCATCAGACTCAGCAAATGCCATCCGATAATAAAGATGGTGCAATATTTCAGCTGGGTCCCTCTCGTCGGGTATAGAATATTGCTGGAGCTCGCCATCAACCCTTTTAAAACCAAACTTTGGGGTTGGCTCAGGCATAGACAATGACTGAAACCGGTCATCCAAAAGTTTGAGGCAGAGGGGTGGACAACCATTAGTCGGTTGATCATCAATAGATGTAATTTCACAACGATATATAGTCCCCAAGCTATTCCGGTTGCCCTCTGAAAGGAGATCTCGAATCTTGAGTGAATATCCCTTACTCTGTGCCAACAGATCAGCAAGACCAGCCTTTGCAAGAGGACATTGGCGTTGGATCTCCTTTAGATGAGACATCGTTTCCTTTGGAAGTTCTGAAAGTTCCAAGGGGAAAAGAGGGCGCGGAAACGGCACACATCAGGGTCCAATCTCATTTGTGACAGCATTAAGCACGTCATTGGAATGAGCAACAATTTTTGAATGCCGGGATTGTGCAAATTCACACCAGCGAAGGAATTGCAAAGCTCGCTCAGGATCTCGAACCAATGTCGGAATGTCGAAGTCAGAATGCCGGTGGCAGGTGGCAAAGATAGTTTCATCTGTAGGTAAGGCCTGAGGACTAGGATCTTGTTGGGGGCCTTCAGGAAACACCAGATCCATGTCAACTCCGTAGTCGACATCGGGACAATTCAAGAATGCCCTGGCAGGGAGTTCTCGATCCAGATAAGCAGCGGTGACAGCTCTTAAAGCCAAGGGAAAATCAGTCATCTTGACCCTTTCATAAGTCCCAGCATACGAATCGTCATCTCGGGAGCGGACAAATACAACAATTTCTTGGAGATTTGTAACAATTATGCAGTGGACAGACGGAGTGTGTAGCAAGGTTTTCGAGAGCGTACTTTGTGTGCTTTGAGAAATATTCTCGCAGTCAAACAAATCGTCATCCTGTTAAAACATTTGTCACACAATTGGAATATATCACTGATTGCCATCAATCTTACCAGTAACAATAAAATCGGAGCATTGACTCTCCGTGACTGGAATTCGTCCGCGGCAAAAGTGAACCCACATACGGCTACCCGATGAATGTAGATACATACATGGCTCAAAGCTGAAGCTCACCTCCATCGACGTCAATCCGTCTCAATTCTAATGTACGTGACTTTTGAAGTGTAGATGTAGAGTGTAACTGATGGAAGATGTCCAGTATGGTATTCAATACGGCCTCTACGTATTTTTCTGGGGGAAAACTATTGAATTATTCAAATTGCTGCGACATATGTCATCATGATGGACTTACTCAGAAGGAAATGTTTCTTGTGTTGGCTAGCAAATTTTTCTTCGATGGAAAGAACGGATGGTTGACTGGAAGATTCCCAGCGTGTTTTCAGACTCCAATCATGCTCACCACATTCTTTCCATTGTGCAGAACAGATTGAAGAATCTGGAAATACCAGAGGTGTCTCAGAAGGAGCTATAGAATTTCTGCATTGCTGCGAAGATAAAGTGACTTCCTTTGACCACTGAGGCGGAACTGGCAGGGACTTGGCAAAAATCTTGTGTGCTGATATCAAGGACATGGACGATTGCATGCGGCTAACGAGTCTTGGTCTGCGGAGCAAACAATATAGTCGAAACATAACGGGTGGGTATTTAGCGCACGTGTACATTTACGCGGCGGGTCAATTCGTCCCGGAAACAATCTGTCAGTTGATCCGTTATGCATGTGTGGTGTGTCAGACCTAAGTGATATGGATCAAACAGAATTCTATTTATTCCTTTTGTGGCCTATTGCATCAGAAGCAACATACTACAATGTGGCGGCGATGTACCTCTGGCTTTCTTCCTTTGTCGTGGATGCCCGTTTGGACTGGAGGTACACCATGCGGAACTGATTAATCAATGAGAGTTCTGTACCTCATTCCTGATGGTAACATTTCGGAAATGGCAGCGGAAATAGAAGTTTAATGAGATGATGTCACTTTGAAACGTTTTTTATGGACCTTCACATGCACTGAAGCTAGAACCCATGAGTATCTACAATACGGAATACCCTTTTTGGTTCCTAAAGGATTTTACAGTACCTCTGTTTTCCCCACGGTGACAAAAGCTATCATCCATATTATTCCGGACAAGGAGCAAAATGGTACTTTTTCCGTATGAGGTGTACTAGGAGAATTATAAAAGATCTCAAGTCAGGTAATATAATGTGTTCATCTCTCTCGAAATTTCTTCCATAACGCTTAGGAGGATAACTGGGTTATTGTCCAGTGCAGCAAGGCGAAAAGATGTTGGTATGATTATGTCAAGAATTAGAGCGAAGATTCAGGAAGAAGAAACAGGAATCTACCAGAAGTTAGGTACTATACCAGAAGACTATCTCCTGGTGTACGTTTGTGCTTTATGACTTCATATACTGCAAACTGAGGGGCTTTTTTCAGGGAGAATGAGCATACGTCTCCAGGTGATAATGTACCACATTATACCCTGGATGCTTGTGCAAAGAACGGCCAACCGATTGGCACACTTCACGTCTGTTTATAAAATGACGCGGAGGAACCAGTTAAGACATTCAAAAATCCTCGTACAAAGGCGGTTGAGGCAGGTTCGCTTGGTAGTGACTTGCATCACATAAAGGCTCATCAGTTTACAGGAGTGGGATGCTAAGCAAGCCGCCGCCGCTGCACAGTCCAAATGACTGGAAGTGCCTTATTGGTAAACTTCACACAATGATGTGGCAAATACTATCCATCATTCATCGTGGACATTTCAGTGATCCACGACAAGTTTTTAATCGATCTGTGTACATGTTTTTGTGACAATATAAAGATATCTATCGTTCGGTTTTGAGATCGGATGTCTTGTCACGGTGGTGCGAATCTCCTGGGAAATACACCTCAAGTTTCGGCGTTGTTCAGCATGTGGACCTGCTGTTAAAGCCCGTTCAAAGTCATATAGAAGCACTATCATCGTTGCGAAGCGAGTCACAGGCCTCTTTTGGCTCTTGTTAAATGTGGACAACTCTTCTGTCACCAAGATCATATCCCAGTCACAAGGATGTCGTCCAGCTCAAATGGCACTGCCCCGGAAATGGTTGGCAAATTTTCCCAGGATTGGTTAATCATTTCTATAATTAGGAGGTTTTATCAATCGCTAATCACATATGTAACCCAGGAAGAAGACGAAGTCTGAACAATGGAGATGCTTTTTGATAGTCCTCATTGCTGACCTTGTTCTTGTAGCAATTGCAAAATAGTCAAAGTAGTCCCATGTCGTCTCCAACCTCTTATCATTTCTACATACCTGGTCTATTGCCACTTGTTTGGATGTCCTGACCGCGAACTGTCAAGGTATGAGAGCAAGTTTATAATCTGGGTAGATGTTCAATTCCTTGTACAAGTATAACGTGTGGGTTATTTCTGAGGACACATTTCCTATCTCTGCATCTGGGTGTTGAAGAAGTTGTATCTAGGCTTATTCATTTAGAGCTTTGAAAAGAGAATAGACATCTAGGACACTCTGGAAGATAGTCTAAATTACGACATCTGGAAAAATCTGATATTTTAAATTTACCAACACCTTAGCAAAGTCCAGTTGACATTTCGGAGATTTACAGTACAAAGTTCGATGCCAGCGGCAGATTCCGGAGAAAATTTTGCTTATACGCATGGTCTATTTATGCCTCTCCACTAAAACTGAACGACCCAGCTTCAGCTTCAGCACCTGATGCACCCCCATCCAATGGATCTTCATGCAACTTTGTGCTTTGATAGACTTTTTCTGAGATCCTTGCCCTCCTTTGCTTCTCCAATATGACAAAAGAAAGTACGATAAGCGCCACGTCGATCAAGCAAGGATTGATGCGTAAAGCAGATCGTTCCTGGCCAGCAAATACGCCTTCTTCCGCGGCCCATCGAACCTGCTGGGCAATCTCATTTCCAGTATTACATACCGATAACTGCGGGTTAATATGCTTCAAGTTGATCTAAACCCAATAAAGAACAAAGGAAGGTGCTTACTGTCCAGCCAAGATTTTTCTGATATTTCCAGCGGTACTCCGCACCATCATTCCCGATGAAGTAGGACCTGGATCGGGGCCGGAAATCAGAGCAAGAACCCGGTTCAACAATGACATCATACGAGGTATTAAACCTTCCTTTCCTGTAGAGAAATTTACTGGCGTCCACCCCCTGATTATCATCTTGCATCTGAATCCCCTCCAGCAGCATAGCCGTGAAAAGAGTTGTCTTCTTTCCATTTACGGTGTGTACCTCTGCCAGTAGGCCATCTTCCAAATCCTCCGATGGTCGCTGAAGATATGTCACCGAACCTTCTGTAGATTTCATCGTCGTCACCCGGAAATGAGCGGTTCCATCGGCAGACAGTAGGATCGTGTTTTCTGGACTGTCTGGGACTAGATACAGGTCCATTAGAGACTCACGATGGACAAGGAGGGATAGACGTTGGGTTCAACTTAGATCAAAGCTGATTAGGACTCAAACTGGGGGTCACGATTTGAGAAGAGACCAAGTCATTTCAGGCTGATGATAAAATATTGGTAATTTACAGAAGAATGCGCGAGACAAGCATCGTAAACTATAATGAAATATTCATACAAGCGATATAATACCAAGAAAATCTAGTTGTACCGATTAGAAAGATGTCCATAAATCAGTTAGTAGTCAGATGAAATACACCAATCGTATTGCCGAATCCAGCCAAAATCTGTGAGGTGGAAGCCTCTAGAGGTGCCACTCGAGTAAATGGAAGACGAGGAATAGAGTGTGTAGAGGTTGGACTCGTTGGCGTATGGGTCACGCTCCCGTCTTCTGACAAGTTTTGTGTCAATGACTCCAAAGTCGAGCAGCGGATCGACGAAGATGCAGGGTCAAACGCCCA
Organism: Leucocoprinus sp. KB1807203; assembly: GCA_019327925.1. Lineage (NCBI taxonomy): Eukaryota > Fungi > Basidiomycota > Agaricomycetes > Agaricales > Agaricaceae > Leucocoprinus > Leucocoprinus sp. KB1807203. The sequence continues at coordinate 76,697 of JAHTMQ010000037.1, read as the reverse complement.
CAATTCCCATCGTTCTAGAGTTGATCGGGTAAGGCCAAAACTGGACCCTGAAAGTTGTGATGTATCCAATGTTCCGCCTCTTGTTATTCCTTGCGACCGAGCTTTACGTCGAATACCTACATACATTTGGCCTAGCACGTTCCACGCGCCACGTTCACATGTGAGCTCTGTCACTGTGATTGCAACAGCATTTCTCCAAAAGGATAGAGTAGCATGCATTGGTGTACTCGTGCCATCCAGAGGGCTCAGGGGATATGTTTCGTGATCCTCGCTCGTGAATGGGTTGGTCAGCAACTCTGAAGATCTTCTCCCAGTCTCTTTATCTGAAGTTCTTCTGGAGTGAATCCCATGCCCAGAAACAGGAAATGTTGATGCTTCAAAGGCAGTCGTTAATCGGGCCCTCGGAATTCTGGGGGATCCTATTCGCTGTGAAGAAGCGCTACTATTACTTCTTGAGCAACGGCCCACATGCTCGGACGAGGACATGTGCTTCAGGGAAGTTCTCGTACACGAACATCGTCGAGTTTGATTTTTGAGGTAAAGCTTGAAAACATGCACAACATAATCGACCGAAAACGCTATCGAGACGCTTTCAAGGGGAAGTTGACCACAGTAGCAGCATGTCTTGCACTGGATTGGAGAGATGCGGAGGTTGGTCACGCGACCTCGTGCCTCATCAAGCACCGAAATACGCTCTCCGGTAGAACCATCCCAGAGGGAGACAATGCCAGACTCGGTCGCAGTAGCAATTACTAGGCGAGTCGACTCGTTAAATTCTGAACGACACGCATGCACTTGCGAAACAGGATCTCCCTGTGTGCCTGGACGAATATGATAGTTGTTCAGGATGATCGGGAGGGTGTCTCCCGTCTCGATGAGCCCCAAGGATCCGTCGGTGAAAGAATGTGCAACGAGGACTTGGTTTTCTGGAGCAACACGGACCAGAAAAACATTTGAAACAGGAATATCCTGCATAGGAAGGAGGTAGCTGACAGTCGCGAACTCGTTGATTGTCCATTTAGCGGCAACACCGTTAGCGAATACAACCAAGAGAACCGCGGGATCTTCAAAGTCTGAATCAGGCGAGCTGGGTTCTGAACACGAAGAACCTATTTGGTTGGACGTCCACCTCGTCCATGAGGAACTGAATTGGAGGTCTGCAACTCCGGCAGAATTATTCTCTAACGAGAGATAAGTTAAGGGGGATATGGAGGTCTTGTCAATCTTCCACACGGCTATTCTACCATTTCCAGTTCCCACAGCAAAATGCTCTCCACTTTTGTCGACTGCAACGCTAGTTAGAGTTGGATTTCCCTGAGATGTAATCGCAGCACCAAGGAGCGGATTCGTTGCATCAATGGAAGTGTGTGTCTGAGTTTTGAGATTCCACACAGTGATCTCAATATGGAGTCCCACGGCTACAACAATATGACCATCTTGACTGACAGCAATAAACTCCACGTCGCTCGAAAATGCACGAGGCAGCGTCGTAAAGAAGACTTGACCCTCTAGGGATTGCTTCTCTTCAGTGACATCGACATCCGGATGGTGATTCTGTGCCTCAAGAAGTTCTGCGTTCTTCAGGAGATAAAGAAGCAAAAGCCACAATAACCCTGTCGTTACTGCAATTGGCAAGACCATGATCTTGAAAAGCCACACGACTGAGTAAAAAGTGCATTGAGCTCGGCGATGGGAACGGTTAGATGGTAGTGCTGAGCTGTCGGGTATGAGAGTGACGACAAGGGGTTGTTCAATTCGCAAATGAAGCTTGTTTGTTTCAGCTGTCTTCTCCGGGACAAGCGTCCTCCAAATTTGCCATTCTGGTGATAGACTTTCTGTTGCAATTTCGATTGGTTTTCGAGAGACGGCTCGCACGGGTGTTTGAAGCTTCGCCTGTGATCCGTTTGGATTGGTCGAGTAGGTCGTATAATAAAGAGTCGCAGTTATTGCAAGGAGCTACGAAGGGAATTAGCGTGGATCGATCGAAGAGATTATGGGCTCTTACTAATACCAAACTGACATTGGTGCCTGCACGGCCCTTGAGCAGTCTCTTGAGGGCGTGTCCAAGCTTGGCCCAGCCGGAGCGGGTTTGTTTCGTGTTGCCCGAATCCTGCCGCAGAAGGGGTGGTGCCAACGCCGTATCACGACGCAACAGTTCCTCAAGCTGAAATGTACGGTATTTGTCCAAGGTCCAGAGCGAAGAACAAAATGCTTACTTCTAAGCGCTGAATATCAATCGAAAGGACGGCCATAAAGAACGTATGGGCCAGAAACCAATGGGCAACAAGAACGACAATTGCAAAAATGCAAAATTGTCGGACAGCACCAGATCCAGCGATAGCAATGATACCCAGGATGAAATTATACGATACGACTTTCAAAGTATTTGATGTTCCTGCGTAGCTAAGACCTTCTGCTATCCTCTGTTTGACAGGTAGGGTAACAGAGGTCTTTCCCACAGCATCGACCTGACGGCACCAATGGTTAATGTATTTTTTCATACGCGAGAAAGATCCTATCGCACCAAATTAAACATATTTTCAGCACCGACGAATATGATAACAATAGGTAATAATTCCCTGTTGATAAGTCAATAACACCATATTTCTCAGAAGACGTGCGGAACGTACCAGGGAACGAGTGTGACTTGAAAGCCCACGAGTGCGCAAACACTCAGACTCGTGATGGTACTGACCGTAATCTCGACGAGGGCGGTGAAAGTAACACCTAAACGATCGTGGAGTGCATTGATTCTTCTCATAGACCAAGCAACATAAATGAAAAACCCAAAATAAGCAATGTATAGGAAAGCCGAGAAGGCGGTCCAGCCTTTATACTGTGAACGATTGATGTCATACTATGAACAGGTCATTATAGAACTGAACAATTTAAACCAACTTGAATCTACCTGTAGAGCTACGATAGTAGGGGGATGGGAATGGCCATTTACTTCCGCAATTTTCGAGGCAGCCAGGGGAACAGCTTCTCGCCAATACTGATGGCCAGTGTCGTCGACGCAGTCTTTCTCCGGGAAGAAATAGGTGACGGCGAGGTGGCTGGCGTAGTCAAATCTAGAGCTTGTTACATGGTGCTCATAAGACCCACGGCCTGCCAAGACCATAGAAGGGGTGATGGGTACACCAGAAACAGTAGTGCTCTTATTATGGCTCAGAGTTTCTAATATATTTGTGTCGGATAGTAATGTCTTTTCATCGTAACTCCAGAATGCCAACGGAGATATCACAAAGCAGGCTCCATCAGGACGTTTGAGGCATGAAAAAGGGTCGGATTTCAGAGGAGGCCCAAGTCGACGTTCCAATTCCAAGGTCAAGAGTAGCATACGATGATCCAAAGCGTCATCGTCGTTGACGTTATTTGATGGTGCTATAAGAAGGCGCTCAACCCGTAAGGTTTTCCCGCTTCCACATTGAGCGATGGATACTGAATCCTCGTGTTTGCGCAAAGCATCATATCCAGTCCACACGTCCGCCAAATCTTGTTGGGCCTTGAGTCCAGAAGCAGGATCTTGTGGTGTGAAGGCGTCGATAAGTGAGAGGCTTTTGGGCTGAGACGACGAGTATATGGAAAGGGCAGGATAGAAGAGGGATGTGATGACAACACAGGATATTAAAATAACACGAATTTGGTGCGTGGCACAGTGTCTGGAGACTATAAATCCAGAGTCGTGGGGAACAAATGATCAATACTCACAAGCCAAATTGCAGGAAGAAATGTTGGACGAGAAGACGAACTGATTGTAAAGGAGATGAAACATATCCAAGCATTATTCTGCAGGCCGGAGCCGTATGTATCAACCAGTGGATTTGTTGGAGGAGCTGGCGAGGTGCAAGAGATGAAGGGTCACAAGAAGCCTTTGTAGTTATTTAGAAAGGGGAGAGAATATTGATCAGTACTGCTGGCAGACCAGCATGATAGGGCTGAGGATCTAAAGAGGGTATGCGAGAAGACTGACAGGTCCTGTCCTTCGAGAATTACCATGAATAGTCATGTGATCTTTATTTTGGGATGCACCCCGTTATTGCCCCGACGAGGATCAACTTCTTCCATCCCATTGATGATTGTTATTCGGGGTTGGGGCAATGTCGTCTCTGCTGCTCGGAAGTCAGCAGCAACATGCCCTAGGCGCAGTACGTTTTCTGTCAGAGACTAACAAAGTATTTTACTGAGCTTGCTCTGGCAGTGTTGCATCCAAGTAACATTCTTGCCGCTGTTTCCTCCTTCAAGATGCCAGCTATGTCGCCAACCATGACAGAGGGTGGGATTTCTTCGTGGAAAAAGAAGGAAGGCGAGGCCTTCGCAGCTGGGGATGTCCTACTAGAAGTTGTAATACTCTTTCCGCTGCCAGGTTGAGTGCTCTGTTGGGTCGTTAATGCTTTACTCTGGCCAGGAAACCGACAAGGCTACGATTGACGTGGAAGCCCAGGATGATGGTATAATGGGAAAAATTATTGTAGGTATCATCAAATAATCGTGTATGCCCCTGGGTTCATGTTGTCTCCTCAAGCTTCCAAGTGGTTCGAAGAATGTACCAGTAGGCAAGATTATTGCCCTTCTCGCTGAAGAGGGGGACAACATTTCAGATCTTGAGGTGCCAAAGGACGAACACTCTGGCGTGCAAGCTACCACTTCTTCCACTCCTGCCCCAGAACCTCCAAAGGCACAAGAACCCCAACAGTCCATCGTTCACCATAGCTTACCTCCATCATCTTCACGCTCTCTCTTCCCTTCTGTTCTTCGTCTAGTCCAAGAACATGGAATTTCGAATCTTGACGTAATCAAAGGCACTGGAATTCGCGGGATGTTAACCAAGGGTGACATCTTGACACATCTCGGTTGTGCTTCTGGTCCGAATGGCACATATAAAACACCCATAACCCCTATTCGAGAGGCCAACCAGAACAGGAAGCCGATTGAAAAGAAAGAAGAATACAGGGTACGTTCCTATACACCGATTTTTCAGTTCGGACATTGAAGGATATGTGCTTATTTCTAAAGCCTCTCAATGGACCTGCAATTCGGCGGGCAATTGTCAACTCTTTCTCAAAAACTTCTCAGAAGGAAAGGAGTTCTTCATCTGGTATTTATCGTGACACGTGGATCGTATACGATCCGCTAACACACATCATAGGTTTCAAGGATGTCAACTTCGATTCTGTCATTGACGACTACCTTCCTCGGAAGTCTACTTCCTCCACTCAGGTCTCAGACTCTATTCCAAGGCCCGCAAAAAATAGCTTGCGTTTCCTTGATGGATTGATTTAATCTACTTGAGCGTCTTATACACCTAGACTAGACAATAATTTTCGTTGGATCCTCGGCAGGGTTATTTTTTCTGGTATCTTCCTTCAGCCACACCTTCCTGGCCTCATAATGCATCCTTGGCGTACCGTTGAACAATTGACTTTAGTGAACAGTGGACCTCACGCTCAGACATATTTCCACTAGTAATTGAGACCGATACTCTAAGACCGTTTTCATGCTAATGTACAACATTTTGTTGGCTGGAATCTCCTTTTGGCTTTGCTATAGAATGTCTAAAAACGATGATACAGGGATATAAGATACAGATTATATGTTTGGGGAAGTGCTTTGCCTGTGTGAGTTAGAATCCATATTTAGCTTTGATTTGCGGTAAGATCACAAAGAACCAAACAACGCGTTACTCCTTGATTGTTATTAGCGTGGACACCTTATTCGTGCTTCCTGGTCAACTCTTACCGTACATAATCTCTACGCGAGAAGAAATTCATGGCAGACTGGACCACCAACTCAAATGAGGCGCTCACTCTCTCATTAGGTGAGCTTGTATACATGCTATACGATGACCGCTAACTTTGCTTGGACCTTAGTAAGGTCCAAGGCTGATAAATATCCACTGGGAGAGGGCGAATCATACGAAAATTTTCATCCGACATTTACATATCCAGTTTGTGCACCCTGCCTTCTCTCTCAGCCGGCCCAATGAGCTGGACCTTAGATCTACGGAGACGACGAGAAAATCTATGGCTACAAGGATCTACTGATTGACGTGAGTTTCTTGCCAATTTTCACATCCCTAACTGACAAGAGTCGCGTTTTCCAGCTACAATTCACATCCGGTAGCCTCATTTATTATCTCGACGTACAATATTCTGAGAAGCTTCCTTCGTCATCGACTATTGATGACGTTGAGGGAACGCTGGCAAAGTTCATCCCTTCAGGCACGCCTTCTGTGTCTTACGAGTTCTACATCCTTCCTCAATGTTGATCCAGGATATTATACAGACAGATCCGAGTTCGAACAACGCGTTGAAGAAGATGCGACTGCTTTCAAACCCTGTGGCGAACTGATCTATTCATATACAAGACCGGCGCCGATCAAGGGTAAAGGCAAAGGTGTTGCAACTTGTGCACTGGCGACTGAAGACGATATTGTATATGAAGTATACCATGTAATATTCTTCCCCGTTCCTTGTTCGTACTCCTTTACTTACCCAGATCTCAGACTACATGGGATACCCCAGGCTTTCGTGAATACCATAGGAGGATGCAATTATTTATATTACTCTATGTCGAGGCAGGCTCGTATATCGCTGAGGATGAGGATTCTTGGGAATTTGTTGTTTTGTGAATCTTGGTTTTCTTTCACCCTTTTACAAGCACACTCACATCCTCAGCAGATACGAAAAGAGAAAGCGTTCTGGGTGCGATATATCAACTTATCATTTTATCGGTTATTCTTCATTATACGGGTTTTACCATTTCCCCGAGAAAACCAGACTGCGCCTAAGCCAGTTCATCATTGTCTCGCCGTACCAAACGAAGGGCCATGGATGTTAGTTCATTGCTCTTGGAGAGGTATCTGAAAGTTGACCACCAAACCATTTAGCTCAGCTTTACAAAGCTATCTACCAATACGTTCTCTCGAAACCACATATTGCCGAGTTGACAGTTGAGGATCCTGCTGAAGCTTTTGAAGATCTACGTGACAAAAACGATATTCAAATGCTGCAGAACCATGACCAATTCATTCGCGAAGCTTATGGTTCTCCACAGTCTGTTGGAGGTCGTGTAGGTGGTGTTGGCCGAGCAAGAAAAAGTGGCCACGGAGGCATGACACAATCAAAAGGAAAATTGAACCCTCCTGCAGACAAAACCTGGATAGAGAAGTGGAGAAAAGATCTCAAGATTGCTGGGGTGAGCCGATGTTGACATAAATTCATTACTTGCATACTTAGTGACCCCGAAGCGTCAATTCCAGCGTCTGATTGAGATGTTGATCTTGCTGCGCCTTGACCCTCATGATGCAAGAGCACTGAAGGCCTATCGCCTCCAAGTGAAAGAGAGATTGTATCGGTTTAATTTCGTGAGTGACGACTATGAGTTTTTTGCCGGTCGTTATTTGCTTATATAGGTCCCTTTCAGGAGGTTCTTATTCAACTGGATAAACAAGAACGATTTGAAAAGCTAGAAGAAACTTTTCAAAACGTCTGTGACGATTACGCACGCATCCTTGGCCTCCTAAAATAACGCACGACTTGATCAAGCTTACCGTTGACAGAAAGACATCTGTACTTTGATCGCGCCGCATGTATCATTATCAGCTGAGTGGAGACAGGCGACTTGATAAAGCTTAGCCTTGGAGTCGGAAGCCCGGATGAGCAGAGACATGTTTGAGATATGATTTTCTTACCCGTAAAATGGATGACCGTTCGTGTCTTGCGGAGTTGAAGAGCGCGCGTCATTATACAATACAATCAATACAATTCTGGTCCGCAGACCATGGGATTCTTCTAGTCCCATAAATAACCCAAGAAGAACAATGAAAAGCAGTCTGCCTATGAAATATTGGGAGTGGGATCTCATCTCAAGTTACGATGTGTGTTTTGAAAACCAGATTCTCCAGAGTGACCAGTGTCAATTAAACCTCGTACCCGGTCATCAATCTACAGCAAGCAATATATCCACCCACATCTTGTTAATAAATTAAGAGCTCCCTTTACCACCGCCACATCATCACAAGTCCACACCTAAAAAAATAGGGTATGAAAAAAGCAAGATCATTCAAAATACAAGTAGTCTCAAAATTTTGACTCCTATCCCATTCAGTTGTGCTCATACAACAACACCCCCTACTGCTTCGCAGCGCGATACAACGCACGAAGACCAGCAACCCTCGTGCGCCACCTATCACCATACAAAAACTGAATAAGACCATTCGTAAACTCCCTAAATCAAGTAAAAAAAGAAGTCATTGTTGATGAGCAAACACGTGCATGAGATCGAAGAAAAAACAAGACATACCAACTCCAGTACAATGAACGTAGAGGATAGTCAAGCACTTTGGGTATAGTCGTTTGGACGATACGAGGGTATCTGTCTATAATAATAGCTTTAGGGTTCGTCAACGAACGTAATCCTTCAGGTCCACCGAAACGACCATAACCGCTCTTCTTGACACCACCGAATGGTAGGTCTTGACTGTTGGTCGATACATAAGATCAGTCAGTAGAAATAACGTAGTTTCACTCACTTGATCTATGGGAAATTCATTTCAGCGTCAGGTAAGCGTCAACAAAGGACCTAAAAACACTCACATAGAAAGTACCAAAATCATTGACAGAGACCATCCCACACTCCAGTTGCTTCGCAACCGCCAAAGCCTCGTCTTGATCAGGACCAAAAACACTAGCACCTAATGCATACGGTGTCCCATTAGCGATCTCAATAGCTTCCTCAACGGTTTCATAAGGCATCAGCAGCATAACCGGTGCAAAAACTATACACAAAACCCAAAAAAAACGCAATCAATCAACACTTTTTTATTAGAAAGAAAGTAGATTCCAGGAGAAAAACGCACGCTCGACTTTCGCAATCTCCATCTCCTTCGTTACCGATCCAACAATCGTAGGAGTGAAATAATACCCATGTTGAAGCTGTGGATGTGCATAGCGCTGTCCTGCACTCTCACCCACACCTTCAACTTGACAACCTGCCTCTACAGCTTTTGCTATAACCCGTTGAATGCCCTCAAACCGATCCCCATTGATCATAGAACCAGTATCAACAGTGTTTATATACCCTTCAGGCGTACAAGTGAGGACAGAACCAGTACGAAGTTTCTTAATTCTGTCAGAGAGCATCTCATAGAGTGCATCGTATTGATCTTCCTGAACGAGGATACGTTCAATGCCAACACAATTTTGGCCCATGTTTTGGCTCAAAAAAAGATCCAAATTAATTTCTCGAGATTTTTGAAACGATAGACTCGGACTCACAAGACACCACGCATAAGAGTGCTTGACCACTTCTCCAGGTCAGTATTGGGAAGAATGATAGCAGGGATCTTTTCCGCCAAGTTCAAGAGTGACAGGCGTGAGATGTTCAGTAGCATCTATCGCAATCTATATGAACCGTACTGTCACTATCTATCTTTCCGCATTAGAGATGATAACCCACCTGCTTACCAACAGGCTCTGAACCAATGAACGTGATATGTTTAATTTCGGGAGACGTCGTCAGTGCTTTTGCATCATCAGGATAACAACACACAAGCTGAACAAGCTCAGGATCCTGCCCACAAACACGCAAAGCTTCCTGTATCGCTCCAACGAACCAGGAAGTCGACCAAATCACATTCTCTGAACATTTGAGTACGACACCGTTACCAGCAAAAATCCCAGCAAGAATAGGTGACCAAGCATTATGAAGTGCTGTTTACCAAGCAAAAAAGGTCAAGTTTTGATGAATCGAGTAGTATTGCAACGTACGATAATTCCAAGATGTAATTGCAGCGACAACACCCAACGGTTCATAATGCACCTCTCCGATCTTGTACGACAGCATTAAATTCGATTTACGTCTCTCGGGTCGTAAAACCTTCTCTCCATTGTCGATCAGCCATTCCATTTTCGAACAAGTCGTCAAAATTTCTCCAAGAGCAGCATCAAGCACTTTTGACAACAAACTATCTCAAATTCTGCGTCAAAAAAAAACCAAAAGAAAACAGACTCACGCGTCTTTCCCGTATCTCTACAAGCGATTCTCGCACATGCATCCTGATTATCCACCAACCACTTCAACAACGTCCTGATCACTCTCCTCCTCTGAGTAAACGTCGTCGACTTCCAATTTCGCTGAGCGTCTTTCGCCTTGAGGATCTTGTTCCCAATGTCATCCCCTGTGTCCACTGCTACAGTTCCAAGATGGAGTCCCGTAGCTGGGTCAAATGAAGTCACAAATTTACGGTCGGCCATAGGAAACAGTGGACTGAGTTCAGGATCCTCGTTGTGAGAGTTGAGCTTGGCATCTGCGATAATTTCTCCTTTGTAACCTGGACTCGCTTGCTATATATACACATCAACGTATATCCCAGTCACAGTAATGAAAGGCCATGGAGGCGTACCTGTGGCACTGGATACTGAAACGGGATAGGGCTATTATGTTTCTTATGGTACTTTTGCATCACAGTAAAAATGCCGAAAGCAAGGAATAAAGTGAGTGGTATAATTGGATCAAGCCATCCTGATTTGTTGCCTGAGGCAAGCTTATCTGTCAGACGCGGGTGTAACATTAAAGAAATAATGGTGTCCATGACGGGTTGAAGAGGGCACACAACGCGTAGAAGGAGACCTGGCACAACAGCTTGTCACGTGTCTCACTGACTTATTCATAATTAAACAGGGCACAGTTCATGAGTAGTTCATGAACCCTGCAATCAACCACATCATCCCGTATAGCAACATTGCATCAGCCCTCTCTACAATATATGACCCATTAAAACCGAGAAATGGGCGGAATCAGGGGCGAGCCTGCCCTCGCATTTCGGTTCTTGGGTTCATATTGGTAATCTAGCGAGTTGGTCGAGAGAGGTCGAGCTGGAACCCTGTTGGTCAATGTAGGACTAATAGTTATGCGCGTTGTTTGAGTGATGTAAGCGGGAACTTTCAATGTGCTGGAATGGTCACATCGCCAAACCCAATAGATATTCAACATTACTGTCCCGAAGGACAGTCAGGATATAGAGGTGAGAGTGAAATAACGACGATATTAGCGGAAGATTTTTGGTATACGGGATGGTTCGAATCTCATTTTTGACCACTGAAGCTGCCTTACCTAAAGTCAACAAAAAAATGTGCAAAGAATAAAAATAGATTCAATTTAGCAGCTGTGGGAATAAATTCTACAGCTCTGAATTGTTTTCGCTCATGCTCAAAAGTCTCACATCTATTTTGCGTGGTCTCCAAGTTATCTTGGCAATGTTCAAGGAGGACAACCACAAATTGCATTGTTCCTGCTCTTCTTCTAGTTCGTTCCTTCAAAATTCTTCTCTCAAAGCTCCCGAAACTGGTGTTCTAGCGGTTGTAGCCAGCCGTGTGACAAGTCTAGACGACTTGACATCGGAATGCGCGCCGTGTCTGTATTCAGAAATAACCGAAAAGCCATTATACATGGCTGTGAGAATATCCATAAGCGCTCCATGCCACAGAACAGGTCACAAAAGATAAGACTTTACTAACTCACAAACAGCATTTCACATTCAACACTGAGGAATCAGGATAAACACCAAATACATCTTATCATCCTTCAACTAAATATATAAAAGAAAAAGTAAAAAAAAATTGCACAATGTAGTAACGATGTCATTTCAAAGATAACTATCAACAAAGAGAGAAAGAGAGAGAGAGAGAGAGAGAGAGAAAAGTCCAAATGCAACCATACACAGAAAAAAACCAACAGTCAAAAAAAACAAATTTTCTTTTCACCAAACGAGCGTATACCAAAATGAATCAGAGGGAGGGGGGGGGAAATTAGAGGGGGAGGGGGACACAAAGGAAAGAAGAAAAAAAATAAGAAAGCAGGAATACCCAGACCCATTAAACCAAAGAAGAACGGCGCTTCTATTATCATTATAGTTACTGTTGTCCCTCCTGTATCGACTTTACACTCCCAACCGATCCCTTCTTCTTCAACCCAAACCCACTAAACCTCCTCAACCCAGATATCCCACTTTTCGCTTTCTTATGATGTGGCGGCGACGGCTGCTTTTTCACATTCGCTAACGACTCCACAGACTTGATACTAACAACATCAAGATCCTTCTGTTTCTCAACTTCGGCAGCACTGGCTACGAGAACAGGCTCCGAGTCTTCACTTTGTGAACGGTCAGAAAGCCCACCGGATCCAATAAGTCTGATCGTAGTTTCTTCCACATTTTCTTCGGGCTTTCCCTCGTCAACTCCAATTTCTGCCAATTCAGCATCAACCAACTTGGGCGACTCGACCAACACTTGGTCATCAACCACCACTGGAGCTGCCTGCAATGCCTGCGATGAACTCGGTTCAACCTCCAGAGATGGTCTGACAGAATCTGCCAGCAAATCCGTTTTAGGTGCTGGCACGGATTCACTTTGCAGCTGAGGAGCATCTGTGGGCGGATACGACATGGCACGCACAAGGGGCGTCGTAGCATCCGCGGTAGGAGACATAACCTCGGCAAGCGGTTCAACCACTCCATGGGATATGGGATGGATGCCTGGAGGTTGTGGAGGTCGTCGTGAAAGAGGTGATGTCAACCTTGACTTGGACGAAGATGCAAAGGGAGGATCGGCAGTGGATGGAGGGAGACCAGGACCCCGGCCGGCTTCTAGATCTTCTCCAAACGAGTCTGACTGTGGGGAAGATTCGACGATGTCTGAAACAGTCGGAAGAACGACAGGCCTCGGGACAGGAGGTTTTGTGACGGAAATGGCGGGTATACTATGTGAAGAGCGTTTTCCAATGTCAGCGGGAGGGGGTATGGGTTCGTCGACATCGGCGAGAGCTGGAATAGGAATTTCGGCGCCGGAACCGCGATTGACATCCATAACAGCGAGACTGAATTTGTGTGTATCCTGAAGTGGATTGATGAGATAATGCAAGCTGGAGATGACGTGCGCACCTTTTCCTTGGGATGGCCGTTGGGAAGGGGATCTGTGATAAGACCTGCTTGGTGCCATCTTCTGAGGCTGCGGTCTGCCCAGGCATCCATGACGTTCCAGCCCTTGTACTCGCCGGTCAATCTGAGGCTGCTGATGGCACCCGAGTCGCCACCGCCGTCTCCGTGACCGCGACCTTTGCCATCGTAAAAATAGCTTTCGTATCCGAGCTCGTCCTCACTGTCGTCACTGACTTGTTGGGGGCCAAGCTCAAAACTATCGCCACTGTCGAGCTCGTCTGCAAAAGCGGCAAGCCAGTTTGCCCAGCCAGAAGGCCCGTTGCCTCGCCAGAGGACGACCTTTGTATCAAAGTCTCTGCCGAAAACAATGACCTGGCCGACGTGGCCTCCCTGAGCGGGATTGAGATCGACACCAATGTAGTTGCCGGCTCTATCTGCGATGAGAGGGATCCAACCTGCGAGAGAGTACTGCTTTCTGACCCAGTTTGGAGGGATGCTGTGCATAAGTTGCTTCAAGGCCTGATTGGCCCCTGTGGCAGGATCTGAGTCGACCTGTCTCCAGAACCTCCACTCGTCGTAGACATCCTCGAGGGGGAGCAAGCGGAGGCCGAAGAAAAGGCCGTCTGAGCAGCCTGCGGCGCTCTCTGGCTCCTGGCCGTTGCAGATGAGATAAGAGTCCCTGAGGACCTGGGGGAGAGGGAAGCCGAACTGGGACTCTATGTGTGCGAGGTCGTTGGGGAGGATGCCGTAGTTGAGGGTGTCGGCGAGCTCTGGGTACTCACGGTTGAACCAAGCCTTTATTCTTGCCCAGGAGTCTGCGAGGGGATTGGAGTGAGGAGCAGGACTCGGTGGATAAGTGTACGGGTTGGCAGGCTGAGTGGCAGGCAGAACAGGCTGCTTCTGCACAGCAGGGCCCACTCGGCGCCACAGCACACTCGACAGCCAGCCCACTGCAGACGACAAGCCTACTTAGATTATGTAATACTAGAATACCCCAGGCTCTCTCAACACCCGGAAGCCACACCCTGTTTTCGCCCGCACCTCCTCCACAGACACCCCCTCAGCCACATCAGTAAGCTCCAGCTCCCCTTGCACTCGGTCCACAGAAAACACCGCAAGCTCCGTCACGATCGTGCTCACCGCACGTGCCCCCGTCACCGGCAGCCCGCACGACGCCACAATCTTCGGTGTCCCGTCCTTTGCACAGTGCTCCATCATCGCTATCACCTGCGTCTTGTCTGGGTTCGATACCAGGTCCATCGCCCCTCCGATCCCCTTGAGCATCTTCCCCGGTATCATAAAGTTCGCAATGTCTCCTGCCTGCGAGACCTCCATCGCCTGCCATTTCTTATCAGCCATCACCCACGTTTTTCGCACTCGCAACTTACCCCGAGAATCGCCACATCCACATGCCCACCCCGTATCATCGCAAACGACTCGCTCGAGTCTACACCAGTCATTCTCCTGACAAATTCCAAAATACAAATTCACTCACCAAACACGGACGCACCGGGCAAAAGCGTCACCGTCTCCTTCCCTGCATTGATCAAATCCCTGCAAAACGTGACCTCTCAAGAGAAGAAGTAGTCAATTCTCAACACTCACGCATCAAGCTGCGCCCGAGTCGGATACGGCCCCATCCCAAGGATTCCGTTTTCACTCTGCAGCCACACCCGCACGCCCTCACCCAAATGCTCCGGAACCAGCGTCGGCATCCCAATACCCAAGTTCACATAATACCCATCCTTGATCTCCTTGGCTGCTCGGGCCGCTATCTTGTGACGCAATGCTTTCGCCTTTGCCTGCTTAGCGTCTACTGCTTCCTCCTTGCCTTCCACAGCAACCGTCTCAAATTCAATCCGTTTCTCCGCCGTCGCTCGAACAATCCGATCAACATAAATCCCCGGGAGATGGATCGCATTCGGTGAAATGCTCCCAACAGGTACAATATTCTCTGCCTTGGCGCAAATCCTCATCAGCCAAATCATCGATAATCAATCACACCACACACACACCTCCACGATCGTCAACTTTGCATTCTTCGCCATAGGCGTACTGAAATTGTTCGACGCATATCTAAATACACAATTCCCCACTTCATCCACCTTCCAAGCTCTCACGAACGCGACATCACCTTGTATTGCCCGCTCTAGGATATACTTCCGTCCGTCGAAATCTCTAGCTTCTTTGGGGATTCCAGGGATTGCAATCCCATTCTTTGCGCCTCCTGGGTTGTATCGTTGAGGAATTTCTCCCGCTTCAATGGCCGTCGATGCTCCCGTAGGTGTGTAGAATCCAGGTATACCAGCAGCTCCTGCACGAATACGTTCCGCTAGTGTACCCTGGGGTACGAGTTCCAATGTGATATTACCCGTGAGAAATGCAGTTTCAAAGTTTTTGTTACTGTAGTGGTTTAGACATAATATTTCCAGGAATCTTTGATAAAACTTACCCTCCGGGATAGGACGCAACGAGTTTACTGAGTTGACCAGAATTTAAGAGAAGACCTTTTGTTTTGTTTTTCAAAAAAGCACAGTTAAAAAAAGGCTAGGCAAAGTGAAAAAATGACAAACCTAATCCGGAATCATTCGTCCCACAATTATTAGATACACCTGTCAAATTCTGAACTTCTGGCCTCTTGACCAACGCCGACATCAACGTATCTTCATAACAACAATCACAAAGAATATCATCAACCACAATTAGAAACTCATGATTCTTAGAATCATGGAACACACACATACCAGGTACACCAGCCAATCCAAATCCACCCACCAACACGATTTGTCCAGAACGAACGTCTTGGATAGCTTCTTCGATCGAGTCCCAGACTTTGGTTTTCAAACTAGTGTCAGGACGAGGCGTGCTATACGTTCTTCTCCCGATCGCCAAGAGTCGGAGATGGTTCCGAGTGGTACTGGTGTTGATGTTGATTCCTTTCCGTAGGAGTGGTATATTGCATCGAACCAGTTCTGATAACGACATGATCTTGGTATGTGTGATAGAGAGAGTGTGTGTGTATATCAGCGTGTGTGTGTGTGCGTATTAATCAGGGTCACGCACACAGCTCTCATCTGACGACTCTCCCCGTTCATACACTGATTATGTCATGATCTGTCATATGTACAAGGAAAAATACACTTCCGACACCCACGAACAAGCAGAACCACACCCAGCGCATACCTCCACAACCCAACTACTCTCAAACATTGACAAGCAATCTCTTCCTGTCCATGACAAAAGCCAAGATTGGGTCCAAAAAAAGATATCAACAGTGATCCCCTCAAAAAAAGTCAATTTTCTTCAAATTTCTATTTTACGCAAAGATACATGTATATTTAATATATTGAGCTCGAAATATAACAATCGAACTAGCAATGCAAAGTACGCAGTGTATAAACAACAGTCGACAACAATGCATCGAAACATCGCATATCAACGAACCCCTCAAAAAGCTACACATCACACTTTTCCCGTCTTCCACGACGCAAATTCATCCAAAAGGGTGGGCCAGGCCTACAACAACCCAAAGTCAGAACCCACAACTCGCAAAAAAAAGTATCCGCCTCATTAGAAAACATACCCCATCCGCTTCAAAATTATCAAGGTTCGGATTGATCGTCTCGCAAAACTCGAGCATCTTCAATAAACATGAGCGATACCACGGATCGTTTCAAACGATTCACGCACCATAGCCCAAAGATCTTTATTAGCAGCACGGTACGTGCCTTTTTCCTATCAGATAATCAGTACTCACACCTGCAGGAAAGTGTATGTTTACATTGATGAAATCAAGGACGTCTCTCATCAGAGGATATTTCGGTCCCAGGAGGACAGACCAAAACGCAACTGCGGTCTGATGGAAAACGTCAAAAAACCATTGCAACGAACATCTTCTCTACTGGTGACCCACATCCATCTCAATATTCTTCGAGGAACTTGATGAAAGTGTCACGTCAGTGTGATAGATCAGAGGAGCATCAAACAAGATACACACGAAGGTTTCACAAGCATGAAGCAGTAAAAGTAAAATTCCCGAAAAGCCTCTTTCGCATTCGCAGCATAAGTCCAGTATTGAGCCTTGTTATAAGGATCCGCTTGAGATTTCTTGACGGGAGGTTTTCCAAACAAAAGCAGATCTTCCACATCAGTCAGTGCCACAGCAAGGTGTTTGAGTGACGATATCCTGTATGGACAAAAGCAGGGTGAGCGAATAGGAAGCAAAGCAAGCTACCCTCCTATCGCACCGAAGATCCTTCATTCCACTAACCCATTCTTCCTTGGAGATTTTGGCCATTTCTTTTGCTTTCATCTGCCATGCTAAAATCAAAGGGACTGGACCTTCCATTGAGAGACTTGCATCACAGCAAAGCTTCTCGAATCCTTCCGGACCAATAATGTTGGGCTCATCCGGTTCAGCATAGGCCTCGAAAAGAGCCAAGGCACGTTTGGGAGTATAAGATGAATCGTCTGTCGGAGCTTCTACGGGAGGAGATTTGGAGTTAACCGGGGTCTCTATGTACTAGTATACTCAGTATGAGATGACCGGAAGGAGCATACTTACTCACAGGAGAGGAGGAAGACTTGCCTTTACCCTGACCCTTGCTGTAGATGTGTTTAAATTGGTTAGAAGACAAGCAGAAGAGGGAGCAAAACGGCATGAGGACTACATTCAATAACACTCCAGTATATGTGTGTTGATGTATACAAGAGTGGAAGGAACGAAAAGACGCGTAAATAAGTCAAGAGATAGAACTCACTCAGCCGATTGACCGCTCCGCTGCGTCAGTATGTCAACGTTTTGCTGTAGCCTGAGAAAAATCAAGGTGATTGCTTACGTCACCAATTCTGTTGGTGAGAACGATATCGAAGCAGTCAAGTATTAGATAATGAGCTGAAATTTGACCATGTTAGATGCTGATTTACACACTTGGTCGCTTTCTGTTGTTTCTTGCCAAATGAACATCAGTATCGCAAGGCGTGATGTATGAAGAAATACCTTGTTATGTTCTATCGAGTCCCCGTGATCCTCTCTCGACTATCAAAAAGAATTCAAAGGGATGGTGAAATTACGAACAGTCGGTCATTGGATATCGGTACCTTGGACTTCCGTTTCCTTGTAGAGGCGGTCTCTGCAGAATCGTTGTTCGAGATGATGGTCTTGGAGCGTGTGCGCGTCGACCGCATGGTTTGCATCGAGTCATCCTCGTTGAGTTTGCGCTACCGGATAATCAGACCATCAAAATCGGACATTTCATAACTGCCATTGATCAAGGTACCTTCGGCGGCATTATTCGCAGCGCGGAACCTCAGGAGTGAAAAGAAAGGAAAGATTCGGGCTTGGAAATGTGACTGTGACCCCCATTAATGAGTGGCACTTTCCAAAGTTAGCGTCCATCACCTGATCTTCCATCTTCCCTCCCTGAGTCAGTTATGCCTGCGGAAGTCTTCAATCCTAACCCGATCATTTTCACCCCGACAAAGGGCATCGTTCGAGAGTCAGAACTTCTTGCACAAAGCTTATGGATTGATGAGCCCATAAGTTCTGAGGACGAGACAGGCGCTCCGGAACTCATTGATACGGATGAAATATTTGGTAAGCTTCATTACCGTACTCGTCCCGTCTAAAAAGGCACACTCACTTTGGAAACGAGATCTCATCCGTTCAATATACGATCCAGAACACCCTAACACCCTCGAAGAACTCAGAGTGGTATCTGCACCTCAAATCAAGATCGAACAAAGCCGAGTTACTGTCGAGTTTACTCCTACCGTCCCACATTGTGGGATGTCTACTTTGATTGGTATGTAGCCTTCTCGACTCGATTCTCATCTATATATACTACATCACACACACACGCAGGTCTTTGCATTCGTGTGCGTTTATTGCGTAGTCTGCCTACCCGTTTCAAGGTCGATCTCTTTGTCAAACCTGGGTCTCACCAAAGTGAACATGCTGGTATACCGCTTGATGTCGAACTCTATTGCTCCGGGCCTCATGGTAGCTTAGTCAACAAACAACTCAACGACAAAGAACGTGTAGCAGCTGCATTGGAGAACCCAATTCTCCTCGAAACAGTGGAACAGTGCCTTCGTGATGCAGGCCGTAGAGGTCTACCGCTCATATGAAATATGCCAATGTATTTCATAAGTGTGTAGGTATGTATTTACAGTTATAAAAGGCACGATCTTGTCGAGCACTCCATGGCACGCTAAAGATGTCAAATTAAGTACGCAGAAATTTGTAGTGCTACAGCGAAGTCATGAAAATCAATTCTAATGCTACAGAGGTGACGTGCGGATTGGAAAAAATGCGGTATTGAATGCGGTAACGTCAAAAGCGAAACAATGCGAAATGCATGAGATAATGACAAAGCGATGAAATCCCAAAGGGTCCTTCAAGAGGTGGGAAATCTAGTCCTCAATCAAGAAGTCCCAGCTTACAGTTGTTTCTGGCGCGCGACGGGCACAACCAAAAAGACGATTCACAGATTCCTTGAAGACGTTTTCAGGGGCATGAGCCCGGGTGTCCCACATCCGGAACGTGATGTGTCCCCCGGTTTGCACAAAAACGACATCTTCATTCTGCCAGTCCTCTGTATATGGGTCGTTTATTCGCGCATTGTGCATGATTCTATTCGTGAACCCTGCAGAGAAAGTGGCCTTGCCCCTGTAAAATATACACCCTTTAAAGTCTGAAGGGATCCAGATCGTCACATCTGAGGTATCACAAAACACCTCAAGATCAAACCTAGACAATGACATATTCCGACACTAGAACCGGAAAAAGAAAGGAATCAGTCAGACGGAAATCAAGTTTTAGATTGAAGACGCACAACTTTGAGTTTGATTGAGGCAGACCGAGCCTTTATGTCCATACTCAATTTGTGATCAACTGGTTGATTGTGCGCGCGGTAATGTGGAATTATCAGAGTCAGATCGACAGGCAGATGATCCACATGCAGCTGAAAATCCCGGTCCTCTCGTGCGTGGTACTTTATTTTATGCGTACCCGTCGTAGGCGATGGTGGGAGCTGAAATCATCTGTGTAAGACTACTACAGTCGACCTTGACCTCACTGAGATGAAGCTACCGGAGATGTAGATTTTTCGCATATATCGGACTGTCAGGGTGCGATAAGCCTTCTCAAAGTCAAAGAACGTGCAAGGCCAAGCACTCACAGACAGTTCATCGCAAGACATTATATCACAGAAGACCAAATTAAATCCCAAAAAAAAACAACGCGAAAGGTAACAGTGGTAACCAGCGAGAAAGGGAGGGTGGAACTGAATCACTCGGGTGTAGTATTAGTACCGATGATAGTACTATAATTAGAACAATGATGTACCCACGTGGACGAACAACAACTTCCTCTCCGGGCTAGTCAATACAAGTAGACTTCTTGAACACAGAAAATGACCATAGCTACCGACAATAGAAAATTCAAAGAGAAGATTTGGCAAAAGGTTTTTCTCAGCTTAGAAACGTTAGCTCAGGAGACGTATGGTAGAGCCGCAATATCGCCCCATCCGAGATCGGTCTTTGATGAGGGATGGGGGTGCAAAAAAAGTTGTGGGTCAAGGAGCCAAAAAATTCATCCGGCTTGTATGATAGGCGCATTTTTCAGCTCACATTAGGCCTTCGTAATTATCAATTCCGAGGCATAGAGACTTTATTGGCGGCTATTGTACTTATAGATAGATCAACGTAATTCCTAAATCGTAGATGAGAAAAAAAGACTAGGGGCTATGTAATATTTATAAGGGTCGTAGGGTAATGTCCATGTGAGCCGCGCTGTTTGGAATGGAAGTCAGCAGAAGAAGGGATCATAGACCCGAAAGGAGCTACAAGAGATATACATATATACGTCAGCCGGGTGATGTCGAACTTCGAGAGTAATAGATTTTCATCCTTACAAAAACCTGAACATCGTAGGCTTGATACCAATTCTAATATAATAGACTCAGGAGTCACCGGTATAGGTTGCCGACTGAGGAGAGGGGGATGTCTAACTACGCATTTAAGTATGTGAGTAAATGATACCGGTAATACGGCCATGAGTGAAGTGTAGCCACTCCATAGGAACGGAAAGGAATAACTGACCAATACCAGTGTCCACTCCAACGAGTTGCAGCTTTCATCTTGTCGCCAATGATTGATTTGGTGCCACTGCTCTCACACATTGTATCACGTCACATGGTATCACCGAGATAGTGATGGCTAGCGCGGACCGATTTCCAGTCACATCATCACCTTGTATGGTAGTCATTCAAATTCCCAAATACAGCTCCGAAATAATAGTGTAGTGTGAGGATGACCAAAATGGATTCTAGACCCACCGCAGATCCATAGCAGCTCCACGAAATGTAGTCAACTCAGTGTCAATTTCTTTGCAGTCTATGACAAATCGGACAATAAATAGCCGAGCCGGACTAGTCGTAAAAAACAAGGGCTGTTGGATGTAGCATTCTTCCTTTTTTGGATACTGCCTCGGCCACAAAAAGTTCAGCCCGTCCGCGTAAATTTCGTGAGGCGTAAACATATACGTCAGAGTTTGGACACCGAGAGACTCCGCCAATATCTGATAAATATAAATGGCCCAGAAATGAAGGCCACAATGTATTTTCTCATCCTGCGTTCCACACATTTCACAGGGTATTCTGTCAATAGTTGTGGTCTTCTATGTGCCATCATCAGTAAGGGAGCGTACAAATCCAATGAACGCTATCATGGTTTGCGGCCATAGTGTGGTAACGATTGAGAATGAAGAAAGACACTCAGTATTGTCGAGCGAGTAAACAGCATGGTTCATCAGGCTCATGAAACACTTTTCTCGCCTTGAGACGAAATAAACTGGGCTGAGCAGTCATTGTTCTTGTTCAGGGCTTTTTGAAAGTGTCCAGTGTTCAGGATATTTACTCTTTACTTGATTTGGCATTCTGAAGAGACTGGATGGATCTTGCTGATACTCTCATATCCTAATGAAACAGTGTATAATGGTTAGGTATGCGTAACCACGTTGATTGCCTTAGAACATCACCTCGATCCTGTTTTACACTGAGTGTCATTATTCTCAGACGACTTTGAAACTATGAGTAAAATAAAAGAGAAACATTTGTGCCCGCCGATCGACAAAAACCACGTAGATTATAACCAAACAGTAACGCCTTGAATCAGATAAAATTTTCAGCTCAGAGGTAGAGTTCAGACAATTTCTTCCATATCATCACCTTCACTATCGGTCTCTCCTTGTACAGGATGTTGCGCGGAAGCATGCGGCTCTGATCTAGATCCCAATGCATGTGTTGTTGTTTTCTGTAATGTAGGTGCTGAGGAAAGCTCTGAAGTGGGCTTTGAACCAGAAGCCGTAAGACTCGATGGCAGTTCCAATCGAGATGCTGGCATTGTGAAGATCGTTGTAGGCTCAGATGCCACCTCCAATGACAAAGAGGTTGCCACAACTGGTAATGTCTGTTTCGGGCTTAGAGTGGTCGGTATAGGTGTTGATCGGTTTGACGCCTCCGTTGGAATGCTTTCAGAATATCCAAGTGCGTCCCCATATTGTTGTAGATGTTGATTCAACCGGTATGATTGTGGAACGGATGTGGCAAGCGGTTCTTGTATCTGGGCTTGGGCATCAAGGGACGGGTGAGTTAACATTGCCGATGATTGCAATTGTGTTTGCGGATAACTACATGACGGTGGTTGCTGAAGCTGTGGTCGAAGCTCAGAAACGGGCAGTGGGCCAGCCTGAGTTTGCTCTCCAGATGAATCGACATTTTCTGCACGTTCTTGACTCAGCTCAGCCAACTGCGCTGCCAGAAGGGCAAGCTGAGCCTGCAACTCTGCACGTATATTTGTTGGGCACTCCAGAGTAGCAGGAACTGCAACGCCAGCAGCAACAGATAGTGTCGGTAACGATGCAGCAGGAGGTGATGCAGCATGGGGTACATCATCCATCTGTGCCGACATAACATTTTGTGCTTGGACAAGTAGAGATGTGAGTTGATCCACTGAAACATCGTTGGACTTCTTTCCATCACCACCATTCTCGGAAGCAATCTGAAAAAGATCACCAAAGTTGATGGCTTTGAGAATGTTCTGAGCAGCTTCATAAGCGTCTTTGTCGACACCAGAAGATGGATCAAAGCCTGAGGCAGCTTTGTCCGTGGCGTCTGCTACAACTTCCGATGAAGCTGGTTGTGATGGCTGAGGCTGAGTTTGAGGATGTGGCTGAGGATATCCTGCATAACCTGGATAGGGACAAGGATACGGATATCCTGCATATTGGAGGGAACACTGCTCACGAATGAGCGGAACATATGTGAAAGGAGGTCTGGGTGAGCTGACTGCAGCATTCGTTTGTTGCATTTGTGTTTGCGGCCGTCTTGTTGCCCGCCTTGACGTCTGAAGATAAGTCAGCATTGTAGAATCAATCTTCCGAAGAGAATACACGCATACGCTGCCTCCTTCCCAAGTTGTGTTTAAACGATACTTTCCATTGTTGGCCTTCTCGAGTCTTCCCCTTTTGAATGCCTTCTGCAGCGCCTGGCTTGCTGAAGGACGGAAATTGAACTGCAGCGGATATTTCGCGGCCATTGATGCAAAAAGGTCCTTTGGCGCGCAACCCTCAGGATCAGTAAACTCCTGCAATGCCTCGACAATCATCTCTTCGTAACTGGGTAGGTCATCCGATGCTCGCTCTGGATGGATTGATTGCTGAACATGGTATGCAGAACTAGACGGGCGAGTTGGATGGGGTGCTGGAAGCACTGGATGTGACTGGGGATGCGGGTAGGCATTTGGCAGGGGCGAGGAGTAATGAGGGTACGATGGGGGAGGGTAATGGGGATATCCCAGAGGAGGCGGATAATACGGCGCGTGCGGATAAGCTACTGGAGGATAGCCATACGGTTGATGAGGGTACGGAGGTTGAGGAGGAACAGTAGGTGTGGCGGAAATTGGGGCAGACGTCAACGAGGCAGGACTTGTAGTCGTGGGAGTAGAGTTTTCTGTTGTTTCGTCTGGCAATTGAGGCACTGTTACCTGAACCTCTGCATTGGACGAGCCTGGCTGGGAATTCTGAGATTCTGGCAGTGGTCTCTCCAATGACGCCATAATCGGTTCTGAGGATCTATCATGATCACTTGATGCAACACCATTGTCGGTTGCTTTGCGCAGATGAGTAATTGCCCAATGTAAGTCCTGAGGCCATATTGTACTTTTGATGTAGGGAGGGACATGCACATCGAATGTTAGACATATTTCAATGATTTGTTGTGGTGATAAGAGTGTGAGGTACTGGCGCTTGAGGTCATGGTCGTGGGGTGCTGCGGGAAATCAGCATCAGGTTGATTTGTATTCAAGACGAACAGACCGAGAGGCTGGATATGATATAAACCCTGATAATAGGGAGGATGGGAATATGGCGAGCTTGCCTGCATCGTTCCGGAAAGCTGCACAGTTTTTCGCGACAAAGTTTGTACACCATCACAAACAAATCAACAACACCGGATCACAACAAATCTTGTCTAGAATATCCATAACGAGTGACTAATTATTAACAAAATATGTACGTTACTCACAATATACTTTACAAAATACAATCGATATGAAAATGCACCCGATCCTGGCTTCCATAGAATATTGTCGGTGCTAAGGAATGAAAATAGTTCACCAGGGAACTAATTTTGATCTGCATGAACGAAAATGTTAAGTTATGAATGAGTGCTGCATTGCGGTACAAAATTTTCTGGCTCGTCCGGTTTCTCTTTGGATACTTTGTCCCTCATAGGGCGGTCTTGGTTTACCCTTCATAATCGTATAAACTCCTTCCAGAGCCATTGGAGAGCATAGGGTCCACGTAGACAGCAAAGCCATTCAACCTAGCAAGAGATCCCAGTTCATCTTGAATTCCCTTTCTTGCGAGTGTATCAAGGTCTTTCAGCAGCAGCGATGTCAATTTCTACTCTGAAGATAAGTTGCTGGCAATAAGAAATGCAGAGGCACAGACCTTCAGTTTTGCATCAATTTTCAATATCATCTCACTGAATGTGGGGGACCAAAAAGTTGTTGGTTGCGAATTGGCGCCTATACCCATACCGACTGTACAGGCATTTGCTATTATCCACAGCGAATTGGAGGTCTCTGCATCACCAGAGTTCGAGCTTCCTGTGAGTGTTGTAGACGATGCAGTCGCGCTTGGGAATTGTATGGTTTGACTGAGATTTGTATTCGAAGCCGAGCTTGATTGCTGAGATTGCTGTAAAGGGGTATGTGATGAAGACGTGCTGGCAACAGATGAACTGGGATATCGAGTGCTATGGTTGTTGGCCTCGGAAGCGAAAAGGTATGATACCCCCGGATATGGCGTCACTGATGCCAAAGGTCCGAGACTGAGAGTTGAATGGGGCAATGACGATGGTCCAAGGATTTTTGAAATTTTGTTGTAGACTTCTGACATAACGTCAAGGAGTGAGAGTACAGTCTCATGATAATCCAACGAGAACGACTATAGCAGAAAATAGTCAATGGCATAACCTTATGAGAAGCAAATCATTCACCGTATACGGTGGCATTAAATACGATGCATCTATTCCCAACTCCGATCCCGTATTTTCTGACATTCCTGGGGCACCTTTTTTTTTGGGTTTCTTGAATATGTTCTGGTAAAATATAATCGACGCGTGAGCTTTCAACCATTCCTTAACCTTCGGCTTACCATCCTTGGTCTATCATTTTCTTCCTTTGACTGATCATATTCTGTCACTGTGTTGAGAATAGCCCGAAGTAAGTCCTGGGGGTTATTAATATCAAGTAAATTCGACAGCGAAAGGCCAAGAGTAGCAAAGCGATATGTCCTTAACAGTGCATAATCTGTCAATTATGCATGCCATCAGAGTGAGGACAACTGAGCTTACCGCCTTTTCATGTCCCCATTATTGAAGACTTTCTCGAGTCCTGTACGACTGATGAGCAGGGTATGAAACCAGTAACTACGCCTGTCAAAAGAATAACAAAAAAAAATAGAAAATGAGCGTTATTAAAACTTGGATGAGCCGGAAACGCACCCTTCGAATATGTTCCTGATGTATGTTAGAGTGACCAATCTCTTCTGTAACATGTCCCTCAGGGACTCCACAGAGGTGCTTGACCCCAGAGGCGGACTTGTAGCTCCAACAAGGCTGGCGACATATTGTGCCTGACCCTCTGCGTTGTCACCTCGTACGATGGGGGTAGACGACGCTCCATTGGAAATTGCAGAAGAAATAGCCATACCCGCGACCGAGGAGATCGTTGAGCCGGTCTGTATTGGCGGGGACACTATAGGTATCGTACTGACCGACGGGGAAGAAGAGGTGGCCGACTTGAACGACGAAAGGAGATTCTGCGCTGATGATTTACGACGCATTGTGGGCCGCGCTATATCCGAAAAATGGGACATTGCAAGCTAGATATAATACGGTTACAGGAGGCAGTGAGAGGGAAACGGAAACGGATGAACCACAGCCTTGACAACTGGCGGAACGAGTAGCTACTTATACTTGTGACAATATCAATCCCTAACAAACTTCTCATAATGATTGGTCCGCCATTTGGTCACGTGCTCTGAAAACTGATAATCGTGATTTTGATTCAACTATTAATTCAAGTCGACTTGCTCTGCCGTTCTTTCATCCACCCACCATGGATGCCAATGCCATTGCAACGCAATTTTCAGGCTACTATTACAATATCTTTGACACAGATCGCTCCAACCTTTCAAGCCTCTACGTGCGTATTACTTATCCAACTCTCTTCAATTCTCGCTCATATTGTACTTCTAGAGGGACACCTCGATGATGACATGGGAAGGGACAGGGTTTTTAGGCACAAAGAATATCGTCGAGAAGCTTACGGTATTGATTTTTTGTTTGTATAATGTTTCTTGCTAAGTAGTCTGAACAGACACTTCCCTTCGAAAAAGTTCAACACCGAGTCACCACAGTCGACGCACAGCCCTCTGGAAATGGACTTCTTGTATTCTTCACCGGTATCCTAGCCGTACGTACTGTCTAACGTCAGTTCTGGCACACCGACCCATCTCTCGCCCAGGTCGATGGGGGTGATCATCCACTGCAATTTAGTCAGATCTTCCAGCTGCAGCAGAACGAAAATGGGACCGGCTTTTGGGTGTATGTCGATCTTCCAATGTCTGACCGCATAATGGATCGTTGAAACTTATCATTAGGTCCAATGATATTTTCCGCCTCAACTACGGTTGAGTGACCCTTGTGCTTCCCGTCTGGGGTCTCTGGTGGTACTATTAGCCTTCACTAATTTTCCTGAGGTCAACTTCTACGTCCTAAGATCCTTTCTTAAGAATCTTCTTATAACTAGTATGTCTCCGAAGCAGAGGTTGCCTTTTGTAACCGCCCATTACACTCACTTGTCCCACCCGGTTGGCTCCTTCCTGGAACAGAAAACTTTCTCTCTCCAAAGAGTGTGTTCATTCAGATTGCTTATAAGAGTAACATCCTTTGAATAGTCATCTGGCATCACCGATGATCCAGATTTTGTCATGCGATTTCGGGGGGTGTTGTAAGAAGTCTTGGCTGGACAGTAAGCACCTTGTCCTATCTTTGTCGGGTTCGGATCAATTTGAAGCCTACTCAATCCGCACCTATCGGTATGTGATACAGGAGATGAGATTGCCCAGCAGGTTCGATGGCCCGCGGAAGAAAGCATATTTGCTGACTAGGGGCAATCTGCTTTACGCATCAATCATTGCTTAATCGACAGAGCTTATCATACTTTCTTTTGTTATTGGAGAAGCAAAGGCGGGCAAGGAAAGTCGGTCAAAGCACAAAGTTGCATGACGATCCATTGGACGGGGGTGCATCAGGTGCTGAAGCTGAAGCTGGCTCGTTTACTTGTAGTGGAGAGGCATAAATAAACCCTATGTGAATCTGCGTATCACTAGAAAAATTGCAAGATTTTTTCCGGAATCTGCCGCTGGCATCGAGCTTTCTGCAAACCTCCGAAATGTCCAATTTAGACAATTTTCCAGAGTTTCCTATGTGCAAGTAGGGCTAGCGAGCATCGCGTAGCAGTGTAGTGCACCAGCAAAGTCACCTAGATATGACTTGAGGAGTGTATTGAGTGTGTAGAGGCAAAAGCGAAGCTATCATTTTGAAAGAGAGTTGGGGCTTATATACAAAAGAGTGTAGTACCATTGAGTCGATCATGAAATAGACTAGTGAGATATATTTAGATACAAGTCCCGGAGGTGCGTTATGCCCAACATCCTAGATGTTTACTCTCTTTTCAAAGCTCTACATAAATGAGCCTAGATACAACTTCTTGAACCATGTTCAATACCCAAATGTAGAGATAAATACTTTGAATGCGTCCGAAAAAAACCCCACGCATTATACTTGTCTCCCCAAGGAAATGAACATCTACCTAGATAATGAACTTATTCTCATACCTTCTTGGGCAGTCCGCGGTCAGGACTGGGATATTGTATCTGGGATAGTCTACGATGGCACTGGTTCCAAGGTTGTAGAAGCCCCGTCGCTGTTTCCTTATATCTTGACCGCCTAATCAAGCTTTGTTCACTCGTCTACCTCACATATGAGCCTCCTGTGGCGGTCCCTGACATGCCACAATATTTGTGTATAACGAAGTTTATGGATTTTGGTGCACTGTACGGGTGATTATTGAGATATTGATCATGATAGCAGATAGTCCAGTTGGTTTATGATCACGGTCGCAATGGAGTGTCTCGCTGACTCAGTTATCAGACTTCAGGATTTATAGTATGGCTATAAGGTTTATACATTGTAACATAGACACAAATGGAGCAGAAATTCACTATAAACATAAGGTAATTCATCATGAGAGACTATCATAAAAGACTATCACGATATCACCCAATAGAGGAGAAGATGGACTTGCTGAAATAGATTCTGAACTGTGTAGCTGATCATCCGTCGGATAATATGTGGGTCGGTCGATTGGAAAGCTTTTGTAACGAGCAGCAGTTCATGGAAAAGCCAGATATCGTGTGCTTTGGTTCTGGGATTCTAATCAAGGCAGTGTTGAGGTGAGAAATACAACCAGGAGTGACTATAACCCACATCCAATTATTATGAGGAGACGCGGGTGGCCTCAGATCCACCTCGTTATAAATTATTATAGTTGTACACATTTGACTGAATGCTGAAATCAGGCCCCCCCTAGTTTTTTTTGGCCATAAATCGAATGTGCATCTATTTCTCACATAAAAGATAGTTGACCAGTGAAAAAAGGTATATATTAGAAGGCTCAATCAATCTTTTTTGGTCTGGAAAGATAACACTGGGTCCTAGGTAAGTAGCCGATATTGCGAGACGCAGGTAGACCTGGGGTACAGTAAGCGGGCACGAGGCATCCGACTCGGAGGATTGATACCAGCTTGCCTAACCATTTATAAGAAGACGTCATTTCTTGATGGCGTTCTTTATTGCTCCTTCCTCCTCGTTCTTCTCGACTCTCTGCCATCGGACAAATCCGACGTCTTTTTCCAGAACAAATATTGCTGCTCATCGCCTTGTCCAGGTGAGCTCCTACACCCGATATGGGCTCTGATTACGTGTGGTCTCTCATCTGCTGCCCGCCGAATGATGCTATCAGATCTCACGAGCTCTCACAAGTTCCTCAGAGCAGATTAGAAGGATGCCTCCTATTCACGACAAACCTACAACGGATAGATATGATTATGTCGTGATCGGTGGTGGTAGCGGTGGTTCTGGCACTTCTGTAAGTAACTCGTCTGCACTTATCGTTCACTCCTCACTCTGGATGTCTTATGCTTTTTATGGGACATGTTGCCGGGTTTCTGCGTGTATTGCGATTCTTCTTTTAGCGCCGTGCAGCAAGCTTTGGCAAAAAGGTTGCCGTTGTTGAAGCAACCCCATATCTGGGTGGTACTTGTGTGAATGTTGGTACGTCTACGTATATCATTTATACGCATGAGAGTTAATCAAGCTGTCTTCGTGCGTCCTGTATGAGCAGGGTGTGTGCCGAAGAAAGTGAGTTCACTAATAAACCCTTGGTACCTACTGACACGATCTTTGGATCTTTGTTGCCCATTTTGCTTCACTCGACTGCATTTTTGACCATTGATTAGATCATGTGGCATGCCGCAGATCTACAAGATAAAATGACTCATCATGCCCCGGGGTATAAATTTGACGGTCTCGATAAACCACATTTTAACTGGGCGAGCTTTAAACCCCAACGTGATGCTTATATCCGTCGTCTCAACAACATCTATGCCAATAACTTCGAAAAAGAAGGTGTCGAATTTCATCAAGGCATTGGCCATCTCACCTCGCCCAAATACTGTCGAGGTCAAGCGTTCTGACGGCCAGACTTACACGCTCAAGGCAGACCATATTACTGTCGCAGTTGGAGGCGAACCTATCATCCCTTCTGATGACCAGATTCCGGGAGCTTCCTTGGGCATCAACTCAGATGGATTTTTCGATCTCACCAAGCAGCCGAAGCGTGTTGCTGTCATTGGTGCTGGCTACATTGCCGTAGAATTGGCGGGTATTTTCCACACATTGGGATCAGAAGTGCATATGTTTATACGTGGAGAGACCGTTTTGAGGACATTTGACCCCTCACTCCAAGAGGTATTGACGCCTTGGATGGAGAAGACTGGCATTAGTATTCATAAGAAAACAAACGTAACTAAAATTGAAGGCGAGCGCGGAAAGACGCTTACGGTCCATACCGATACAGATGACAAGGTCGATGTTGATGTAGTCTTATGGGCTATTGGCCGTAGGTCAACCACCCACAGCTTGGGCTTGGAGGAGCTTGGTGTTGAACTTGATAAGAAAGGAGATATCATCGTAGATGAATACCAGAACACGAGCGTTAAAGGCATTTACGCTATCGGGGATGTTCAGGGCAAATGGTTGTTGACACCCGTAGCGATTGCTGCGGGAAGGAGACTCGCTAACCGCTTGTTTGGACCGTCTGTGCTCAAAGATGCCAGGCTAAATTATGATAATATTCCAAGTGTTGTATTCTCGTATGTTTTCGTGATCTCAGCGACCGCGTTGGCTCATTTCGTTATGTATCTGCCCAGGCATCCTCCTATTGGGAACAGTAGGTTTGACGGAACCTCAAGCGCGAGAGAAGTACGGTGATGCTGTGAAGATCTGTATGTGACTTTGTGTTTTCTTACTAGATATACACCATTGATCCATTACAACCAGATAAGACTTCGTTTAGGTCACTCTATTTCTCGATGGTGGACGAAGACCATAAGGAACCCACAATGTACAAGTTGATTGTCATTGGGCCTGAGGAGCGTGTTGTCGGTGTTCATCTACTCGGCCAAGGTAGTGACGAAGCCTTACAAGGCTTCGCGGTCGCCATCAAAATGGGCGGTGAGCCATCCTTTTATTGTCTAGACGAATTCATCGTGAATACTCGTTGCTATAGCTCGTAAAATAGATCTGGATGACACGGTTGCTATTCACCCTACCTCTGCTGAAGGTGTGTCTTTGTGTTACTTGATAAAACCAGATCTTCAATGATCCGGTCTTGCTTACATTGTTCTGATACTGATTTGCCTTGCTTTAGAACTCGTCACTCTGCACTAAATCCGCGTGTCGATTATCAATATCCGGCCTTCGTTAACACATGCAATCGGGTTTTGGTTGATCCAGTTAGAATGTTGAATATGTGCATCGAGGATAAGTTATTCTCTTATGATAGATCGTTATTTTCTTGGGAGTCTGACTCCTGGAAAATTCAAGTACATATTCAAAGTCACACAAAGTTTGGGATTTTAAAGGAAGATATAACAAACATGCACTCTTGAAGCATATGTCTTCAGACCCCGACAGGGTATATAGCACCAGTATGGAATGAGCATGACCGCAGGACTGAATACCAGACTGACGCAGACTCGATTGATCTCTTCTCAAATCATGGCCTCCACTTTGAGTCTTAATCAACTTTGATCGAAGTTGAACCCAACATCAATCCATCGTGAGCCTCTAATGGACCTGTATCTAGTCCCAGACAGTCCCAAAAACACAATCCTACTGTCTGACAATGGGACTGCCCATTCCCGGGTGACGACGATGAACTCTACAGAAGGTTCAGTGGCATACCTTCAGCGACCATCAGAGAATTTGGAAGATGGCCTACTGGCAGAGATACACACTGTAAAGGGAAAGAGGACAACTATGCTTCTGGAGGGGGATTTCATGGAACGAGCTGTGTTCAGGACTCAATCAACCTTAATTAATTTCGGTTTTCTCGTGTGGTCAATATTCGTTGCATTTGAGAGAACATCCAACCAACTACTTGAATACCGCTATCGCAATTTTCTTACGGTCCTCGTCGAGACTTCGAAATATTCCTTCAGATGACAAAAAATCCTTCTACTCAGTTAAACTACATATACAGAAGTGAGAAGCAGCATGACTGCAGCAGATAATAAAAGGCTTAGGTGTTGCCTGATCTTACCAGCTTGGCAGGCTTCATTTGCCTGGACCTCACTGCTCCTGGTATCGCAAGAGGCCAGTCCCATGGAGATTAATTCATTCCCGGCTCGGACGTAATAGTAGTCTCCTATGAGTGAGAACAAGGGACGATCAAGTCTTTGAATGCTATTGAGACCAAAGAAAGAGAACAGACTAACCATAGGTAGTTCCTGTAAGTTGATTATTGGCCGGTTCGTTGACCGTTCCATTGGATAGTAAACTCTGCCAAGATGGACGCCAGGCCAATTGCGTCACGTTGTTCAAAAGCTGTCGAGGGAATCTGTCAGATCGTCGCTTGTTCAGGAGAAAAGAAACATACTCCAATAGCAGCATCACTCCACTTCTGCTTGAGGGAAGGAGAAGGCTCGAGTTGAGACAAGAGGAGTAAGCCATTCGCCGCAATTGTAGCCGCGGAGGAGTCAGCAGGACGAGGAGCAGGAATCAAGGGCGCGTTATAGTCCCTTGTGGAACGAACCCATTGATAGGATGGTCATTTGCAAGAGAAGATTACGCACCAGGGTACAATTCCGTCAGCAGGGATATTGTCTAGGAAGTAATTTGCTACACGAACAGCGGTGTCATAGTACGAAGCATCCCCTGTCTGCTTATACACTTCAGATTAATCAGTCTATATTCCAGTTACGAGTATCTATTATGCACGCACTATTCGAAAACCCATAAATGGCCCAGGCTTCACCACGCGACCACGTGCTGAAAACAGATGAGTTGGAGCCAGGATTCTCACTTAATTATCAACACCTGTTATCAGAGAAACCTTGAGCGGTCTTCTTGGCTGTTACAGCGCCCGTGAAAGTGTTATAGTGAATTACATGCCAGGTGCCCCCATCCGGCCTGATGTGATTCTTCATGGTGGCATTCGCATGAGAGGTAGCGATTGCGCGAAGTGTATTGTTCCCAGTCAAGTCGGCAGATTGGAATAGCACTTCGAGATTCATCATGTTGTCGATGATGACCTAGAAAATAATCAGCATCTCAGGAGTCTTCAAAGTATGAGACGCACCTGGAAGTCTGGATCCGGGGAGTCCCAACTTCTGGTACATCCAACAATGGCATTGAAGCGATTTGCGAGAAATGTAGCAAAATTGTTCACTGCCGTTATAGCAGTTTGATTATTTGGATTCCTATGGTATCTCGATAAATGAGCGATATTACAAGACAGAAATGCCCACTCACACTATCAACTCCTCCATGAAGGGAAAACTCAGAAAGCCAACGTCATGACCCACGCCATTCCTAACTTCGAGGGGAACCAATGCAGCACTTGCCTCACGGCTAAGCTCTAGCCAATCTGCAGCTCCTAACTGATTGCTTGACGTAGCGCCGCATAACTGTTTACGCGTGTTCAATGCATAACCTGTGGCGAGAAAAAAACCAGACGTCCATGTGTTTGGGGAGAAATACTGCCATTCTCCTGCTGCCTGGTCAGTGAACTGGGGGTATTGTATGGGATTTGGGAGGGCTTCGAAAGTCGCAAGAACTTTTTGAGGAATAAGTGGCGAAAACAGTTCTGAGGGGATCGTCCCTCCGAGAACGACAGGCACCGCAAAAGCGAAGGCAATCAACATATGCATCCGTAGCTTTGCAATAACAAATTGATGTGGGGTGGATGAGGGGGAGAGGGTAAAAGAAGTGTTGAGGAGCGATCAAGAATGTTTAACTTTTATTATGCGAACACCGGACTGGCGTCTCCAGCATTCTTTTTTTCCAGAGTGGACCCTGAGTGTGCCATTTCGTCTCAGGTCGAGCTAAAAGATACCTCTGGCATCGCATATGCAGGATGTTTTGAAGCCAGAAGGCGCGAGAAACTCCATCATCTGATGACGATGTTCGTGTTCATGTGGCACAGATACTATGAAAATCAGACGAAAATCAGACACTTCCCTTTTTGGATGCGACAGCAGACAACTGACATATAGGGTGCAAGTCACAGACTCTTCTACTGTTTATCTTGCCTTGAGAATTTAATTTGATTATCTGCTTGCCCCTAAATCAGTGATTACCCTTACTCCTACCCCACCCCTTATCCTCACCAGCACCCTTGCTAATACCCTTAGGGGTATGCTCTTCTTTGATGCTCATCCTGAAACAAGTTCTATATCCCAACACCTTGTGCCCTCAGGACCATGTATGACTTTGGGAAAATTTATAGTACTGTCATTTTTGGAATGTTCAATTGTTGAGTGTAGAAAATTTTGCACATGTGAGAAACTTCTTTCATTAATGATTCTATATCATTGACTGGTTGTCTTCACTACTTTTATGAGGTATTGTAGTCAGTCTTCCCTATATCTTGAATTCAATTGTGATATTGTTGACAATAGAGTGCTGATATCCAGGATCCTAGCTTCCTAATTAGTCATCTGTTTTGGATATTGTACGGAGAATGGCCTCCAAAGTCATCTGAATTATTTATGATTGAGAATGACTCTAGTATTGTGTTTAACAATCTAGCTAAAACATCCACGATGCACAATTGAATGGAAATCATAAATAAATGAGCCTGTGATCGTGGTCACAGTAATCACCAATGTCGACGGACACCGGCAGGTCACCATATTTCCCGTTCAGAAAGACCCTGTCAATCTGACATCCTTGATGGATGCACCAACATAAACATCAAAAGTTCCAGAAGGCCGAATGTACGACTGGGAGCGCGTATCCCAAATACTACAAGTTCCAAACCGTGAACATTCAATCCCAATAATATACGAGATTCCCTACCTGATATCCCTCGCGCCCAATGTCATCGTTATCGTCGAGCTGGCTCCAACGGCCAAATCAATTTCATCAAATCCTCTAAGAACTCTCGGTGGCTCGCCAGCGTCAGTGGGGTATCCGAGATATAACTGTGGTATTTCCGTTCCTGCGGACGATCCAGTGTTGGTTAACTTGAAAGACACGACTTTTGAAGACCCAGAGTCGGTGATAGCAAGATCGGAATATTCAAAAGTGGTATACGATAGGCCAAATCCAAATTCGAAACGAGGAGTAATGTCGTGTGCATCCATATAACGGTAGTCCAGCAGGAGTTTCTCAGTATAGTCGATCTATCACAGCTGATGAGAATTTGAAAAGTCTCCATTAGATAAGAACGGACGTCAGGGAATCCATCACTATTGTAGACAATGCTTGTCCCATAGTCGCTTTCGCTCTTTTTGGCCAGTCAGTCTGAATGTTACACCTGGTTGTAGAATCTGCTTACATCTGAAATACTAAATGGTAGTCTTCCCCTCGGGTTATATGTTCCATAGAGGACATCAACAAGGGAAGGTCCCGTTTGTTCACCTGGAGCACCAGCATATATGATTCCAGTAATGTTCGGGTGATTGCCCCAGCTGAAGCTAACCGGCCCAACAGAGTGTACGACTGCGATCGTATTATCGCAAACACTGGCAACGCGTTCAATCTGCAGCAAATTGATTGATTGCCTAGATAAAAGAGATCAAATACTCACAAGACTACCACCTTTGAACCACAGAGCAAGGTCATTCCTATCCCCTTCGTTCCCAACCACTATGGTGTAAGAACCGAGCTCACCGCTCATGCTATGAAACCATGTTAAGGCGAAAAATCTCACGATTAGACAAGTGATGGACTCACGCATTTGCGAAAACAAGGCAAACATCTTTCCCTGCAGCAGCTTTGGCCCCATCATCCAAGTCGTTAGACAAAGAGGATGTGACGGAAGCAGATGATCCGACAAATGAGGTGATAGCATCAATAGGGGGAACTATAAACTCAAGGGAATTAGACCCAGAACCCCAGCTGATATAGAGACGACATCAGCACTTAGAACGGGTTCAGCGTGTATACCAACCCTATAGACATAGTGCCGTCGTTACATTCGTTCAAGTCTCCGCAGGTCAGATTAGGTAACCTTGCATCCTGGCCTACCACTGCAATGGTTTTAATTCTTGACTGTGCCAAGGGTAGCCCACGGATAGTGGTTCCCGTTGCTGTCCCATCTGTCGTTGTTCGATTGTTTTTCAAGAGAACAGCAGAAGCTGAACCTATCTCACGCACGAGCGCAGTGTGCTCCGAGGTGCGAACGTTCACATCCAGGTTGCGAGAACCGGAGCCATCAGGCTTCTGAGAATCAAAATTTGTAGGTGGGTACCCCTAACGACAAACGATCTGTCAGTCCCCAAGGCAATTGGATGATTCAAAATCTCACTTACTGAATCCTGGCCAAGATGATACCACGCAGCAAGGATGTATGATACCATTTGATCCATTCTCTGTGCCCATCTATCAATAGAATCAAAAGGATTTGAGACGCTGAATCACCTCCTGAGTGACTGCGTCTGAGTTGACGGCTGCCTTGAGGCCACCAATTCCAAGAATTCCTGCGAAAGTGCCGCCACCTTATCATGTCAGGTCAGGATATAGCTTCTTCAGTCACCGAATCGTATTCACCAATGAGAATGAAGTCTCCTGGTTGCTCCATATCGAGCCCAGCATTCGCATTATCAGCAGCAGAGTCATGTGTCGCACCCCAATCACTGACTACATAACCTGAAAACGGAGGGTCAACCAGTTGAATATATGTCTTGAAAGCATTACACACCTTTGAATCCATTCCTTCGCAAAAGGCCATTCGGACCAATGAGCTCTGCGTTATGACATGATGATGTGTCATTGAAACGGTTGTAGGCACACATGATAGAAGTTACTCCGGCCTATCAGAAGGGGATATGATCAGCACAACTCAAGACCTATACAACAATCCCGACCTCAATACTTCTCAAGAATGGGTAAAAGTAGACCTCATGTGTTGTCCGGTCATCCAAGTTTGCCGAAAGTCCATACCTCCAGTGTTCCTGGTTATTTGCCAGCATATGTTTTGCGCAAGCTTGGACTCCAACACTTTGAATTCCTGTGATTGTCTCAAAAGCGCCCTCTCCAGTTAGATACGGGTCTGGACCAAAGCTGAAGGACGAGCATAACATCAGAAATCACCAAATGATTTATGAATACCGGGGTTCAACATGCCTTTCCCAGCCACGCCCTGCCTTGGGATTGCGCATCTAGAAAGAGCACATTACAACGTACAACAATCCATGGGATGATAAGGCTCACGATATCCATAGCAGGACCCAGTAAAACACTGTCGGTCGCATAAATTGGCGTTCCTTTTCACTGGAACCGTAGTACTCACTGAGCACCCTTTCCTCGGAATTCTTCTGCCATTGCTTTCCCTCTTGCACGCATTAACCTTCGACTGAATGTTGACGCTACATTGATGCCTGCTGGAAACCCGGTTACATTCTTTGTCAGCCTCATCCCTGCAGGACCATCTTCGAAGCAAAGAGAGGGAACGCCAAGCCGAGTTACAGCTGTCGTATCTCCGACACAACGACCTGATTTACAAAGTCACCCAGAATGAAACCTGAACGTCAGCTTCTCAGGATAGGAACACGAAAAGACACACGATTGCTGTTGAGCTGACCGGTACCCGTGACAATCCCTATCTTCTCATCCAATGTCATTTGGGCGACGGTATTATTTGCTAGCGCGTATGCATCATCCCATGATCCTACGAGGTTTTGATCAAGAAGTTAATTCAAGAGCAAAACCTCACTTACGTGGTGTGAACTGAGTAGAACTCTGAGAGACCGCAGCTAGGAGAACTAACGCCTTGAAAGGGATAATCATCTAGAAACGTCTCACCTGACAATGCTCAATTGAGTCATTAGCTCAAGGCAAAGACAGACGATACTGACTTGATAGAGCAAAAGATATGTGAACACTTCGAATTGAGCAGGACCTGGGTATTTAAATGCTGGACTATGCGGAGCAAAGAAGCCAGTTACGTTCAGGCTCATAGTACTGCAGCATGTCTCTGTCCTGTACTACATAATCATATGGCATCAATCGTGGAAAGATATTTAATCGTGGGTTTGATTTTAATCTGGCGTCAGCCCAATGAGGAGCAGGAGGAAAGAGTTGTGAGAGACTACAAGATGCTCATAGACTATTGCTCCTGCTTTTTCACCCTAAATTAGGGGCCAGTCTGATTATGTGGAGCGGCGGTGTTAAGTCCCGGACCAATTCGTGTATTCTCAATAGTTGTGGAGTAGTCGGTACTCACTGAGAATTTCAGTTAGACGTTCAGAGACTGTCGCAGTTGAAGCCGAGAGATGTACTGACAGGGATCAACTGTTTGGAGAAAAAGAACAAGATTACACTCATATATTGGTGTCATCTTGTACAATCTCTTGATCCGTCTTTCGTAATTGAATGGTTCTCCTCAGAAGGATCTGTACTCAAGGGGCCAGACATGTACTTCCCAGGCATTTCAATTTCAAGACGTCATGGTCTAGAAAACCAGACTCTCTATATTCTCCTTCTGTAGATAAAAGTTGCACAAAAGTTGTCGTTACAGATCACATATACAGGTATTATCTCCAAAATAGAATAAAGCTAAACTTTTTTATATCATCAATTCGTTAACGCAGGGCTCGGTCGCAGTCCGCGGTAGGCATAGCACTGCTGAGGCAGTCCCAGAAGCTGACGTGTCCCTATGAAATAAGTCTCTAGGTGATTTGTCCCCGACTAATGAATAGGCCTGTCCCGAATGGACGGTAGGGTGACTGATGGAAGCATTCCTCAAGTGCAGCTTATTGATCATGGGAAATTTTAGGTGCTAAATCAGATTCTACTTACCCGCATAAATAATCTCGATGTGTCGTAATGTACTAAATCGAATGCTTCCAAACGATGACAGCCCACTTGGTATCAAAGGTACAATGCCAAAAAATTTCTCAAAGTCTCGGTTCCGAAAAATCACTAAGCTGTAGGACTCCCGCTTGTCGGACACCTTTGCATATCCCCTCCCATCGAGGCTTTCAATGCTGATAGTCGCCTTTTATTATCTCGGGGTATATCAATCCAAGCGTCATTTCTCTGAGTAACATCTTCGCGGGCTTAGGCTCCCGAGATGTTCTCATACCCTCGTGGAAGAATGTCACTTCTGTATGCGAACACCTCAGAATTAGTCCGAAATTCTATTCAAGCAGCTCGACAAACGTCAAGTCTTCTTCGGTAAGTCTTCCCTATCAGCTGACCCATGCGTTCTCTAATGTTTTACGGTGACCGTTCACCGCACTGACGTCCTCTGAAGTCTTCTTTCACGTCACATTTCAAGTTTTCCCGTTTCAAGTTTGCCGGGACCCAGGAAGTCCTCGTCTATAAAAGCCTGCATTCTTCCCCAGGAAGAAAAGTATCGGGTCTTATCTACTTCGACTTTGAACATCCATCATCATCATGAAATTCTTTGCCACCCTCGCCGCCCTTTCTGCTGTTGCGTTCGCCTCCCCGTCTACTCTCAGCTGGGACAACACCTACGATGACAGTGGTGCCAGCCTGGCTACTGTCGCTTGTTCAGATGGCTCAAATGGCCTCCTTACTCGCGGCTTCACAACCTTCGGCAGTCTGCCAAACTTCCCTAATATCGGTGGTGTCCCAGCCATCACAGGCTTTAATTCTGCCAGCTGTGGTACATGTTGGAAAGTGACCTTTACCAACGGCCAGGGAGCCCAGAAGAGCATTAACGTGCTTGGTATTGACACCGGAGCGAAGGGTTTCAACGTCGCCAAAGCTGCGATGAACACTCTCACTAACAACCAAGCCGATCAGCTTGGGAGGGTCAATGTTGACGTAGAGCAAATTGACGCTTCCAACTGTGGATTGTGAGTACCATAAATCTTGAGCTGCGATCAAAGTTTTCAACGTTTCCCTTCCACAGGTAATGACTGTATCGTAAACCATTTTCTCAAGTTGATGATCAAGTGTTGTCATGGACTAGCGGACATTGTATATTTCGTTACCTTGTACTGATTCTGGTCGATTCGAGAGGATAGCTGTCTATTTTGTCTATGTCGATTTGATAGTCTCTATAACCTTTGATTCTCCGTGCCTCAGACCCAACCAGAATCCACTTCGATACTCTTTTTCTGATTCACCAGATAAAGTACCACGGATTTGGGCCATCTCAATTGCCTCGCTGATGTACTGTTCTGTAAAGCCGAGCTTGGATGCTCCGTAGATTGCAAAGACCTTGGCTGTCTGAAACCCATCATCGAAACCCTTCCTTCGAGCAGGATCGTAATTAGGAGAGCTGATACCGTCACGTTTCCCAGAGTTCCAGTTCTCAACAGCAGGATCGGTAGTATTCCAAGCTAGGGGCTGACTCGTGCCACTACTTTGTCTTTGATAGATTGCCTCGAAGCGGTGTTGACTGTTGCCTGGAGAGACATCAACAGCATCTTGTGAATGGCGACCATTACCTGAAGCCTGGCTCAAGACCGATACAACCTCAGCATCATTAGGATAGTCCATTCTACGGGCCTTGGCGGAAAGATCTTGACCCTGAGCAGAACTCGCGATATCTCCGTATGAGTAAAAGGAAGTCGGCAATACTGTACCAACAGCATGCTGGAAGCACCATCCTGGATCAAATTCGCATTGTTCATTCTTCAGAGCTATGATGACGTAAGTTATTGAACCGAGAAACAGAGAAGCAGACAAACACCAAAACATCCAACCAGCGGTAACGTTTGTATAAACCTGCATCTGAGCGGTGCAGAACTCCTTGCGTGCCTGCAATTTATCTTTTTGATCCTTCAAACTTTCCTCACTTAACGCGCACGACCATTCTCCGATTACGAGGTTCCGCCGTTCTCCATTAGCAGCACTCGAAAATGCATCCGCAATCCCACCTTTGATATCTTTGGTGTGTTGGATCGAAGGTTTTTTAGAATCGTTGTCAGTGAACACAAAGTACGAATGGTGATCCTGGACGACAAAGTCGCGGCGATTGTTGATGTACGGTTGGAAGCGGTTAAGGTCAAATCCATCATGGATGTAGACCGGTAGACGCTGACCATACCATGACGATTGGCGAATGGCATCTATAGCCTGGTTATCTACCCCAAGATTAACGATGGACACGAGTCAATCAAGTCCAACGTACTCACAGAAATTCTCCAATGATGGATGTCCAGCTGGCTCATTCAACAACTGCACCCCAATCACATTGGTAACAGCCCCCAGCTGTTGCACAAGAAACTTGATTGCTTCAATCGTCTTCCATTGATAATCATACGAGTTGAAAAAATTCGTCTGGCCATCTGAGGTTCCTGAATGTTGTTGACCATTTTGACTCCCAGGAGCTCCATGCATGTCAACTAGAACGCTGATACTAACATCAGCTGCTTGACTAATGGCTCGCAGAAGTCGTGGCCACGCATTCTTGTACACCTCGATGTAGGGTTCGAAAGGGGTGCCAGCCATGAACTGGGGACCGAGAGTAAACCAGGCGATGGGAATCCGCACAGTGTTAATTCCGATACTTGCAAGATAGTTGAAATCCTCCGCCGTGATGAATGTATCCCAATGCTTTTCGAGCACAGCTCTAGCATTGGTAACACCCCCCCAACCTGCCGCGATGTCGATTTCTGAAACTTTGGGGGCGTTGGCACATTCAAACAAAGACGGGGTCATCCATTGCTCGTGCACAAACCTGAGTACTATGCTCAGTGAACAACAAAAACACCAGCCTGCAGGAACTTACCAGGACCCTAAATTCACCCCTTGCTGCTGGCGGTAACGAAAGACGTTCGCTTCGGTCTGGTCAAACGGTGGAAATGCCGGTGCTTGAACGGGAACATCGTAGGGGTCAACTGCGCAATTTTGCACGTGCCCTTTGGATGCACCACCCTTTACAGCTGAATGCTCCAAGAACCCAAAGTCAGGTTTTATCTCGTTCGTTGCGCCAGGTGAGGGGTTGACAAGACTCTGGGATAGTCGAAGGGCAGCTAGAACGGCCGTCAAATTGTACATTTCGTAACCAGTAGGCAATGTCCAATGGAGGTTGGATTAACGACAGAATGCAGCGATAGCCAGCTATCGGTGTCAATCAAGGTAGAGAAGACAAGGTGCCCACATATTACATTGATGTTTAACGAACTAGTGACAGTCTGATATCAAATTTTTGATTCAGACTGACTCCTGCCAAAGAGGTCTTAAATATATGTATTTGTATTTATACAATGCGATATGATTAAGAAAATACGTTGCGAGAATGTATACGCGATTATGTGTCATGGGAAGATCGAAACACGGTAATGGCAACTGAACCGACGAGCCAAAGGCGACGTGCACTACAATCACGCAATGACTAGAATGCGTCGACACATTTTGTCACCTCTATCCATAACCTCAAGACCGTATGATATCCAAAGATGAGACAGACTCAGCAGGAAAATGACAAAGCAGCCATATCGAGGAAGGAGTCAAGGGGCGGGGCCAGGAACAACAAAATTAACCGGCGAGTCCATTTACGGTTTACGGAACTCGCACAGCACAGTATAGATTGTGTTGAATGCTGTGTAAATTTCCTCTCGGACCTGATTGACATCAAGTAGCGTTAGCATGTGATTATAAACAAGAGAACATGAAGTTAGGGTTTGTGACAACAAACTCAGAGTACACGACTTTGAAAGAAATCATCTCACCTTGGCACCGGTCAAGACAATCTTTCCGGAAACAAAAATGAGCAACACGACTTTGGGCTTAATCATCCGGTAGATCAAGCCAGGAAAGAGCTGAAAGGCGGACTCAGGAAAGTCGAATGCGAGAAGCAATGAAAACAAACTTCAGGCTCATAGCTACTAAACTGACCATGGCTGTATGCAAGCCCTTCAAGACGGATAGGAAACTTGACATCACAGGAGCCCACGATGTTCTGAATCTTGAACTCGGAGAATTTGGCATCAAAGCCCAATTTTTGCACAATACGCGCGTATTTACGCGACGCCAGACGTGAATCGTCCTCCGACTTTGCACCCGTAACGACCATCTTGCCAGACGCGAAGATGAGGGCGGTGGTCTTCGGATCACGGATACGCATAATGACAGCCGCGAAACGCTACATCATGCAAAAATCGGGCAGTTCGATAATGCCATAAACAGATGAGAGAGCATCATATACCAACCTTGGGATTATACTCGGCATTCCTAGCGTGCAAGGCAATAGTCTTAAGATCAAGGCGACAATCTAAGTTGACGGTGGCCACTATATTTTGAAGGGTGGGAACGATACCCTCAACAGCAGTGATATGTTGTTGCTCAAGTGTCAATGGAACTGGAGTTGAAGGCACTGGGGTAGGTACAGATGAAGCTGAAGGCCCGGTGGTGGTGGCGCCAGAGACCGTTTGGGTAGAAGGTTTGGTAACGGCAACCTGAACTTGCGACTGTTGCGGCGGGACATAGGAGTTGGACAAGGGAGAAGGTCCTGGCAAGGCGATACCAGAGCTCGACTGCTGAGGCGCGTTATATGGGTTACCCGATGGAAGTGCAATACCATGGGGAGCAGGCTGGTACTGAGATTGCTGAGGAGGTTGGTACGGTTGTTGTTGTGTAGCATTGGAGCGAGAAAAGGTAACTTGGCGAGCGGGCAGCGCGAAAGACATTTGTAAAATTTTTTCAAGCGTGGGAAAGTTGAGGTCTGGGAGGAAGAGTGACTTTCAACCACAGAAACAGCATCCTTATATACCCGAAACTTTTTAAACTCCGACAGTTGACTCAGAATTGCATTACGTAATGCGGCTTTGCTTACACTCTTCCTGAGCACAGGCCCCGCACAAGCCCCCTCCCACTCAATCTCTCTGGCTTTCTTCGCATCTTGAATTTCTCGACATCACAAGATTTTCAGGCATTTTATGTCCATTCACAGCATCCCGCGCACCACAATACTACAGACTACAGATAAAGGGGGAGCAGTACAATCTACTCATTACCCTCCCTCTCATCCATCCACATCGACACTGCCATTCCCAACCCACTTGAAATCAAGGTATCCAAGCTATTATACTTCGGCTCGGATCATATCGGGGTACGTTGCCCCGCGCGCAGTCATGTTGATTACGTCATGTGCTTCTTTTTTCCCGCGACCGTCGCTGTCAGTCGGATTGTAATTTTGCCCTGTCGGCGACAAGATTTTCTTGTCATAATGAGCAGTTCAATATAGAAGAAATCACTCCAACTCAATAGCCACCAGATTGAGTCACGCTGTCGATCTCATTCATTGTTCATTGATCGTTACAGTTCTTGGAATAGATCCCAGATCAAGGAACCCTCCACAGCAAGTGATCATTAGGAACGATTAACATACTTGGAGAAAATGCACACTTTGCTAGCAAAATGGAGAAAAGTAATTGTAATCCAAAGAAAGCACGTATGCAGCAAGTGGGTATTAATTAAAAGGTACTAGACAGTCTATGTATGGAAGAAAACATTGGCTGAGCATGGTTCAGAGGTTGCCCAACAAACCACGAATGACGACCTGGCCA
This sequence comes from Leucocoprinus sp. KB1807203, assembly GCA_019327925.1. Classification (NCBI taxonomy): domain Eukaryota; kingdom Fungi; phylum Basidiomycota; class Agaricomycetes; order Agaricales; family Agaricaceae; genus Leucocoprinus; species Leucocoprinus sp. KB1807203. The sequence continues at coordinate 31,851 of JAHTMQ010000037.1, read as the reverse complement.
CTATAAACACGTCTGATCATGCTCACACACCAGCCACAATCCTATGTGTAATTAATTGTATTAGTAAACAAGAAGGCCTAAATGAAAGATAGGGACATACTCTTCGGCCTTATTAAGAGCCTGTACCATACTGATAACCTCCTTCCTACGGCTGACGACATACTCGCTCTCCTTCATCAGTTCATCAAGGACATCAGGTTTATACAACTCTTGAAGAAGTTCACGTTGCAGATTATCTTTTGAATGATTGACGAGGTTGAGTGAAATTGCCTTTGGGACCATATCAATCATTTCACGCTTCACAATGTTGAAATACGAATGTATCAACAGCTCTGCAAGCATAAGCAATCGGAGAAATTAAAACAAGGGCGAGTTATAAGTCAATGATAACTCACTGATGACTTCAGTCTCCATGACTTCTCGCTCAGTCAACGCCGTTTGTGGTCTGATGACGGGTGGAGGAGCTTCCATCGCCCCCTTCTTCGCCTGCTTCTCGGGTTTCTTGGCTCCAGCTGAGAAGAATGAGGCAAAAAAACTTTGTTCCTCCTTTTTAGGATCAACATCAAGGTCTTTGTTATTGTTAACTGTAAGCCGTTGGTTCTTAGGATCATTGGGTTGAGACTGCGGCTTGTTGGCATTAATGCGTTCTGTGACAAGTGCAGTTGCCTACGTTAAGGTTAGTAAGAGTATTACTTGATACTTTGAAAATGAGTTAACCTTGTGACCGGAAATGAAATCTGGATGAGTGGTATTGATGTAACATGCCTGCATACTAGGCCTGTGAGTTACCAATCAGGGCCGAGAGGCGAAGCTTACGCGACAAGGTCTGAAACCAATTTGGTAGTCGGCGTCATCGATTTCTTGAAGAAGTTCACGACGACACCATTGAATCGCTCCCGTAAAGCTGGGTAACGTCGGAAGGCTTGCTATAAAATTATTCGAGCTCTAAGCAGTTCTAAGTAAGAAACATCACTCACAACTTTTCCCAGCAATTGTCCCAATATACGAATGAGTTCATCATATACGAGCTGGCAGCACTTGAGAGCCGGCTCCTCCAACCGCTTGATCTGCTGCTTCACAATCGCCTCAAAGGCCATCGTGCCCACAAATAATGCTGGTGTGGAACCCTGGCGACAGGTTGGTAAGCAGTCAGACAACAGGAACCGACACACTCGCCGAGGAATTGTACAGCATGGTCCGGATGTCACCATCCTTAACCTGGTCAAAAGGATCGATATTCTTAATGCCATTGTTGAATAGTTCATGGAAGACAAAACTAATACGAGCACCACCAGACAGTTCGTTCAATGAAAGGTCATTCGTGTTACCATCAATTGTCGTTCGAAAGTCGGAGGTGAATTCTGTGATGACAGACAAAACGACGTTGCTTGAAGAGTCTCCCTGGGGACCGCCCAGGCTTTGTAGCTCCGCATTGAATTTTGCTAATTGTTGCGATATACGGGCTTTGATGTCAGGAATAGTAGCTCGAATGTGGTGCATGAGGATCTGTCAGCGAGTCAGATGAATATTACACCAGCCCAGCTCTTTTCAACTGGCCATGTTCAGTTTACGCGCTAGGAATGGCGTCCCACAAAATTGGGCCTTGCTCTTGTATGATGGATGGTTCTCGAAAAAGTCGCGTTCGAACTCCAGAGCTTGAACGATGGGTTTGTTGGTTTCAATGTCACGCTGGCCACGGTTGACAACGGGGACATATCCAAGTCGAAGTGGGATAATTCGTCCCGCAAGGATATCAACAACATCCGTTCCCTTGTCCCTGTGTGTTCATGAGACCCTATCATACTGAGGTACAGATCGTTCAGCTCACATTAAATCGACCTTCGTCAAAACACCAATAGTCCTGGTTCCTTCAGGATCCACCTCACGCGCCAGCTTCAAACCATCGGAATTGGCCAGATCGGTATTGGCGGCAGTAACAGCAAGGATGATACACGCTGGCTTAGAGATATATTTGACCAACATGTCACGAATCTGCTTCTCAATATCTCGAGGCTGATCTCCAACAGGAACTTTTGTCAGACCCGGAAGATCAACAAGAGTGAGAGTCAAGACGTTGGGTGAAAAGACACGCAGATTAATGGGCTGAGGGGAAATGCCTGCATTTTTTCCAGTCTTGGCTTCTGTGTCTCGTACAATTTCTTCTCGGATCTTATTAAAGTCGAAGAATTTCTCTCCTGGTATATGAAGAAATTCACCCCATTCATTGGGATTGGCATGTTTGTCACTAGCCTTGTCGGTTCCGTTGATCTGGGCTGTAAAGAGATGGTCGGACAAAAAAAGGGAGACAGAGGAAGAATACTCACGACCGCCAGGAGTATCAGCAGAGCGATGTATGAGTTGCAAAACCTGTAAAGAAATTAGCATGGCTGTCCAGCCATTCGTAAGAAGAGTCACTTACTAGTGGCCGCCGCGTAACGATACCAGTGCCACGAGGAAGAAAATCACGACCGACAATGTTCTACGAAGGAGAGTTCATCTATAATTCAATTTTCAGAAGGTATGGGACTCACCTCCAGCACACTGCTCTTTCCACTACTCTGACTACCAAGCACGCAGATTTGCGGCAAGTCTACCGATGAACCGGATTGACCAACAGTAGCAAAAACATCCTGTAGTTTGTTGACTACGGAGACGATTTCTGTTCCAAGACCCGATGAACTCGTTGCCATTTCTTGATGAGCAAGAAGAATGAGACGATGGAAGGATAAAAAGAAATGATTTATGTAATGAGTTTTCAAGATAGACTTATCAAGTGCTAGCAGATCTACTAAGCACCACTTTAAGCTACTGACAAATAATGATATTATATAATTTCAAAACCAGATGTACCTCGGCCTCACAATCTCAATATTGAACCTCCAGTCCCTGAGAGCTACTAATACTTGTGCTAATTCTTTTTGCTGTCCATTAACCACCACACCGCACTCCTTGAGAGGCATATTATACTGAAACAGAGTGACAAAGCAAGGTGTGGGTTATGTAATCAAATCAAAGTCAAAGAAAAAGAAATGAATCAAGTCCAAAGGATCGCATGAAATAAAAGGTTCAGAGATAGAATACGGCGGGCTCTAATGATGTCCATGTCATATAAAAAGGGGATCACAAGGGCTGCTCCAAAGGACAGACAGTAGTAAAGGAGGGTGATAGGTGTTTGGTAGAGGAGGATCCAATTGGGGGGATGATGGTGTTTAAACCAGTATACTGATGCAGCTGATCAGTTGTCCGCTGTGTGAAGAAATTGATAGGTACAAAACTTATCCAGAAATAACTTGTGGTCGACATATGGTCATGTGACGTTTTTGTACTTTGCGTGATAGGCGATCCTTGGACAAACCCACCACGGCGCATACAAGCGCTTGCGACGTTTACCGTATGTTTTCGACAGCTTTGAACCAGATCACAACCTCTTCTAGGATCATGCAAAGATGGGCGGGCATTCTACATGTCATAATATTTGCCAAATTCGTCATCGACTGCAAGCGTCTGTCGGTGCCCCGCGGATTTCTCTGCTGTTGTTCAACTTATCAGCCGTGATTTATACATGATACGTAAATGCTCTGTAGGCTGTGGAGATGTAACGAAGCAAAGTTAATGAGTCTAGACGCCTTCCACGTTTGGAAGACCGAGAGGACATGCTAGGGGTTCACGGTCAGGGTCACTAGGGTTCCCTGGATACCCCTTTAGCTTGACACTCCTCTCTTTCTCGACAGTCATCATGTACCAACACTGTGGACCAGTCTCAATGTACAGTCTTCCCCAGGAATTGACTGAAAAGATTGTCCATCAGCTCAAGGGTGACCGAAGATCACTTCTTTGCCTTTCCCTTGTCTCCGTCAGCTTTCAAGTAGCAGCCCAACCACATCTTTTTCGAAGAATCGCATTTATACCTGAAAATAGGAAGGGCGATTCAAGATACAAGGATGAAAGTGAAGAGGAGCTCTTTGATTGGGTGTTGCCTTCAAACAGAGTCCACGCCTTCCTTTCAATCCTTGAAATTCGTTCTAGTCATTTTATTGGGGCTCTTGTTCGCAATTTATCTCTCGCCTTCTCGGAACCTGAGCCTTATGCAAACAACCTAACTGACGATTTGCATCATGCACTTCAGCAAATGATCAGCCTAAAGTGTCTCCAGGTAACACTTGGCCCCCTGACAAACGTCTGCATGGCTATCGTATTGGCCGACCTACCTTGTCAGCTCACCAGGTTCTGCCTGTTGGACAGACGACAATACCCTGAGGAAAACGACGTCTACATCACCTTCCTTTCTTTACAACACCATCTCAAATACTTCCATTTCGTTTCCCCGCTCCTCGTCCCATGTTTACGATCATTTAATTGCCCGACCTTGCAAACTTTTGTTGGTGACCCCACACAGTCTTCCACTATTTTTCCAAGCCTCACCCAAATTACATCTTTGGGATTGGTAGACTCTCCATGGTCTAACGCACTTCCTGTCTCATCGCTAATCCCCATGTCTTCCATTCTATCGCAATTGCGAACGTTAACACTTTATTCTTGCTTCTTCAAGGAACCAGCTCTTGAAAAGCTCTTCGGATATATGTCGTCCCTAGAAATACTTGAGGTTGCATTAGATGAACGTACAACAACAAACCGTCTGACAAAAGTAAGTGATCATTTTTATTGTAGCATTCTTCAACCGAACTCTTTTATAGCATGCCATCTTAATGCTCAATTATATCCATAAACTCGCCCACTTACGCCAATTTCTATGGCATGTATTTCCCGACAAGTATCACCAGCGTCAGTTATCTATATTGACGCGAGATACTCAAGAAGGCTGGACCACGTATTGGTTTTCTTCCTCCTCATATTTCCAGGAGGCATACTTTGCTATCGGCCCTGACGTCGATACCTATTGGCATTGGACTCGAGGCAAATCGGAGCCAGATGAAGTCTCCTCTGTCTCTTTTCGTGGCCGCACTCCGTTCCGTGACATTGTCTTTGATCTGCATTTGGCAGGATAATGTTCTATATCCATGTATAAAGACCACCTGTCTTGACCCTTGCCTTCCAAGGGTAATATAACCTATTGATACGCTTATTGGTAGGAAATTGGTAAAGCCAACCAACCCTACATGGCGGTCCAGATTGCCAGTTTTCTGTCATTTTTGCCGGCCAAGACCCTCATCCATGGTCACAATTAGAATTGCATTACCATCAATGATCAAGATCAACTAAAATGATACTCGCCCACGAGGCAGCCGAGCGCAAGACCCTGCATTGGTTGATTTCTGCCCTGGCAACACTCTTGCATTTGCTCAAGTCACTGACTTAGGACGCTTTACGACCCTCATCATGTATCTCATATCTCCATTGGTGGAGGTGTTTCGCTACACGTTGACGCCTATTGCACCCTTCACATGGTTCGATGTGCCTCTCAGCACGCTTGACGTTATTGCGGCATTCCGACTGTGTATTATTTTACGACAACTGAGGGAAATAGCACACTCAAAACACGTGTTGAGTAAAGGGAAGGTTGGGGTAGAGGACAAGTCATTCGTGAAAGCATTGGCTACCACACTTCTGGTGGTGTATGGCGGCGAAGCCATCACATGTAAGTTGTCTGCCCATGATATTCTGTGCCAATTTTCGTCTTACTTGTATCAAAGCACCGTTTTTGGGAATTCCACCTTCGTTTATGACAGCCGGTGCCGGACCGTTACTATACGCTGCTGTGCAAGCAATCGTGGAGTACGTGCCAGAGATTCCCGAGTTGACAGGGGAACTTGAGCTTCCGCTGTCACTAGTTGACGGATTCACTCGTGCCTACCTCGTTTGCAGCCTCATTCCACCCTCGGTGACCCAACACCGATCTCCCATCATCGCCTCCTCACCATGGACTCTCCTAGTCACCTCGCTGGTAAGTGCAATGCTATATCATCGAGGCATCATAAATTCAGGTCTGTGATTCTGCAGTTTACAGCCAATGGAGGATTTTTCTTGGCCAATCTATTCTCAATCCTGAATCCCGGTTCAATGACAGTGCAAACGCCCCCAGAGTTGCAAGCATATGGATGGTCAACAGTTGATCTATGGTGTGCGCCTGCTATGACGGGTTTATACGCCTTCATGACGCATGCTCAGCCGTTCTGGGCTGACCTGCATGCGGTGCTTGATAAGATGCTCGGTGGTGCCGCATCTGGACAGGCTACCGACCCAGAGGTTGCCAGAGTAATATGCGCAGTCGTTTTATCCGGGCTGTTCGCATCGCGAACAGTTGTCAATTTCGGCTTGTTTAAATCTATGCAGAAATGTGAGTCCCATATACTCAGCCTGACCAGTCGCTGATGGTTTTCGGTTAGCTGAGAAAGAAAAGACTCAGTAGGGACTCGTAGATATCAATTATGTCATTGCACGTGAACCAGATCGACATCTAGAAAGGGCAGTGTAGCCCGATATTATATATCACCTATCGCTATATGTTTTTACTCTTCCGGCATGGAAGCTACAGCTGAAGCCTTCCTTTTGCTCAGTTTCCCTAGTTGCAGCCTCTCAGTCAAGGATTATACAGAAACAAGTCCCCTTGGCCTGCAATGTGTTACCGTTCCACTTCCCGATGCCTCCAGCGACTGGGATAGGGATGTTTATCTGGTGCTCAGGCTCAATATGTCTGAAACTCCAATAGATCCTGCCAGAGTCGTTCAGCGAACGGTAACATCTACAACAAGAATCTATACATTCAATGCGACCTCTGCTGAACCCGACGAGCTTGTACTCACTATACCTTGCCCTCCCGGAGACAATAAATCTAGTTATCTGCACGAGGATCTCGACACCTTTGATAGCATTCTTGAACAATATGCGATTGAATTCCGATCTTCTGCTTCCCCTGGGGCTCAGGAGCAAACCCCTTCTATTCCGGATTTCCCCCCACCAACATACGTGAATGACCAGAAAGACCTATATGGTCACCTTGTCATGATTGACGAAGATACCGGTGAAGTAGTCGGTGAAGTTGAAGATCGTTTCCGTATCCAAGAAGACCCAATGATGTATCGACAAGGACATAAGAATGACCCAGTTATTATTGAAGTCCCTGACGAAGGAGGTCTACGTGAAGACGACGCAGATGCTTTGGCAGCCTTTGCAAGGGTTGTGCCTCCCGAGGAGCAGGATTGGATCACTAGATCCGCCTCTGTCGTTAGGTATGTACCCTTATTTCTATCGCGAGACATGTATTCCAACGCATTCCTTCTAGTCGTGTGATTTCATCTGGAACGAACCTCTTAGTTACGACGATCGCCACTGCTTCTAATTACTATATCACAAGATCTAATCCTTCGCCGCATCATTCCTCGTTTCATTTGACTGCTCCAGACCACGGCAATACAAAACAACCGCTTTCTAGCAGATCACATAGTCCTACGCCTCCACCTCTACCTCCACGTGCACTGGTATTCCTCACCTCTGACAGAACGCGTAGAAACCTCCGTGCTGTCCACGCTGTATCGGGACAAGCTGTCAAAGTCAGTGCCAAGACAGTCAAAACTATCGATAACATGATACGCCGTGCAATGGGCGCCAGACCCAAAGAGAATAGATTGAGATATAACCCCGCACCAACCTCTGTTGCTTCTATCTCTCATGCTGATCTCAAGCCTCCTCTCCCCCCTCGCCCGAACATTTATACCCCATCCTCAGATTCTGGATCACCCTACGCTCCTCCTATTCCACCTCGATCATTTCCTCCGTCCCCGTCTGCTCATCAGCAAGATTCCATTACAACTCTTCCGCCTCAGCCAAGACTCACAACTACTCGTCGTCTTCTCATCTCTGCCGATCTTATTCTCTCCACGATCGACGATTCAACTCGCAAGCTTCTTGATTCTGGGACGATCAATCTCGGTAGAATCGTGCATCATAAATATGGTGTTGAGGCTGCTGAGAGTTCTCTGCTGGTGGCCGGGACCGCTAGGAACATCGGGTTGGTCTATATCGATATGTCAGGAATGGGTAGAAGGGCATTGTTGAGAAGGGCTGGGATGAGCTTTGTCAAGAGCGCAGTGCAGAGAAGAGAAGATGGAAAGAGACCAGTCCCTCCTATACCTGGACAAGAAACACGAAAGTGAAGTCTCGTCATAAGGAATTAGATTCAAGATCAAGATACCTCCAACTGTGCTTACCATGACAGGATTTAGGCTTAGATAGCTAATGATATATGCTACAGGATGAAATATATACGGAACATATAACCAATCGAAACCATCCCAAAGATTTACAGTGCATCAAAATTGATGTGATGTGATGCACGCCTTCGTTCCAACTCGTCTTCTCTCTGTCCATGCCATGCCATTAGTACATCGAATTAAACCAGACTTGAGGACCCACTTTCTCATTTAAATGCAAAACAAATACAATGATTGCCAGAATCACCATACCTGCAACACAGGTAACAGTCACCCAAGGTACCCAGCTTCCCGGCCGTAGAAATAGTTCTCGCTTCCAACCATCACCGCTCCCATCTAGTGGAGGTACCACCACAACGCGGGAGTTGGGGATCACGCCCTCCATATTAATGTAGTGGTCTGGTGCATGGATGGTTGTGCCGACGAAGAAATTCTCAATATAGTTATTGGTACGTCCAAGACCAAAGAACGAATAGGGAGGTTGAAGCGCATGGTAGGACGTTTGAGATAACTGGCCAGCTGATGAGAAGAAATCATCCAGTCAGGAATGGCTCCAGAGATGGTACAAAAGGAGAAAAACCAACCTTGGGCAGCTGACCGATGCCCTGCTGTATCGAAAACAGTGTACTTGTACGAAGCACCTGAATAGCTGACACCAAACGGCTAGATAATTCTGAGTGGCTGGAATGAAAAAAGAAACAAAACGCGTACCTGATATCTCTCAGATCCGTTGGAAGAGTAACACCAGCCACCGTTGCATGCGCCATTTGAAACTAAGGCAATTCCCGCAGCTCACATGAGAAAGCATCCATTCCAATAGAAAAGAGAACGCACCAATTGCTTTGAGAAAGAAAGCATCGTAGTAGAAATTATTCTGGATGAACAGGACCTGACTGCCACTCTGAGATCCAATCCTTTGGACCATGATATCCAAAGTCCCCTGGATATTGCAGAATATAGGTAACACTCCTTTCAAGAAAAAGGAGGACGAAAACAACTCACATCCTCATCCATGTCTAGAAATGTCACTCCTCGTGCGTCTTTGACGTTTTCCAATGACGTCGTTCCAATATTCGCGACCCTCCATCCTCTCTTACCAGAGCCATCAGAAGGATTACACCCCACCACTCCGGGCGCACACGGCACAGAATAAACAAGATGCGGGGTACGATCATCGCCTGAAGCACTTATCGTAAGAAAATCGAGGAATCCATCCAGATTAGCATCGCCAAGTTGGATTGAGAGGGGGATAGATGGATCATAGGTTGTATCACTGACGAGAAGAGAAGCATTTTCCGGGAACAAAGAAGAGACAGCGAAGCGGGAATAGGCCTGCAGAGGCATTAGCAGGTCACGGTGTAGGTCCAATTCACATACATCATTGTCTGGGCTGTCTCGGAAGTCGAACTTAAAATGGTCGTCAGGCGTACAGAGATTATTCGGTTGCCTACAAACTCTAACACCGTTCTTCACTTCAGATTCGGTGCTTGATGAACATAGACCAAGCTGCTGATTGTACACAATATTGATGAAACAATCTGAGCCAATTCCTTTGGAATTCACGTTCTTACAAGTTGTAAACATCATATCAATCGTACCGTCCCTATCTGTAACGAAAGAATTACAACGTAGGGACTACGAAGAAGGCCTAGCTTACCTATATCGCCGAAAGAAACACTTTGCGTCCCAGATGGCAAGGGCCCTTGTCTGGCCATCAGGAAACCCTGAGACTTTTTATTCAACCAGATCTGATATGATTTCTGGCCATTTCCTTCGTCACAGACGAGGAAGATATCTATAGGAAGAAGAAAATTTAGCCTGAGTCCAAAACTCACTCATGCACTGGCTACACACCCGCCAAGCAGTCTCCATTGAGATCTACAACAGCATTGCTGTGAGGGTTTGCGATCTTACATTGAGATTCATTAAAATGCGAGCTTTGTCTGTATAAAATCAATGACGTGAAAAGGGACGAAAAAAATATCCATACATCTCGAACAATGGTGAATCTGACATTGACGAATTCCAGACGTTTTGCCATACTTGTAGCTGATCCCTACCACTTCTCGTCAAACCAAGTAAATCAATTTTGAGATCACCATCAACGTCCAAAGGTATAGGTTGTGCGGAGGTTGATGATTGGATTTTGACTGGATGGGCAATATCTGGAACTCTATGAGACGGCCGATGAAATCCACCATATCCATATTACTCACCGAAACCTTTATTTGGTATCGACCGATAGACATACATGTCAATCTCGTCCTTGTTCCGACCCTGGCTCATGACAAGAAGGTCGAGCTTCCCAGTACGTGTAAAATCGCCAGGGACAACATTCAGTACTTTAGCTGAATGGGTAAAGCGATCTCCTTCATGGAATATGAAATTCTCTAGAGCAATCAAGTCCCAAACTGTCTTGGACAAATGATTCAGGGCATACCATGGTTCCAATAGTGAACCGTGAACGTCCGCTGGTCTGAAGCCAATGATAAGAAATCTAGGCTAATTCCACAAACAATTATTCGGACCCTAGTAACGATCGACATTTGAACCTACAACTGATCACCACTGAAATCACCAAACGCTACAATTCTCCTGTCTCCCGTTAACCCAAGAGTTCCTGCATCCACCAATCTAGTTCCAGTGAATCGTTTCTTTGGAAATGGCCAGAACGCTGCTCCATGTAATGGTGAACATATTAGGAGAGAGAATATAAGACCCTTCCATGACAGTTGCAGTCCACTTGGCATGTCTACAAGCGTGGCGGAAGGGGTCGTGATATAAAGTCTAAAATCAATACAGTTCTCTACGGTAAGTTAACGTCATTGCTTTGTACTGTTTACTCGTGTGCTTACGTTTCTCAGATGTGATTTGCCTTAGTGTGTGGTTTATTAACCGCAACAGGCCAAGGCCAAGACGCGGCGAGCTAGGTATATAGACAGACCCCCAGGCACAGCCCAATGACTATCTACAGACTCCAGTTCAAGAGGTAACGAACTAAGGATAGTCCAGTCCAATGTCTTCGGTACTGTGTTATCGGCCCAACTACCGGCAGGATTTTGAGTGTAAAGAACTTGTATCATTATATAAATTCAACGTCTTTCGCGAACCTTGAACCACACAACTCCGATCACACCAAAACCAAAACCAACAATGAAAGCAAAAAGAACAAGGATGTCACGGTAATAGTTGTTCGAACCAAATCCAAAAAGCTGGCAAACACGTTAGTTTCAAAATTGAAAAAGATGAAATCACTAACGAGTTCCATAATCAACTTTGCAGAAATGTCGACAGGAACGCCCTGCAGTGTATCCTGAATCATCAGACCAGAACCAACTTCGTTGACAGAAAGCGCCTCCAGGCTATACTTCAGTGGACATAACCACTGCAACCATCGGAGGACAGGAGGTATGGAGTTTAGATGGACAAAAAAACCCGCATATGTCATCTGATACAATGCAGTCAGAGCAGAAAGTAAGATGGCGATGCCTCCGTTCTGGAACAGAGTGCCAAGCAGGAAGTTCTACAAGAAGTGAAATTTAGAAGGAGTATGGGCACGGAGAGATAAGAACTCACAAAGAGGGTCATCGCTATACTATAGAGCACCAGAACAAAAAGAAATTTGAAGAAGTTAGCGGGGTTTTTGGACAGTCCAGCCATCCAATAGGTACTGAAGGATGTTAGATACGAGGTGTAAATGAGGTAAGTGGTAGCACTTACACAGATGAAACAATAATAGTTGGTATCAAACGAAGTGGTATCATATCAAATAAGAAACGAGAGAGGAGCCATGAAGTTGGGCTGTAGTAAGCACTCGCACGCTCACGCAGAAAGAGAGGTCGGATTTCGACGATATTATACAATGCACTGAGCGAAGAAAAGGCAATAAGAGCACCCTAGAGAAACGTCAAGACTCCTCACAAAAACATCAGTCAGTGCCTTACCAGAAAGAACAAACAACCAATACGAGACTGAAACCCAGCAATGGATTCATTGGTTTGGTAATACAGGCCACCTATTGATAAATGAATGATCAAGTAGCAAAGTCAGATATATATATACGAACGTACCACAAAATACACCCAGTACACATGCTACTGCAAGATGAGTAATGAACAGAGACTTGTCCCTAAGTCACATCAGATAAGAAAATTGAGATATTCAGGCTCACTCACCTCCGCAAGATTTTCCATTCCCTCCCACATAGATATTGGAACTGAGTCAAGAATGTCGTCGCGTAAGTCAGCCTGGGCCCAGCGCCAACACGACGCCCAACAGTCGTATTCAATGCAACTGGAGAGCCAATACTGCTACCATCCTTACGCTCCTTTTCAATAGCTTCCGAGTCCGAACCACTAGAACGTATACGACTTTGCGGTGACAAGCTAAAAAGCTGAACAGGGGGATGACTGGCAACTTCGAGGAGGTAGTCTGCGACATTGTATCCTTCGCGATGATACGGAACACCGCTAACCGCACTTGCTCTAAAATGGTCCACGGGGGCCATAGAACCAGGGCCAGAGTAGAGCATATGTCCTTGAGAGAGCACTAGGATGGTATCGAATTGTAGATAAAGCTGTGAACTAGACAATCGTTAGAAGATTCTCGACGAAGGAACAAGTGAACAGCTAACCTAGGTTGATGGATAGAAGCAATGGCAGGGATGGGATTGACAGGATCATGCGCAATATCAGAAAGAAGACTTGCAACACGAGTGGCAGAAACAGAATCAAGCCCTGCACGACGCGGAATTACTTAAAAGAGTGAGGATAGTGATAAACTCACCAGATGTGGGCTCATCGAGGATGAGAATATCAGGCGCGGCAATCAATTCCATTCCAATACTGACTCTTCTCATCTCACCACCGCTGATCCCTCTGGCCTTTTCACCAGAGTTGGTCCCAATACGCGTGTTGCTGATATTCTCAATTCCGAGCTTCCCTAACAAAACCTTCACGCGCTCAGACTTCTCCGTATCAGAAATGGTTTCAGGCAATTTCAACCGTGCAGCAAATATCAAAGCTTCAAATACAGTAAGCATGGGTGGAAGTATGTCTTGTTGAGGCACAAAGCCAATCCGGGGAGCTCTTGAGAAATTGCCATTAGCCTGGATACGAACTTCGCCTGTGGTAATCCCAGACTTGGTCTTCCCTGCAAGAATCTCAACCAAAGTTGTTTTCCCAGCGCCTGGATGAGATACTATCAGTGACATCGATATGCAGCTCGAATGAATGGGGATCTACCACTAGGCCCAAGAATTGCCATCATTTGCCCTGGATCCACACGACCATTGAGGGCGTTCAGAACCGTTTTCTCGCTATCATTGCTATTGTCTCTGCCAAGCCATCTCAGCAGAGAAAATCCTTGCGACCTTGGTATGATATAGGTCAGATCGATCCACTCTAGAGCAGCTCTCCATCGATCAATGTCCTTCCATCCCGAAAGCCTGGCCCTCCTCTGCAAAAAAAGTCCCCACAGGAGTGTCAACAATGCAAGAAGGACAAGCCCGCCGACTACAGCCAGACCGGCAATAACGCCACCGCTGAGTCCTGGGCCGCTATTCATTGAACCATTAGTGGTGTCAGTGACATTTCCACCACTGTCGATGACACTTTGTTGCACACATTCTCCGAATGTACAACCATCAAGTGAAAGACCGTCAGAACCAAAGAGGTTGATAAGTGTCTGCTGCTTGAAGCTACAAGATGATGAGTGATTGGAAGGACTGGGGGCAGCACATTCGATATTGAGAGTACCAACAAGTCCATTGATGGGACTAGTTAGATCAGTAATTGGCACTGCACCACAGAAAGTGGTGTTCGGACGACAGGTGCACTCAAGATTATTACAGCTCCAGAAAGCACTCCCATCCGCATCATTGACTTGCTGAGTGCATGTGTCTGCTTGACAATAGAATTGTTCGACGCCATCGTAGAATAGTTGAGCATACACGCTATTAGAGGCACCAAACGCTGTGACATTTGGTAAAGGTGTGAGGGAAGATTGGCGCGTCCGCATGATATTAAGAGTGGATTTCAGAGGGTAGATAGCTTGGAGCGTAGGGTTCTGAAAGATCATTCAGTGGAATGTGATGTTAATTTATTCTTAGACACACATGGACATCGCAGCTCATTTGACCTGCAGCGTATACTCTTGGCGCAGTGTTGCACACCAAGGAGTTTCCCGTTGATTGACTACCCAAAGAAGATGATGGATCAAAAGGCGCAAAGGCAGACTGACAGCTACTAGAACTTGTGCACACATTACACCCCGTTCCGGTCCAACCCGACTGGCAAGAACACCCAGCACTGGTAAGGTTAGCAAAGTCTGAGGAAGCTGATGCGAGGGGACGACCGGATCCTTGAAAGATCGTTCCACCACAAGCAATCGATGAACAAGTGGGATCACCAAAGCCTGTGGGACATGAACAATTTGATCCGTTTGGAATGCCATAGTTGTCGCAGTTTTGAGCGTTGGCAGATATGACCCCAAGGAGTATCGGGGACCACACAGCCCAAGTAACCCGCATGTTCTTTGCAAACTATTGAAGTCCTGCACTGGAGTGCCAGGGGCTCAGGTCATGAACATCGAGAATTGGAGTTCCGGTAATAGAAAACGTACCATAACAAGATTGCATCACGTGCATGCGGTGTATCTCGAGGTACCATCGATGTCAGACACTGGAGGGACCATTCTCCATACAATTATAAACTGTAATACAACAGACTCAGACATCACCGATGTGGTAGACGACTATAATTATTTACCTGTAATACAACAGACTGTAATACAGGGATGAGAGCCGATAATAGTGATAAAGAACTATAGCTCACCTCAGATGTCACTGATGTGGTAGATGACTGAGTGAGCCTAAGTGTGGTCCAGGTATTTATACTAGAATGAGTGTTTCACATTTGTCATACAGGTGAAAAGAAAGTAAAGAGAAGATGATGTCACTATTGATCAGTCCTGTCCAATACTCCCCCTGGACTGGTCAAGTTGGTAACCTCCTAGGCAGATTGAGTTGTGAAGTAAAAGATTGGACTTTGTCCCATGCAAGAGGCTTTGTAAAGAGATCTGCAATATTATCAGCTGTGGGAATGTACTTGAAAATGATATCTCCTGATTTGACCTGCTCCTTTGTTATGAGACAACTCCCAGGAAGGAAAATATTTCTCGTGCATTCATCAACTTGATAGGAAACATCCAAGAATACAATGTGGGAAAAGATATGAATAGCATAGGAAGGATTATGTAAGATATAGATAGTTCTTAGTAAGGGTCATGTGATCACAGGAGGTAGACACACAGACTACCTAATATTTGTATAGGTATCTAGGGAAATCCAACAAGAAACTCTATTGAGTTCTTTCTGAACGACCACCTCAGTTGAGCTCTAAGTTCTCATGACTTCATGCTAACATCCTTGATGAAGTAGTATTTTATATTGATATGCTTTGTTTGTTGATGGTTCTTATCATTCGGGCAATGGGCAATTGATCTCTTGTTATCAGTATGAATAGTAATAGGTTTGGTAAGTGGCAATCCAATTTCACTAAGATACTTGCTTATCCAAAGTGCTTGGGTTGTAGCTTGAGAGAACACCATATATTTGGTCTCTACAGTTGAAAACATCAGTCTTCTGTTTCTTGCTCTTCCATGATATTGGTCCTCCTGCCTGTTACAAACTTTATTTGGATTATAACTCTGGGAATACTTGATCAATTTTGACAATCTAAATGGCCACCAAAATCCCTTAAGAAGACCTTTCAAATGGTACCAAAAATGTCTCAAAGCAATCAGTATTCACCAAGTTATCAGCAGATCAGTCAGTGATTACCAAGTCACTAGACACTAAATTGCTGATATCTCAGGAACCGCTTAATGTAATCATTTACTTCAATGACCATCGTAAAGCTCTCTTCAATGCGCTTCTTTCTGCTATAAATAGATCCAGAGGCAATAAGATCCCATGGAGATACAAGGTCCTCAATGTTTGCACATGATACTGATCTTTACCCATAGATTATCATTTGTCCTTGAATAGAACAAAGGACTGCCCTAAGATGGTTAGGTTATCTCTATTTCAAGAACAATAGCACTCCTATATATAGAAACAATAGGTAGTGATCATATAGTAG
Organism: Leucocoprinus sp. KB1807203; assembly: GCA_019327925.1. Lineage (NCBI taxonomy): Eukaryota > Fungi > Basidiomycota > Agaricomycetes > Agaricales > Agaricaceae > Leucocoprinus > Leucocoprinus sp. KB1807203. Next base: position 15,542 of record JAHTMQ010000037.1, on the reverse strand, counting down.
GCTGTTCTTGTGTACAGACTATTATAATCATGTATTTAAGGACTGTATGTCTGAGGATAAACCTCAGACTTAACAACATCTTTTGCTACTGTCTAAACTTTGCTTTTTGAGCCTTTTGATTATCAAATCATCAACTCACAAAATCAATAAGTGGCCATTTGTGATACTGCCACCAAGAAAATGTTTTCTTCAGTCAATCGTTGCAATATAGTGACTTAGCCTGAGACAGCTTAATTACCCTCCAAGTCTAAGTTGATAAGAAGAACTCAATAGAGTTCCCATTTGATTCTATATACTACTTATTCAACTACTATATGGTCTGTGCACTACTTTTCCACACTTATCATGTGATATTATCATGTGATGTGGTATTGTGACATTCTGGCATGTGACTGTAATACTTTCCCACACTTCCTTCTTGTATAATAAGTCCAAAATAAGAAAAGAAAAGAAAAGAAAAAGAAAGTGAGATAAAATAAAATAATGACTTAGCCATTTTGCCAAGTTATGACACCACCCCCCTTTCAAGATTCCTTATCCTGAGGATTTTTATAACTCATAGTAGGGGTCACAGATATTCCCTATTTTATCGTCCTTTTCATTTCACTCTCTAAGTTCAGATTCTTCTTGACCAATTTCTTCTTCTTCTTTCTTGATTGTTTCCATCATTCTTTGTCCTCTAATTGGTTTTCCCTTCCAGCATCTTCAATTTCTTTCCAATCTCACCCAGTACTCTTCATCATACCTCTTATCTATCTATCCATATAACTTTCTTGCTGTAAATCTTTCTGGTAATTCTCCTCTCCTGAATGTTCCTTCTTCTTTTTCTTGTTTCTAGACATCCTCCATGTCTCCTCAATACTCTCTTTCAAACTCTTCAACTGCTTCTTTTGTGTTTCCTAGGTTCTCTATCCCTTTCCAAGTATCTAACTCTACTGTAAATCCTTTTCACTGTACTAGATACTTGTCTTTTTCTCTAATCTACCACTTATTTAGTATTCTTTTGACCTCCCATTCTTCTTTTCCTTCAATTATAACTGGAGCTGGTTGCTCCCTCTTTTGCTCTTCCACCTGCCCTATATATCTATGTATTCTACTAATATTTACTACTGGATGTATCCTTACTATACTAGATAACTCTAATTTAACTGCATTTGTCAATACAATCTTCTTTATTTTATAGGGGCCTACAAACCTCTTTGTCAACTTCTCTGTCCTCCTTCCAACCATTTGGTATTTCAAGTCTTTAGTGCTAAGCATTACTAAGTCCCCTACTTTATATTCATTGACTTCTTCTCTTTTTCTATTTGCATACTTCTTCATTTCCTCCTGTGCCTTTCCCAGTACTGCTTTTGCTTCTTCCTGTATGTTGTCACTTAGTCATAAAGGCTTATGGACCACTTAAGATAAGTGTTCAGGAAGAACTCAATAGAGTTCTCTATTGGATTTACTTAGCTACTTATACAAATGTTCAATGGTCTGTGCGCCTGTCTCCCATGATCACAAGACCCTTACTAGGTACTATATAGTTTATGTAAGCATTCCCACACTATTTATAATTTAAGTCCTTTATAGAAACCAGTAAAGTTCTTTGAGTTGATGAACATATAAAAAAGAGTTTTCTTCTTAGAAGCTGTCTTATAATATGGTCTTTCCTTCAAGATTTCTTATTCTGAGGAATGTTCTATTGATTCCAATTTTCTTTCCATTTTCTTCCTCTCTACCTCTCATACTCTTTATTTGACCATTCCCACAATACTTTTGCTATAAACCTTCTAGGTAATTTCCTTAAGAATATCTTTTCGTCATTTTCTTTCTTTTGTCTCCTTATTTCTTTAGTCTCTTTCCTATACTCCCTCTCAAACTCTTCTACCAACTCTTTTGCATTTTTCAAATTTTCCCTACTTTCCCATGTATCTTTTTCTACCATATATTCTTTCCATTATACCAAGAACTTTTCCTTTTCTCTTACTATTCTTTTATTTAGTATTCTCTCTACTTTGAACTCTTCTTTTTCTTCTATGATGACTAGCTTTGGTAGTGTCCTTTTCTGTCCTTCTATCTGGGGCTTATATAGATGTACTTGACTTATATTAACTACAGGATGGATTTTAATAGAACTAAATAGTTCTAATTCTATAGCATTACTTAAGATAATTCCTTTCACTTTATAAGGCTCCACAAAGTGCTTTGTTAGTTTTTTTAACCTTCTTCCCTTCATTTGCTACTTTAAATCTTTGGTACTTAGCAATACTAGGCCTCCTACTCTATATTCCTTCTCTTCACTCTATTTTCTATCTGTAAATCTTTTTATTTTCTTCTATACTTTACTTAGTACTGCTTTTACCTCCTTCTAGATCCTCTTCATTCTCTCCACAAACCTTTTTACTGCTTCATACTTCTCCTTTTTTCTTCCTTCAAATTCTATCCTTGGGTTTTGACCATAATTAGCCTCAAATAGAGAAACCTTTGTGTTATCACTAAGTCTTGACGACTCAAGGACCACTCGATATGAGTGTTTTAGGAAGAACTCGATAGAGTTCTTTGTTGGATTGGACTACCTACTTATACTACTTTTACAAGTGGCTGTACACTACTAGTCCACGGTCATATATCCTTCTAGAATGTTCTGCAATCACATGACCTTGTCACGTGATATGATTACTTAAGTTCCCACACTATTTATATCTTTGTCTGCATTGTACAATTTGATATTTGCAACCAAGTGTTTGAACGTGTGGAGAACTCGTTCCTTCTTAGGGCTCTCATAACATGGCCCTCCCTTCAAGATTCCTCGTCCCAAGGAATTTTTCCATCGATTCCAATTCTCGTCCCATCTCCTCTCTCTTTCCTTTTCATATCTTCTTCTCCCCCATCCATATAGTAGTTTGGCCGTAAATTCCCTTGGTAATTCCTGGCAAAATTCCTTCTCTTCTTCTGCCAGCTCCTGTTGCCTAAGTTCTTCTGCCTCTTCCCCGTACTCCCTCTCAAACTCTTCTACCAGCTCTTTCGCGTTTCCTAGATTCTCCCTATTTTCCCACATATCTTCTTCCACTGTATATCCCTTCCACCATACTAAGAACTTATCTTTTCCCTGCACCATTCTTTTGTTCAAGATTTTTTCCACTTCAAATTCTTCCTCCCTCTCGATGATGACCAGTTTTGGTGGTGTCTTCTTCTGTCCCTCTACCTGTGGTTTGTAAAGTCGTACTCTACTTATGTTAACTACAGGGTGTATTTTAATAGATTTAGGTAATTCTAATTCTATTGCGTTGCTAGAGACGATCCCTTTGACTTTATAAGGGTTTGTGGTGACTTGGAGGGTCGGATATACCCTTTTCGCAATTGATCTTCTACAAATGCCTGCACTTCCTCTCTTTCTTCCCTTGACAATGAATACACCTTTCCTTTCTTTGGTGTAAACCCCTCCTTTAATTCAATTGCATGGTCCCAGGCCTTTCGTACTGGCATTCTTTCTGACTCTCTCTTTCCAAAGACTTTCTTCCACTTCCAAAACCTCTTAGGCACTAATTTCCTTAGTGTCTCTTCGTCTTCATCCTTTTCTATCTTTTTTACTTCTTTCTTTTCCTCTTGCTTTCTCTTTCCACATATGGGTGGACACCTCGTCATCTTTACTTCCCCTTTCTCCCAATCTATCTCTGGGTTATGGGCCGCCAACCACAGCATTCCTAATATCACTTCTGTTTTCCCCAGGTTACACACGTCCATCCTAACTCTTTCCACATGTCCCTTGAAGAACATGTTGCACTCGACTTGGTGCGTTATTGCTCCTCCCACGTTTACTGTTCCATCCACATTTTTAACTAGTAGAGGGTTCTTCATTCTTTCCATTTTGAACCCTTTCTCTCTCGCAAAGGTCGTATCCATGAATAGACCTGTCGCTCCACTATCTAACAGAGCTTTTACCGCTACCCCTTCGTGACTTTCTAGCTTCTCTAGTCCTACTTTCATCCACACTTCTCTTAGCGGTCGTAGGGTGCGCCGCACGTCTCTTACTCTCTCAGTGTTTTTTGCAAAGTTTAATTTATTGCCCAGTTTTTCCGGGTGCAATACACTGTACAGATTTGAGGAGGCCAGCCGAGAGCTTACTGACCTCCATTCTCTTTTGCCGACTCTTGCGGCGTTTCCACTACTCTCGCTTTATTCCTCTCCCAACAATTCCAGGGCCATGTGGCCAAACTTCCCGCAATGGTAGCACGTCCTATCTCCCCCTCTTCCTCTGTCGACATCCATTGCGTTTGGGTCTCTCCGTGGACCCATTTGATATCCTCCTCTGAACGTATTTCCCCCGGCTCCCCTATTCTCTCCTGTATGCGGAACTCCTGCCCGCCAGGTTATATGTCCTCCTCTTCCTCCGTATGACCCCCCCCCAAATCCTCCCCTTGGCTGCGCATTTCCCCCTGGGCGCGCCGCATTCCTCCCCAACATCCTCTCCTCTGCCCTGCTCTGCCTCTGATTTCTATCTAATCTTACTGCCCTCTCTTGCCACTCTCCTATGGTGGTCGGGGGTTCCTCTGCTTCTGCTAGCTTCCTCCTCAATACTCCACTCAATCCTCTTTTAAACTCTTCGATGAGGGGTCGTCCTTCATAGCCGCTTCCTCTAGCGACTTTTTTGAATTCTTGAACGTACTCGTCGCACGTCCTGTTCCCCTGTTCTATTGTCCTCAGCTGCTCGATTTTCCTCTCTTCCTCTGATGTCTCTCCAAAGTCATTTCTGATTTTTGAAAACAGCTGTTCTGCTGTTTCCACCTCCGACTCTCCCTTTGCCAATTCATCCATCAGGTTATCCTTCCATGCTTCTGCCACTCCTCCCTGTATGTATGATAACACCCAGGCCACCTGGGTTGTTGCCGCCTCCTCCGTCATCTTCATTCTAATATATATCCGAGCCGCATTGATGAATGCGCTCACTTCTTCCATCCTCCCATTAAAGACTTGAGGTTTCGCAACCTCTACCCTGCTCCCCTGTTGCTGGAGGAGCATATTGTTGACCTGCTGTTGCAGGGTGGCGATCATTGCGAGGAGTTGCTCCTCGCGGGTTGGTTGGTGGGGGGCGGGTACTTGAGAGGGTGCCCCCTGTTGTTGTGGTTGTTGTTGTTGTTGCTGGCGCGACATGTGTATGGTGGTGGTGGTGGTGGTGAAGGGGAGGGTGATGATTCGTATTCTGACTCAGTTTCCGATTCTCGATCCAGGGCTTTCTTAAGGCTACGTCTAACAGGGAGCACGATCTTCTCCTGTCTAGACTCCTATTGCCTTACTGACTACTGCCCTAATCAAGTTGTATATGATTGTCCCTAAGGAGGGAACCCCTAAGCTAAGCAGCCTTTTAAGAAGTAACCGCCGATCTCCTGCGTGTACCCGTCACAATGGACGACAGCACAGAGCTTATACTAGGAAAAGATGTAACTAACAGGCCCAATTAACAGGTCAGGACTTGAACAAAACACCTGGACTTGGTGTTCAGTCTCCTCCCTCAGTCTCTCCTGACTGAGAAGTCCCCTTTACAGCTAGGGCCCGCTATCCAAGATGCTTGTGAGCGCTGTGCTCACTAGCGAGGGAGATGAGAGAGTGAGTGATGATGGGGGTACTTGCTCGCAGCGCCGGAATTAAGCCAACTGCGCATTGAACAAATATGAGCAGGGATCGAGGTGATCAGTGCTCGGGAGTGGAATCGAGTTCTTTTGTTATCACTAAGTCTTGACGACTCAAGGACCACTCGATGTGAGTGTTTAGGAAGAACTCGATGGAGTTCTTCGTTGGATTGGACTACCTACTTATACTACTTTTACAAGTGGCTGTACACTACTAGTCCACGATCATATGTCCTTCTAGAATGTTCTACAATCACATGACCTTGTCACGTGATATGATTACTTAAGTTCCCACACTATTTATATCTTTGTTTGCATTGTACAATTTGATATTTGCGACCAAGTGTTTGAATGCATAGAGAACTTGTTCCTTCTTAGGGCTCTCATAACACTTTGTAGCTGAATATATTTTATTGTTATATACAAATTCAGTAGTTCTTAACTAGTCTAGCCACTGTTCTTGTCTATGGTCAATAAAGACTCTTAGATACTGTTCCAACTTCTGGTTTACTCTCTCCATCTGTCTATCTGAATTGTGATATCCATCTACACATACATACCTATATATCATACCCTATTTTTTAACATCAATGATATACCACTAATTATAACAATAATTTAATGTACATATACATATCCTATTTTTTACATTTGCTGTACTCTTAGTCCAATTTACACTCTAACGTGTCATGTGTCCCACAGAATGCAACGTACAAGGATGAACACTTCATATATATCTTTGATGCGCAAAAGTTCACCACCACGATAGTAGATCGTATGTATGTCTGTCACGTCACTCTGCACTTCATAGTCTTCTGCATCTGTCATGATTATTAGTTGAAAAGAAAATAATCAGTTAGGCACCCAAGACCGAGAACATCTCAGCCTAATTTAAACATATATAATACAAAGTGTGTGTCTTTTCCTGAACCCTTGGCATCCTTCTTTTCTATCTTTACTGGGAGATATCTATGAGATAAGTTTTCCATCGCTTCTCATTTCTTGAGACTATTGTCTGATCTTATACGTCTTGTGCGTTCCAAGTATACCTGATCTGTTTCTCTCGTGCTATGTTGTTTATTTTAGTGTACAATTGTGTGACTTTGTTGAAAACTTCCTTTCTTGTGTTATTTCTCGGCTAAAGACATGCCCTGTTCTCGCTTATGTGTTGTTTCTGAGAACCAGTAGAAGTCTGTCTCGTAGTATCTCGACACAACCTGTCTTGCTTGTCTAGACATGTAATGTATCTCTGGAAGCTTCTTATCCTGTACATAATTGTTATTGTGTAGTTGACTCTCGATGTGTTGTAGTTGATGATTAATTGGTTCTCATTTATAGAGATATTCTGCTCTGTCTGCCGTGTTATTAATATGTTCACATACATTACTAGAGTATCTGTCAGTCATCAGAGAGATCAAACCTTAGATTAGGTGTTTGTGTGATGTGAAGAGATGTTTTTTATTAATACCTAATGAATTTTTTGCGCTGTCTTCATAATATAGTGAGCTTGTTGTGCGCTCTTGGGGAACTAGTATTGTTACGCTTTGTCGTCTCTACTCGAACCTGTTGTGGTTATAAGATTGTGACATATCTTTAACTTTGACTGTATGATAGATTACCGGGTGATAAGAGATTGTTAACAGTCTGAGATCTTAGCGTGTGAGTGTTGTCTGACCTATTTTCTCTCGCCACTTCTAATATGAAAGTGCACTGAGGACTCAAGTTTCCGCTTGATTTAGAGATAGGGGTACCCCAATAATCATGCCGTTGATCCATGTTCGTCCTTTTCTTGATATGTGACTGTTCGTTATCTGTATGGATAACAGAGGTCTCATGTTGTGTGTCAAATGGCCTTTAGTCGTAACATCTTAGTGTAGTGATAGTCTATGAAGAGATTCCCTCGGCTGTGATATCTACAGCGCTATAGAGAAATGTAGTCACTTCATTAAGACTATGTTTATCAAAGACTTGACAACAATGGCATAAGATGTGTTAGTGTTTTGTTATCGATGCTCTTGATCTATTTTTTAACGTAGTATAGTTCTATAGAATAGGGATCGAAAAATTTAAAGAACTTCAAAGACCTAATCAACAATGCTAACACTGCACAGTATAGAAATGAATGATATATTTATGTTGATCTGTGTCATGTTTAGTCTCTATCTTCTTTGCCAATAAACGGGTATCTTGATGTTGAGGCACTAGGTGAAGAGCACTGTAGAGCAGCATAGGATCACATGCGGCGATACTGAAGTGGGAAAGAGTAGTGTGACATGGACAATACGAGATGTTCTGTATTAGTAGTAGCTAGTCGAGAACTTAGATTCTCAAGCGCTAAAACTCAATTCGAAGCTAAAAGACCTTGATTGAGTATACATACTCAGGACAGAGGAGATCGCAGTGCACGTCTAAAGTTATCACCGCAGGCTGTAGTGGTTAACTGTGTATCGTCTCCTGTTCTCTGTTTGCTAAAATACTCCCGATCTCTTCTCATTAGACTTATGTGCTTCTGTGTTGTGTGTAGTGACCAGATCTGAGTGCTTCTCTTCACGTGATCTGTCTAACATTCTAGAATGATGATGAGAGTTAGAATCAAAAGTTTTAACTTGCATACCTCGCGCTTGTTGTACTGTGACCTCAGTTCTTCTTCTCTCAAAGATCCACCAGTACTCCGCTCGTGGTCTTCGAGCGGATCCAGTAGTAGTTAATGATGAGACAAATATGAATAGCTCGTATCATTCTTCTCTGTCATGTCGATACACATGATGAACTTGAGATGCGCCTAATATTAACACACAAATGAGACCTCTCACCCTATCCCACGATCGCACACCTATAGCGCACCCCGCCGCCCTATCCCCCTGCCCCTGACGACGGATCTGAGTATGATATGAATAATAATAATCCTGTTTCAGATATCGCTCGCGCGCGCGAACTTCACCTATAGGTGTGTTCTATACTTATCTGTCTGCTATCATCTGGTGTGTGGGAGGATCAGTCAGAGCTGTCAAAGAACGCGCGCATTTTCACTAGAATGTCCTCCAACTATATCTTATATCGCTAATAGATACGATCACTATACTCTTAAAGAATAAGACTGGTACATCAAATGTATCCATCTAAGCTCTGATGAATTGCTAGGGATTTTGGAGAACGTCTTAGAATAGATAACCTTAGACTCCTCCTGAATAATGTAGACTAGTGATACCTCACATAGATGTGCTCTGATAAGTTATGATACTGCTGATGTTTTTCTGGAGTTTGTGTGTGACGCTATGATAAGAAATACCATTGTTTTGTATCTGTAAAACTGGATGACAATTAGTATTACATGATGTGTGTTGAGTGGAGTGAAACACCTGGCGCGTATGAATGACAGTTGAGAGGAAGATAAAAGAGTCGTGTGGTGATGAGTGTGAGGCTGCGATAGGTTGTGTTTGTGCCTGTGGGCTCTCATTGCCCATTTGTACGCGCCTCTCATTCAGCTTTGCGTTCACTGTGTGCTCATTGATATATCTTTGATTTGTTAGTAACCTTTTGATCCATCATGCAGTTGTTGTCGTTGATAGATAGATATTAAGTGTGACTGAGTCATCTATTGAGACTCTTGTGCGTTTAGAAGATTCAACTAGAACCGTCTAGCATCTAGAGTCAGTCGGCCTCCGAGAAAAGATCGTCCAGTATATATATGGTGTGCCGCAAAATTCTAAGAAACGCACGCTCTGTGTCTGATCCATCTGTGTTATTGATGAACATCTACCCCTGATAATAGTCCACAGAAATATAGCCCATGCTCACATCGCGTCCAGCAACCCCACATCGTCCTTAGTGAGTCTCAGTCCATCTCATCCCACTCAGTGAGTTCTCACTACACACTGAACCCGGCTCACCCCCATCTCCCACTGTCGTCAGTATACACTCATCCCTCCCCACTTCACCACGTTACACTACCCTCATACCACCCCCCCACCCCCACATAGACCCCTCTTCTTGCTTCAAATCACACTCTCTTCCCTCGCCCTCCTTTAACTCCGTCCCTTCCCTCCATTCATCCCGCACCCCATACGCACCTCTCCTAGAGTCAAGTGAGCTCACTCGCACTCCTTTCACATAACATCTCCTCCTCCAGTCCCCTCCCGAGTCCCTCGCCCCACCATCTGATCCTTTCTTTCAGGTTTCCTTCCTCTATTATCGTTTCCACTCCCCTGATCCATTCTGGCTTTATCAACTTCTGGTCCTCATTGTCCTTTTCCACTCCCTCCTGCCAGTCTGGTCTCCTGCTTAATCCATCTGCCTTTCCCATGCTCTTTCCTAGAACGTGTTTTAATGCAAAATTAAATTGAATAGGTATAGAGCCCATCTTGCTTGTCTATAGTTTAATTTTTGGCTTGTCATAAAATACTGGAGGTTCTTATGGTCTGTCCAGATTTCAAATTCGAGTTTTGCTCCCTCCAAGTAGTGCCTCCATGCTTCTAGGCACCTTATAACTGCCAGCATCTCTTTGTCATGAATTTCGTAATTTTGCTCTGTGTATTCAGCGATTTAGAGATGAAGGCCACTAGTCTCCACTTGCCATCCTCACACTTTGTGACAACACTCCCCCTATTGCATAGTCTGAGGCATCTGCTTCCACTCTCATCTCCCTATCAATATCTGGGATAGCCAAGATAGGTTCTGTGGTAAACACTGCCTTGAGTTTCTCAAATGCCTCTCCTGCTCCTTTTCCCACTTTCATTTCTGCTCCTTCCTGACCAGCACATGTAGTGGTGCTGCTATTTTGGCAAAGTCTTTTATAAACCTCCTGTAGTAATTGGCGAGGCCTAGAAACTTTTGTACTTCTTTGATATTTCTAGGTGCCAGCCAGTTCAGGACTCCTTCCACCTTCTTTCTTTGCATTTCTACTCCCTTGGGACTGATCACTACTCCCAGGAATTCCACTTCTCTTACTTTCCATTTGCACTTCTCTGGCTTCACAAACAGGTCATTTTCCTCTAGTCTCTTTAGTACCTCCTCTACTAGCTCATTATGCCCCTCTTCATGATCTATGGCTACTAAGATGTCATCAATAAATGTTGCTGTATCTCCTTGGTTTATGAGGTCTCTGAACAGGTTGTTCATCATTGTTTGGAAAGTAGCAGAGGAGTTTGTTAACCCAAAATACATGACTGTGGGTTCATAAGCTCCAATGTGTATTGTAAATGCTGCCTTCCATTCATCCCCTTCCTTGATTCTGACATTATTGTATCCCCATCTCAGATCCAGCTTTGTAAACACCTTTCTCTTTCCTACTCCATCCAGTATATCTGCAATGAGAGGTAAGGGATACCCATTCTTTATATCCACTGGTTTATGTGTCGATAGTCTTGTACTATTCTCCATGTGCCATCCTTTTTTGCTACAAAGTGTACTGGTGATGTTTGGGGTGACTTGGAAGGTCGAGATGTATCCTTTCCTCAACTGATCCCTACAAATGCCTGTACTTCTCCCTTTCCTCCCTCGACAAGGAGTATACCTTTCCCTTTTTTGGTACAAACCCTCTTTCAATTCTATGGCATGGTCCCAGGTCTTTTTGCACTGGCATTCTCTCAACTCCTTTTTTCCAAATACCTTTTCCACTTCCAAAACCTTTTGGGTACCAATTTTTTCAATGTTTCTTCATCCTCGTCCTTTTCCACCTTCTTTACTTCCTTCTCCTTCTCTTCTTGCTTTCTCCTTCCACATATAGGTGGACAACATGTCATTTTTACTCTCCTTTTTCCCAATCTATTTCTGGGTTATGGGCTGCTAGCCATGGTATTCCCAGTATCACCTCTGTTTTCCCTAAATTACATACATCCATCCTTGCCCTCTCCACATGTCCTTTGAAGAACATGTTGCACTCTACCTGGTGTGTTATGGCTCCCCCTGCATTTACTGTCCTATCTACATTTCTAACTAACAGAGGTTTCTTTAGCTTCTCTATTTTAAACCCCTTTTCTCTGGGCAAAGGTTGTATCCATGAATAGGCCTGTTGCCCCGCTATCTAGTAGTGCTCTTACTGCTACCCCTTCATGGTTTTCCAGCTTCTCTAGCCCCACCTTCATCCAGACTTCTCTTAGTAGCTGTAGAGTGCACGCACATCTCTTACTCTCTCAGTTGTATTGGTGCAATTGAATTTATTTCCCAGCTTTTCTGGGTACAATACACTGTACAGATTATTGGAGGCCAGCCAAGAGCTCACTGTCCTCCATTTTCTTTTGCCAACTCCTGCAGTGTTTCTACTACTCTTCCTTTATGCCTTTCCCAACAATTTTTGGCCATATGGCCCCACTTTCCCACACATGTAGCATGTCCTGTCTCCTTCTCTTCCTCTATCTATATCCATTGTATTTGGGTCTCTCCTTGGACCCACTTGAGTTCCCCCTCTATTGAACGTATTTCCTCCTCCTCCTCTGTACCCTCCTTCCATTCTCCATGTTATTTGCCCCCCTCTTCCCCCATATGATCCTCCCCTCTAGGCTGTGCATTTCCCCCTGGGCATGCTGCATTCCTCCCCAACATTCCTCTCTTCTATTCTGCTTTGCCTCTGATTTCTATCCAGCCTCACCGCTCTTTCTTGCCACTCTCCAATGGTGGTTGGCAGTTCTTCTGCTTCTGCCAGCTTCCTCCTAATACTTCCATTCAACCCTCTCTTGAATTCTTCAATGAGGGGTCTTCCCTCATAGCTGCTCCCCCTGGCGACCTTTTTGAATTCCTGCACATACTCATCGCAGGTCCTCCCTCCTTGCTCAATTGTTCTCAGCTGTTCTATTTTCCTCTCCTCCTCTATGTTTCCCCAAAGTCTGTTCCTTATCTTTGTGAACAGCTGCTCCACTGATTCCACTTCTGACTCTCCCTTAGCCAGCTCATCCAGCAAGTTATCCTTCCATGCCTCTGCTATTCCTCCCTGTACATATGACAACACCCAGGCCACCTGGGTTGCTGCTACCTCTTCTGTCATCTTCATTCTAATGTATAGGCAAGCTGCGTTAACAAACGCACTCACCTCTTCCATCTTCCCACTGAAAACTTGAGGTCTTGCAACCTCCACTCTGCTCCCCTGTTGCTGAAGGAGCATGGTGTTGACCTGCTGCTGTAGGGTTGCAATCATGGCAAGGAGTTGCTCCTCTCTGGTCTGGAGGGGGGCAGGTGCCAAAGGGCGTTCCCTCTGTTGCTGTTGTTGTTGGTGAGACATTGGCAATGGTGATGGTGATGGTGATGATGATGATTCCTCATAGGAGGATGAACGGTCTTCTTTGTCTGTACTTATGACTGGCTACTGACTAAGAAGGGTGAAACAATATTATCCCTAAAAAGGGAATCTCTAAGCTAGATGGGCCTTTAAGAGGTTGCCATTGTTCCCCTGCATAGACCGGTCACAATGGATCAGTAGCACGGAGCTGATAGTAAAGAACTAGTTACAAGCCCACTCGATATAGAGGTCAGGTCTCAGGCAGGGACACGAGCTTTGTCCAGACTGTCCACCCACTGTCCCTAACTGACAGTGAAGTCCCCTTTACAGCTAGAGCCCACTATCCAAGATGCTTTCGAGTGCTGTGCTCGTTAGCAAGGATGATAAGAGAGTAAGTGAAAATAAGGGTGTTGAGGCTACGAGGTGCAGGGTCAACAATGGGTATCGAGTTCTTATGTTATCAATAGACAGTGAATGTCCTTAGTGATCACCCTAGGTAGATGTTCAAGAAGAACTCAATGGAGTTCTTTGTTGGATTGGACTTCTACTTATACTATTTTTACAGTGGCTGTACTCTTAGTCTATGGTCACATGTCCTTCCAGAATGTTCTGTGATCACATGACCTTAGTTCCCACACTATTTATATCTCAACCCTATTGTACATCTTAAGGTTTTGGATTAAATGTTTGAATGCTTGGGAAATTTTCTCCTTTTGGGACTCTTATAACAGTATTCCCCCTGCTAATTGTACTTGTGCCAGTCCCCACAGGTTGATGTATATATACTTGAGTACCTCCTTTTCTTTAACTGTGGTTCCATTATATGGGCTTGATATATATTTTCCAAATATACAATCCTCACACATTCCTCCTAGCACCATTTTGCTATAAGTGTTCAAACCATTGACTAGTTTATTATTAATCATATTTTGTAGTGTATCCATTCCAGTATGAGCAAAGCATTGATGCTATGTAAGAAAATCAACTAACTTCAAGACTGATTGACTTAAGTATGCTATATAGTTATTCTGTTCAATATCAACATAAAACAAGTTTTCCTTTCTTTTTGCAGAGAATAACATTGGTCTATTTGGCATTTTGATAGATACCAAATTATTAGCAACCAAGAAAAGTATGTTAGCTCCTTTCTCAAGCAGTTTCAAGACAGATATTAAATTTGATCAAAGGCCAGGTGTATATATTGCATTATCAAGAGTAATTGTTCTTAACTTCCTTTCTACTCTAGTTTTGAACTTTACAGTCTCCTTCCCAAGAATATTGAATATAGATTTTATATTAGCAGATAGACCAGAGATGCTCCAATCTAAAGGAGAATATGAAATAAAAAAGATTTGTTTGCAAAGTAGTAGTCATTTACTCCAGAGTCAATCAAGATGTGAATAGTGTGTTTATTTATGGAATCTATATGCATTACAAGTGATTTTTCTCTAGATAATCCTTTATTAATTTCTACTCCCATCACTTTGTTGATTTGGTATATGTGATTAGGTAAACTGGAGAAAGAATTATCATTAGTACTCTTGATTGGAAGAAAAGGTTGAATAGGGGATACTTTGAAAAAAGTCTCTCCTATATTCATCATGGCAAATGATTTCCCAACCTTATCTATTACAGTGGCAACATTTGTAGTTGGCTTTGGTTTATAACCATCCTGATGAGTTTTGGCAGCCAATCTTTTCTCTCTACCTCTTTTTCCAAAACTAGATAGAAATTGGCCCTTTTTTTCTTCTCCTAGCCAGTAACAAACATTAATAGTATGTCTATGCCATTTATACTTTGGGTTTGTGCATACTAATTAGTTATAAGAACTTAGACTATAATGCCTTAGAACTACTCCTAGTCTGAGTTGACAAAGAAAACTTGATAGAGTTTCCATTTGATTGCTATATACTACTTATATATATTCTGTATTTACTTCTATTTATAAAGTCCTGTGTATCTCTTTTGAGTCATTCCTTCTCATATATCCATTGATTTCCTAATTAAATAAATAAATAAATAAAAAGAAATATAAATAATAACTTGGCCATTTAGCTGTGTCATAATACCATCCCCTCTCTCAAGATTCCTTATCCTAAGGATTTTTACAACTTGTAGTAGAGATTGCAGATGTTCTCCATTTTATTGTTATCTTCTTCTGCCTACTTTTTGGTTCTTAAGTTTTCCTGCTCAATTTCCTGCTTCTTCTTCTTTATCATTTCTATTGTTTTTTGTCCTCTTGCTCTTGTTCTTTTCCATTTCCTCCAATTTCTTTCCAACCTTGCCCAGTATTCCTTGTCATATCTTTTATTCAACTATCCAAATAACTTTCTTGCTATAAACCTTTCTGGTAATTCTCCTCTTCTGAATGTCCCTTCTTTCTATTTGTCATAGTTGTACTATGGACCAGTAGTCACATACTGTATAGTTTACCACTATACCAAAAGGGCAACATTAGCAAGGTTACTTACTAATGAGAATCTAGCTATTTATATAGTTCTTTGAACAGATATTTTGTTATACCTTCATGTCACTATTTAGTAGTTACTTTTTTGTGACACTGTTCTTGTTTTCAAACATCTTCTATGTTTTGCTGATATTCTTTTTTAAATTTCTCAACTGCTTCTTTTGTATTTTTCAAGTTTTCTATTCCTTCCCAAGTATTGGATTCAGCTATGAACCCTTTCTCCACTCGCTCACATCTGTCGCTCACGCGCGCG